>OY720430.1:223637275-223997042 GCA_963082735.1 Pocota personata
TAGTCGATGATATATTCGAACTAGAATGCCTACTCCAGTCTAAAAGCCTTGATCAATCGGAGTACCTGTAGTGGATCTAGCGATTGTAGATCTCCTTCTTACAGTTGAAAGTCCCCCAGGTAGTCCTTTCTTTAATGGATTAGTACTCCGCATTTCTTGAGGAAGTGGACTCGGGTTTCCTCAATATCCCTACAAAATCTACAGTCAATGAAATAGTGTTATGGTGTTATTTCGCTTAATTCAGCTTGTACCGTCTAAACCTTCTGGTAGAATCACAGGATCTGAGGATGCGACCTCCTATAATACAGACGTCAAACCAATATCTGTCCATTTACGAAAGCCAATAGAGGAAAAGATACCTGGTCGGAGTCACATTGGTTCTTGGAAAACATAGTATGCAAACCATTGTACTTAGACTTCTATTTACTGTGAGTTAAAATCTACCAGCTGACCTTTCCATGAAGAAGGAAACTTTAAAAAATATGTCCGCCCTAATTGAAAGGGGAAATCTTCTTAAAAATACTGATGAAATACTCGGTTGGTCAGTATACCAGATTTCTACTGACTAAAACCACCTCCCTTTTATACACCCTTTTTTTATACCTCGCGGTACCACCTCTAGGTATTCCTTCGCGGGGCAGGATTTAGCAATTTTTGCTTTCTTCAGATGTCTACGTGGCCAGTCTCTTGGACTATCCTTCTCCTTTCTCCATCTCTCCTTGCTTCCCGCTCCAGTCGTCTAAGTTCATTCGAGATGTATTTTGTGTAGGTGTCTACTGCATCCCATTTTGCTTGCGACTGAAGCATGTGCCCAGTTCCCTCTGTAGGATTTCTCTCTGAAGCTGGAATCGTGGGCATTGAAAATACACATGCTCAGCGTCTTCTTGTCTTTCCTCGCAGTACGGACAGTTGGGTGTGTCGTCGGGTTTAAACTTATGTAAGCAGGCACGAAAGCATCCATGCCCACTTAGCATTTGGGTCATGTGGAAATTCAGCTCTCCGTGTTTACGATCTATCCAGTCGTTGATTGTCGGGATAAGTCGGTATGTCCATCGACCATTATTTGATGCATTTGTAGACTGGCCGTTCGTTCAGCTTCTCTTAGGACATTTGTTCCCTCAGTGGTGTCCGTTTCGCCATTTTCGTCATCCGTATTGTTTTTCTTTTCATATATCCTCTGCAGTTCATCATCAACAGGTCAATGGGGACCATTCCTGCAATGACACATGCCGCATCGCTAGATGTTGTGCGATATGCACTACATACCCTCAAGGCACGTAATCTGTACGTTGTTTCGATTGTCTTCTTATACGACTTGGTCTTCATAGCTCCTGCCCAGATTGGTGTAACATACAGGATTACTGACTTTTTACACTCGCATACAGTCTTCTTCGGCTATACCTTGGTCCTCCTATGTTTGGCATTATCCGCAAGAATGCCTTATTTACTCGTGCTCCAGATGTTGTTTAAATGTTAGCTTAGTATCGATCACCACACTCAAATACTTGGTTTCGATTTGATCTCGTGTCCACCTACAGTGATGGTAATTGTTTCGCACTTTTTCCTGCTGCTGTCAGCATCGCTTCTGTTTTATTTTCGACAAGCTTTAGGCCCACTGAAGTAAGTCAGAGTTTTTTTTTTTTTTTTTTTTTTCCGAGAGGGTGAAAATCTTCTAAAGACACTATAAGGCCCGACCGTGCTTATGATAGTGTGAGATTTTTACTCACTAAAAACACCACTCTTCAAGATTAATACTACAACTAAGCCGACGCTTATCCAGCAGTTTTATTTTCGCTTACGAGACTCGTGATTTTTGGAAAAAAATGTTCGTATGTAATTTAAAAAGAATGTAGCGCTTTACACAGGTTAAATTCCAATGAAAGTTCCTGCTGTTTTCACGACCGGCATATACTATGACGCGAGGTCAAAAGGTTTTGTCCTTTGCAGACGACGAATTGAATTGTTCGCCTCAAGTAGTTGAATGACGGTACTGTTACAATGGCCGTGAACACGATCCTTGTGTTTACGAGCAAAATTTGTTATCTCTTCGATGACGCTATGAATTCCCAGGTCCCGATGAATATCTTCGTTACGTACGTACCACGGTGCGCTAACGATCGTTCTAAGAACTTTATTTTCAAAAGTTTGTAGGATGTTTCTATTGCTTTTCCTGGTACAACCCCATAGTTGTAGACCATACGTCCACACTGGCTTTAGCACTTGCTTATGGATAAGCAGTTTGTTATGCAGGCTCAACTTCGAATATCTTCCGAGTAGCCAGTACATTTGTCGGTATTTGTTTTCGAGCTCGTCGCGTTTCTTTTTTACGTGCGATTTCCATTTAAGCTTAACATCTAGAGTCATTCCTAGATATTTTGCTTCATTCACGTATGGTATTTGAGCCGAGTTTAAATATACGGGTAATCTATCCACTTTTTTGTAGGTAAAGTTGACTTGAGTAGATTTGCTTTCGTTCAGCACAATACGCCAAGAATTCGTCCAAGCGTGGACTTTGTTAACAGAATGTTGCAGCTTTTCAGTTGCTGCTTCAATTGTATCGCCCGTTGTCAATATCGCCGTATCGTCCGCAAACGTGGCGACGACGCAGTTCCTTTCCTGCGGAATATCACGCGTGTAGAGTACATATAGAAGCGGGCCGAGGACACTTCCTTGTGGGACTCCGGCCGCAATCTCCTTAACTCAGATTAATCATTTCCGTGCTTAACACGAAAAAGTCTTTCGGTGAATCCTAACGCAACGATACTTGCTGATTTGTGTAATTTCCTCCAAAAATTTGACCACTACGACGATGGAAATGTCATCAGCAAATCCTATGATTTTTGCTTCTTCTGGTATTGATAATTGAAGAATAATAATCCCTAATAATGACTGTGGCACTCCACTCGTGACTATGTATTTCTTAATACCTTTGTCTGTATTATACAATAGGATCCGCTGCCTAAAATAATCCATTATTATATATATTAAATACTGTGGAACTCTCTTGTTCCTTAGAGCAGCCAAAATATGTTCCCAGTTTGAGGAATTGAACGCATTTTTGTTTTCTAATGTTATGACGGAGCAGTACTTTTTTGAGCCTCCTTTCCATCTTCGGCCATCTATGGCTTTCTGTGCAGTGTCAACTACCACCTTGATTGCATCTATAGTGGACCGTCCCTTACGAAAGCCATACTGGTGTTCGGCTAGACCTCCTGCATTTTTAATGGCTGCTTCTAGCTGTAGCAATAATCCGTTCCAGTACTTTTCCAGCTGTATCCACAATACAGAGCGGTCGATAAGATGATGTATCTCCCGGTGGTTTGTTTCCCATATTTTTGCACTTTCCATTGACTCGGAAACACTCCTTCTCGAAGGCATGAATTGTATAGTTCCAGAAACAATTCCGATCTGGTTCTAATTGCGGTCTTCAGTGCTATATTGGGTACAGCATCTGGGCCAGGTACTTTTCTATCTCCAAACCTGCTGCAGATAGTAATTAGTTCTTCTAGGTATCAGCTGGGTTGATGCTAGCTGTTCGTTACTTAATTGCATAATTGAACCATTGAAAGGTGCAAATAAAGTACCAAACTTTAGTTCTAAAGTAACCTACCAATATGAAGTCCTCTACCTATCTTGGTAGGTATATCTTTTTACAGGCATTGTGGCTAGGTGTCATGAACTCATCACTGGCAGTTTTTAATAACAGTAATTAGGTAAAATGCCACGTCTTTTATTTTTAAATTTCCGAAGTTACACCTTTCACTAGGGCTCTTCATCGCCATTTCCAAAGACATGACCGAGATTGAAGAGAATTTCCTTCCAAATTACTACTCTAAAAATTTGCATTTTAATATGTAACTAAGAAAAAACTTCATCGACTTTTTAATTAAATAACAAACAAAACGAATTCGATCCTGAAGATGTTTCCTGGCCAAGAATACCCATTAAAATATTTTTTTCTTCAAGGATTCCCATCGTCAACACATAAATCAATTCGGTAGACTTTGAATGGAAAACTCTGGTCAATTAAGCGTCCTTTCCGTGAAATTAAATTGACTTTTTTTTTGCAATCTTCACAGGAAACTATCCTGCATCTTCCTTAACTGACGTCATAGTGTCTCCCTCCACGATGGAACACATACTGACATATCACTGTGATAACTCTTCCCAGAGCCTCACTACGGCATTTGGACAAAACTTAACAAACATATCGATATCCTTCAAAAAGTATAACTTTCCTTCCATTTCTTGGCGCAAAAATAGTTTCTCAAGAAATCAGGAGGAGCAAGGGGAGAAAAATAAGAGAAATCTCCAAATTCAAGAACAAAAATCAATACTCAAAGGAAAGGAAAATAACAAAAACAAAGCCAAAAAAAAAAAAAAACTCGCCATGGTCCTTTACTTTATTTTTCTTCGAACTTTTTCCGGAATCGAGATTCCTTCCTTCAACGTGAAATGAAGAAAAACACGCAAAAATAGCAAAAAGGATATGAATTTCTTGTCATGGCTTCTGTAAAAATTGGCAATTGTACGAGTGGTGGTGGTAGTGGATTCTTCTGAAACTTACTCCCGCTCTTTAATGGAATTATATGCATGTGGCTCGAACCGGACCAAGCAGGAGGTGGTGTATCGGGACTTTTATTCCGTATCGGGGATGAAATCGTTCTCTATCTAGTTTTATGGTCATCCTTTGTGGATATTCACATATTTAGTCCTTTTGCACGCAGCAGCGAGAGAAAAAATATAGCCCTGTGACAGGCCAAGTGGAAGGCAGTGGAGCTTGATGTAACTGAACGCCGGAACAATCCAGCTGGCCATCGTCGTCATGTAAGATGATTGCTTCCGGTATTGTGTGCGGAGATATTATTATATGTATCGGGAGAAGAAAATAAAAAGCTATTTTCCTTTTTGATTCTTCGAAATCAGCAGAAATCCTTTTTGTTGTGCTTAGCTTTGTTTTGTATCATCGATGGCGATTGCCTTTGGCCTTGGCCAACACATCAGCGATATCACACGTTTACTACAGTTTTATCGGCTTTTTATGATACCAAGATGCTGGTCAGTTGTCTTGTTGGTCTATTTTGCTGTCATTGGATGTGTATCCATGAAAGAATAGATATTCTTTATGGATTAGTTGCTTTTTGCGGTTAAAATTGTTTGATGGTAATGAAGTCATGCACTGGGTCGGATTTCATTAGAACAGTGTCGAGTCGTCGGAGGCCTGAATAATGAACATGGTCCTGACCTAGTTCCACGAAAGTTTAGAAACACCGGCCTTTATTATTAAATGAATTTAAACTCGCGCTTTTCTTTGAATCCCCTCTAACCCAAACGAAAGTCGCTACTAAAATAAGAAACAGTTTAGTTGTGGCTAACTGACTGTCAATAGCATTTCAAGTGAAAATGTGGGACGGCCATAGAGGAAATTATAAAAAAGCGTTACACTAATACAGAATATTCAATCCGAAACTTGAATTTAATTTTTCGATCTGTCAAAAGTCAACTTGCACAGCTGACTTAGCTGACAGTAGCAAAAATGTGAAAATCAATCACAATAACTATTCAAAATTTGATTTTTGCTAAATCTGTCTGATTACTATGAGTACGAGTAACTCACTACGTCTTCACTAAAGCCAAATGAGGTGATTTTAAATGACTCATTTCGAGTTATTTTCACTACATTCAGCTCACTTGGTTTGGCATTTGACATGACGAGAGAGCATTGCAGGTTCAAGCGTAACTTAGGACGACCAGTTGTCACTCCTCTCATAAGTAAGCTATCCTTATCTTTTTGTATGTGCATTCGAAGTACCAATTTGCAAATCTGACTTTTCTCGGGTTTATATGTGTGCATGAGGCCCAAATGTAGCAATTTCTTTATTTGACAGTTTTCCATTCTATTCAATTCAATAAAAGGTATGTTTCCTTGTTAAACTTTGTCATCTCATTTGATGGTAATGAGATCATTTAACAAATAAGGAAATAGTATAAGAAATGAGATAATTTACCAATTCATTAACGATCTTTTGCCGTAATCATCTCATTTGGCTGTAGGGAAAACATACTCGTCGTATTATAATCACCTACCTAAAAGCGACTTTAGAAGTTGATTTTAGTATTTCTATTCTAATTGCACGCCAAAAAGCGGCAGAAAAACAGAACTGCACGGACTCATCATCATCAAAGAGCAAAGAACTGTTTAAAACTGGACTTAATGGCTCACCTCTGCCTTCGAATGACATATATTGAAAGAAGAAGTGACAGTGTTATTAGACAAGAGCAAGAAGAAAAATATAGTACATTAGCTGATGTATGCAATAATAAGAGAATGGTACAGTGAGTCAGTTTTTTTTTTTATCATGGATGAACTATTTTTACAGATATGTTTCAGATACCGCTCTGCTCCCAGAATAAATCAGATCCTTGACCCGATTAAAGCTATTCACACATACCTGGTACAAGATGTACAACCATTTCCTATTGGTTTCATGGAATTTTCGACCCCGCGATTTTGATCATTTCTGGTATACCAGTATAGAGGAACTCAAAAACGTGCGTTTGTCAATTCAGTCTGCTATCTATTTGTTTTTTCAAAAGCTTTGAGCTAGACAAAGAAACAAGTATTTGTTCCATCATATATACACTTTTTCAAATGATGCTCCAACCTCTTTACCCAGTCCAAATAGTAGTTGGCATCTTAATCTGCAAAATAGGCATCTACGGTCGATGATCTGTTCATTCGATGAAAATCTTTGTATTCTGCGCCCAGTACCTCTGCCATCTCTCTAACCGTGATTCGACGGTCACCCAGTATCATTTCGTAAACTTTTTCGTGGTTATCGGTAGTGGTAATAATCCTGAACGATCATCATCAACAAAGCTAGTACGACCACATATAAATCAGAAGCTCATCTTTTCACTATGGTAAATGATGGATCAGAGTCTCCTTAAACAGTGTCTAAATCGACTTTAATTTACAGAGGGGTATTTCCTTTTAAATACAAGAATTTAATTAAGGCACGACGTTCAATTTTTTTCCAATTTTACAAAATAAAAAATACTGTCATAGACCGATACAAATGACGGTCAAACAAAAACTGAGCATCTACAATTGTAGTACTAAAATAGTTTTGACGAGTTACGCCATCTTCAGCTTGAAGCTCAAAACTTTTGAACGGACTTTCATTCCAACCCAACGGTACTTTATTTATGGCTGATTTAAAAAAAAAATCGCTTTCCTCGAAAAAGGCTCCTACGATTTTGTCTAAGTTTCATAATTTTGCATAAAATGTCACTAGATGGTGTACCAAGGTTTTGGAAAAAAAGTAGTGTAACAGTACTTTACTTATTACCGGGTATTCGAAAATACTATTAGTGATCAGCTAAATAATTAAACGGTCAGCAAAATATGTAAGGAAGATAAATTGTTAACCAATAGAAAAATAAATTATCCACAAGAAAATATTTTTTTTTTTAATTCATAGAAAATAAGAATAAAGAAAAAGATACAGATTACCAGAAACAGTAAATGATTAGCAAAAATGATTTATATGATCAACAGAAAGAAACAAAGAAAAAAATTCGAGTGATTTCGAATTTAAGAAAACAATATTAAAAAATTCGCCCGAATTTAGTATCAGCAATAGAATTGTTTAATAGGTAATCTTGTTGGTTTCCAAATAGTGGAAGTATTATGCACTATCGTAAAAAATCTGCTATCTATAGTTAGTATCTGAGCCTTTCAGAAAAGGGATTTTGTCATCGACTTCAAACAAATTATGTCACAAAACTCGAAGATAAAAAAAAGACAAGCTCAAAAAATATGTCACCTTGACATAATTTAGTATGAACAAATAATTACAAAAAAGCCAGAGTATTTTTGATACGAAATATATTTCTTATCTGGCCACGGTATAGTGGGTAGTGTGTTTTTTTGTGACCCGAGCTATGCAGGTTGAAGCCCCAGCAAACAGCAATACCAAGAGCCACCTGAGACTAAAAGGGAAACAAATAAAATAGAAGTTTTTTTAACCACTACACAAAAAAGCGGTTTCTACTTGGTAGTATAATTGATCTAAAATCGAATTTGAGTGCTCTGGAATTTGGAAATTTTCAATAAAAAAAAAAAAATTCCAACCAACCCCAAGTGGCACCAGTAGAAAGCTATAACTTATCATTTTCTTCGTATCGCATTTTAGATTAAAATTATGTCACTTATTTTGACAACGCTAAAATATGTCACTGTGTTAGCATAATTTACAAAATGGATTTTACAAGTGGATTGCAATAGAAAGTGACGAATATGGGTATAAATAGCAATACTTTTTTTTTATAATTTGCGCACGCCAAAGAGGATATGAATACTCTTATACTATTACAGGACACGGGCGTTGTGAAGAAGAGAGAGAAAGAGAAAGAAAGATTTAGTGTAGTGGTTTGAAACTCAGATAGTATTAAGTTTTCTGTAAACTTTAAGGGTAGCGTCCAGATAACTGGGGAGCATTTTTGTTTTTGCATTTATTGTCATTGCTTATGATTCACAGTACTTTTTTCCGTCCTCCTGATGTCATCATCACGATCAAGTTGCATTTTCAGCCATATGACTAGTGTTATGCCGTCGACTTAGCTTTAGCAATTGATCGTCTTTTTTTTTATTTATTTCATGCTCCAAATCAAAGATAGCTCATGATGCACGAGATTGGAGTTCACTTACAGGAAAAAAAAACATTTTTGCGATAATCGCACTCAGGAGCAAATACATATTTGTAATAGATTTCCATTAACTTCGGGGTCAGGCATTGTGGAGGGCTGCGAACATACAATTTTGAACACTTCGACATTTACGAGTATCTTGCAGATAATTTAGAAACCTATAATTCCGGTTGTTTAGTAGACTGTCTGACTGATTCAAAAATGGAAGTTCGCTTTGGTAAGAGAGAAGGTGAAGAACTCCTATTCTTAAGGAGAAGGTATTGGTTTTACGTCACACCAATTACATATCGTTAACAAACTGTTACCACACAAAACTGTAGCATGCAATCAAGACCAAGGAGACCTGGATGTTAAACAATTCACTTACAGTACTTGTTTGTGTCAATGTTGTTGGAATCTATAAGATGCCTTTTATCATTATCAGTAAGTCAAATAATGCTCGGGATTTAAAAGTGTCAATCCATCAACAATTCTCAATTTGTTACCGTGTTCAAAAGTTACAGTGCTCTAGTAGAGCAAAACAACTGAAAATTATCGAATTTTTATTTGCACTCGAAAATGGTTTTCATTATCTTCGCTATAAAGTCGGACATTTTGGAGGATTGGGTATCTGCATTTCGGGAAAATTTTACAAGTAATGATATCCATTTAGTAGAGAATTTTATAGTCTAAAATTTTAGGTTGTAATAATTTCTCAGTAGGACGTACCTTATTCGCGATATTCGCACTCAAAAACGGTTTTCATTAACTTGGCGGTAAAGCAAGACATTTCGTACCCACTTATCTCATTAAGTGAACTATCGAATGAAATAAACTGAATAAAAGAAGAAGTGAATAAATAAAAAAATAGCTGTCACTATCAGGTGCTCTAGAACTAAGTTCAATCGCATTTGTCTAACGTTGTCTCCGCTGGAGGTATCAATGTTAATATTTGATCAATTTTGACTTGTCTATTTGTCCTAAGATTGTCTGTCCTCAACATGACTTTTGAAATTTTTCAACTTGTCACGAATTCTCTGAATTTCATCACATCCATCCTCTCAATCCGTATTCACAACAATGCATACCAACTGTAATAAATAGCCTCTGTCCTTTCTAACTTTTCCAATGCGGTCCTGGTCATAACATACTCGTATACAAAACATCATGTCAATTGTGGAATTATTTCAGTATTTCTTTTCATTGTTCCCACATTTCCCTCACCAGTCACCACTTGCACAATAGCTGGGGGTCTCCAAGGAAGCCCCTACTATTTGCCTACACACATCACAAGCAAAACCATTTTTCTTGTTGAATCATCGACATCCTATGCATGTGTGGTGTCAGGGATTCAAGAATGATGAAAAAAAAAAAAAAATTCCCGATAAAGATGCACTGACAGTGTATTGATTTATGATCCATGTTTTTGGATTCGTTTGTGATTCTAGGGAGCAGATGGATGCCCCCCAACTATCACAGATGTGCTTAGCATGCGTGGAGATACGTATGGAAGTTGATACGTGGTTGTAGTGTATTGTATGTATGAAAAGCCATTATGACAGTTGATTGTGTTGGCTTAAATGTGAATTGTTTGCGCGGCGCAGTATGTTTCCCAGCTTCGTGCTTCTGTAAGTATCTATGTGAATAGGGGGTGAGTTTTGGTGACATTTCGGGATGAACTCACACGGGGCTTCGTCGAGGGTTTTCAGCATCACGTTATTATTATTTTAAATTCAATTCCCAGATGGGACTAACGGAGATGTTTTGCCATTTATAGAATACCGCATTAGAATTTAATGGCAATCATGTGTCGTCGACCTGGAGACCTCTGCGCGCAAATTATTCGAGGAAATATGTGTATTTTCAATTTCATTCAATAGCGTGTCCTGAAAATGACACGCTTTGTGGGAGTCGAAAAATCTGATATTTCTTGGAGTATATGGAACCAAGGATAACAAGAAAGGTTGTTTCTATTTCTAAGGACATGTGAGAAATTCTTGGAAGTTTTAAGGATGACTTGAAGGCACTGTAATAATTGATAGATTTGTGCTGCTCTAATTCGTTGATTTCCAGTGTGATTGCAAAATAATCTCCGGCGAGGCCGGAAACTTTTCTCTAAAGTCTATCAAAACGTTTTTCATCATTTCCGATGTCTCCCTCCCTACCACCATACCAGAGAAGCCTCATTTTCTCATTCGAAATGAACTGCGAATGGTTGATAATTAGGCGAAATTATTGCGACAGACACTCCTTTCCTGTAGAATAAATTTCTCTCCATTAAACATGTAATTACCCGTCGCAGAAGCAGAGATACAAATACAACGCAAGACATTCCAGGACGACAATTCAAATAACATTCTGAGACACACGAAAACTTTGACATAAGAACTCTGAACTGAACTTGTTGTGTCTCCATTTCCGATTCCTGCTAAGAGTATATAAAATATTTTTTTTTTTCCAATTCCAGAGTAATTAAATGAATTCTTGAAAAGTTTCACGAAAAAGGATTACTTTTCCTTAATTCATAACACATGCCTGATGGTTGTGCTTCCATGTGTGTGTGAGTTGTCTGTGAAAAAGTCGTAATGGGAAAAATATGGCAGTAAAAGTCATTGGATTTTTTTATTTATTTTCCTCCCTTATTCCTCCGATAGAGAGCGGAGTAGGTGTGCTTATGTTCTATCAGGAGATAACAATCGTAGGCAATTTTTTAAGGCTTCATCGTAAGCCGATTTAAAGACAACAATTGTAAAGCCCTTAAGAAATCAAATTAAATTAATGTCTTAAGGTTTTGTGATAAGATTAGATGGAGGGCAGGAAGGCTGTATAATTTGTGTAAGCTCCAATCATGTACCCAGATAACCATCGAAGGATTTTCTAAACGTGCCACTAGTTGATGGTACTCGAATGCGTCGGAATTCAAGTCTGGCTACGACTGAAAGTTTTGAATCGAATGCTGTTGCGGGGTTTTCCGATGAACTAATCAATTTAAGAAATATGTTCGAGTGGCACAGTGGTTAGGTTAAGTGCGCGATCACTGACCGGCAGATTCAAGGATAAAATCCCGGAAAACTTATTTAACATGAATTTACTTGACCGTTTAAGATTTATTTTAAAATAGTGCGCGCTACCGCTCACAATGCACGTCTTCGTCGTTCAATCTATTCTATCTTAAATCCCAACGTCCTCTTCATCAGACCCGTGTGTTGTTGTCCCCCTCTTTTGCGCTGTCTCTTTCGTGCGGGACTGCCAAGTCATTTTTTGTTACACTTATGAAAAGTTTTCTCGTGGTTCCACCTCTCGTAAACGTCCATGAGAAGCTTTTCTCAGTCGAACAAAAATGCCATTCAGACGGCATAAAAATGTAGGTCCAAACCATTCGTGTGAGAATCTAGACCTGGCCTTGTATGGGCTGTGAGCCCCAAAATATTTATTTATTTATTTTCTGATAATATACGTGCCAAGCTTCCAATAATTATTAATTTGACGATAGTTGTGGTGAAACTATCGTAGTATAATATCTGACATTTGTTTGATTAGTGCTATACGCGGATATTAAGCTTGATCACGTTCCTCAGTAGCGAACGATATGGAGCTGGAATATCCAGGAATTTGAGAAGCGATGTATCGTGCTGCAGGGCTGCGATTAAAAATGGATTCAGGTAGAAATCGCCCCTGAGCAGTATCTCAAAACAAAGCTACAGTAATGAAGTTTGCGTGGCTGTAAGCTCTGTTTGTGAGACGAGAGCATCAAAGTGGATTATATCGTGAAGTTCCTTGACAAAGGACACTATTAAACCGAAGAAATAGGTCGATTTTAGTTCCATATACGGAAACACTTGGAACCTTACATGACGAATTCCTATTTAAAAAAATAGACTACCTCATGTATAACTATTTTGACAAAGGCACAACAACTTGAATTTTATGATGTCTACTCTAGCAAAGGCATACGACTTAGTAGAAGTACTCGCTGAGGTTTTTTTTTATCTCAACGTTGATAGGACAAGACGTGTGCATACCGTTTATCCCTTCTCCTCTTTTCTAGAGCTTCTGCAGAAGTCTCTTAATGGAATAACTATTTTCCTGCCATGTTTCCCTACGAGGTACTCCTTGCTCATTTTCCTTTTTTTCTTCGTCGTTTGGGATATACCTAGGCCCTAAAGATGGTAGAGACCATTGCTACCGGTTATTTATTGGATAAGACAATGCAATGCTTAAGATGATGAGTTATATAAACTTTGTTAAACGTCGGTCCTTCGCAGTGACGGCAGCACACTACAGGCATGGTTGTCTAATCTAGAGAGCTTGGATGCCATTACAGTGTTTTCGAGAACCGTAAATTTGTCTATCCCACCTGTTGTAGAGACCGCATTTTTAAGCGGCTTAATATTTGCAGCTTATGCATCCTAAAAGACCCTTGTGAATATAAAATAAATTTGAGCGGCAAAACTGATACTCATTGTAAAAGTTTAAGGCGCTACTCAAAATTTGTCCTTTGCAAGATTTCTGTGTAGAATGTCGGTATTCAGAGATTGCAGAGGATCTTTACTGGTCCCAAGGCTAAGCTTGATGTTACCAGGAAGATGGAAACATTGTTGAAACGTGACATGGCAATCCACACAGAGTCAGTCCGCTAGGGTGGAATAAAATTTCTCATTTATCTTACTCTCCTTACAAAAGACCGGATGGTATTTATTCGAGAATCAGCTTAATGTTTAAGTGCCTACTAAAATTTCTAGAACTAGCTAAAGGAGGTTAGCTAGTAGCTCATTCTCAATCCTATGATCTTCCTAAGTGTTCTAGGAACCTTTCATTATACCTAATGAAAGACCTCGGAAAACAAATAGGCTTGCAGCTGAGGCAGACAGTGCTTTTTTCACATCTATCCATGACAGTTACAATGCCAATTAGCACAATAGTGAGATACGTAGAAACAGATTATCAATTGCTTTGTACCTTGAGGAGCAGGGCAAACAAATTGCATTTTGTAAAAGGCTTTGCACAGGGGATGTGTTATTATTGGCCACATAAATACGAGGAACTCTAAGTGGTAGACTCAGGTTGGAGTCCAAAAAATCACCAACAGGTGAATGTGACGATGCTTTTGCCCTTCAGATACTAGTCTACAGTCTAGAGCTCTAGAACCAATGACAGCGAGAAACTAGGCCCTCTTTATGGGTTGATGTCAAATATTTCTTTACACTTTTTATTATTTTGCAGGCTTAATGAAAAATAATATGCAATATGGTTTGATTCACCTTACCTTATCTCACCTACATATTTTCATTGAGAGCAAAGCCAGAAGAGCAGTGTAAGGCATATGACAAAGGTAGTTGCAGTGAGGGTTCTAGAGGAAGGGAGGTGGAAGTGCTGCTCAACTCGACCCCTGGCATGAGAATATATATATATATATATCATTCATGAAGGGTCAACAGCGGCTGGTTTCGAATCTTACCAGGAAGACGGGGGTCTAATCGAAAAACTCTCTGAAGTTGAGCTCTATTCACGGGAAAGTCGAGTAGAACAGTTCTTACTTCTTAAAGCAGTCGTAAGGCGAAAATATATGCTGCCACTTGCACAGGGTACATTGTGCTGAAGAAAAATTGGAAGGAAAAATCCGTCCACATCTGTTCCGATAGCCATATGACCATGTAAAATCGTTCAACTGTTACGATTACCTTCAAAATCGTGCATGAGCATGTCAAAAGACTGAACTTTGTGAAGCTAGTATGGGAAGAAGGTATATTGTGGTCATCGAACCTTTACGGCTATGCCTCCATTTGATCCCAATGGGGGACTACCAGTAGATCGACGGAAACTGATTACATGACCCCTACGCTAACATTTGAAAGAGGTTTCACTATAAGAATTCCTGACAAATGTACTGAAGGAACTGAAGAACCATGAAGAAAACAGAACCGGCATCCTATACAGTTCTAAGATAGACGTTGGCATGAGAGCCGGAGTTTATTGTGAGGCCCTAGGAATAAATAACTCCTTTAGAATCAGCGACGACTGCAGCGTCCTTCAGGCCGAAGTCACAGCTATCATACAGGCTGCGAAAATTATACGCAAGAGTAATATCGTTGGCGAAACTATCACTGTCTTAAGCCAGGCAGCCGTTAAGTCTCTGACTTAGGTAATGTAGAGATTACGGATCTGCTGTGATTTATATTACTATCTAGGTGGTTCTAACAGCAGACTTTACAGTGTTTCCAGAGTTTAATGATTGGGTACAATGGACCCGAACTATTGGTATAAGTGAGCAGTGACTCTATTTGTCACAACGCACCCATCTACCTAACCTAACCATAGTCTGGGAATTCAAAAATGACAAGGCTAATACTCTAGCCAGAACAGCATCAGAGATTTGATCCTCAGCCAGTATTTGGCTGCAATCCATCATATTTACTATACGAGTAATCATAAAATTGCTGCCACTATAACACTTCGGCTATTAGCATGGGCTAAGCACCTGTCCAGGACTAAATTTTTTACTAAGAAAGTGGCTCAAATATTAGTCTGCATAATTCATAATTCATTCGCTCGAATCAGGAAGGCGAAAATGTTGGAGCTCAACCTCGTATATAGACCAACAGGTTTACATGTTTGCTGTTCACAAGGACAATACCCTAAGGTTAGGTTAATTTAAGGCAGCTGTCAGCAAAAAAAAGAAGAAGCCAACACAATTAGACCAATAATAGGTCCATTGTGATACCACATGGGTTTGAGACGCGGCCTCCAGCCTACACGCTGAATCATTTGAAGCTTCTGATGAAGCGTAGAAGGTCCCTAACGTCAATATTTTTCAGATCATTTAGGTCATTGAAACAGAAGGCTCCTAAGTGGAGTTTTCTTCTTTGGGAGAGAGCTGGGCAGGTGCAAAGAAGGTGAAGAATAGTCTCTTCCTCCTCCTCGTCCATGCAGCTTCTGCAGAAATCATTAGAGAAGACACCAAGCCTTGTTGCATGCTTGCCTATTAGACAGTGTCCAGTTATGACACCTATAACAGCGCTAATAGAGCGTTTCAGATCCAGCTTAGGCCAAATCTGTTTTGTCACTAGACAAGTTGTACCCCTTGTCCACCTAGAAGGGTGGCCATGGTGTAGTGGTAACATCAACGCTTGTCACGCTCTTGGTTAACGGTTCAAATCCTGATCTCATCTATTTATTTCGTCTGAAATAAATAAAAAGTCGATCAATTGCGAAAGCTTAGTCAACTCTACTGCGAAGGCATAACACTGGCAGTAGGGTAGTCATATGGCTTAAATGCAACTTGATCGTGATGATGAAATCAGGTGGAGGGAAAAAAATACTGTGAATCATGAGCAACGACAAAAAGCAAAACAAACAAGCTCCCCAGTTATCTGGATGCCATTCTTGGAGTTTACTTAAACTTAATACCACCTAAGTTTCAAACCCACTACACCAATCTTTCTTTCTCTCTCTCTCAATTTATACTAACGCCCGTGCCCTGAAATAATTTAATAGTATTCATATCCCAATTGGTGCGCCCAAATTATAAAAAAAAAAAAATTAATTTGTCTTTACGATAGCATCCAGCTTTAATTTAAGTTTGTATGTAGCGATAGACATACCCAGTAATTTTTTGCCTGGAAAGATGGGATAGGATACCCTAAGCAACATGCATGTAGATGCAATAATGAGATTAATGACCTCCACAGACCAAGCATCAGGCTTTGCAAATGTGAACCAAAAGAAGTGATTATGGCCGCCATATTGTATCAGTCATTTTTTATTTTTATCCAACGAATTCTTGAAGTGCAAAGCCACTTGTTTAGCCTTTGGCCCTGGTCTTATGTGCATTGGTAGGTATAGTAAGTATGCATACCCACTTATGTAGATTTTATAGATTAGTAAGACCTGTAATAGGTTTTCTAAATTAATTCCTTCTACCATAGGACAACTAAATGGAAGATAGATTGATTAGTTATTAGTTTCCTGCCCGACAATCTAAGTGAACTAAAATTATACTAAGCTACTCAGTCATATCGCAATTCAACTCTTATAGCTATTACGTGTAAAGATATTCAATCCACAATATTACAGTTAATAAAGAAAAAAAAAAAAAAAAAAACGCCTATAAAACTTCAACCTCAATATTAATAAAATTCCAAGGATTTTCTAATTTAGCATAAATCAAGATGACAAGATTTTTATTACATCAACACCAGGAATTACTTGTTCATCTCGCGCCCATTCGTCCTCTTTCCTCATCATCAAACTTAGTCTCAAAAAAAATAAGAAATTCTGCATAAATTAAATGAACTGCGTTGCTCCCATTTAATCTAACATAAAATCACTTTCCCTCCCCGAGTGAATTTTACTAACATCTCTAATGAAGCCTATAAGCTTTCCGTGCGCCGCTCTTCCACTCAGTGAAAAGCTTCGAACTTCACAATCACTTTCCATCTCAAAATGAGTCAAAACCATTGTTAGTCGACCAAAAACAGTGGTATCCCCTAGCAATGTATCTTATCATCCGTTAGGAATGTATTTCAAGGATGAATCAAGAAGAAAGCTTTACACCCTCCTTCTCATCTAAGAAAAAGTGTATTGTACAACAGAATAGAACTTTTCGCTGTATTCCCTCCTCTATGGGGACCAGTCTTGTGACGGTCGCCTATTCGAGAAGTTCGGGTCGGTATACGGATACGGCGTAGCGCTGCTAAAAATCTCAAAGGATACACAGAGTTGTTATTAGTACACTCTTGCCACTTTTTGTTTTTTTTTATTTATGTAATACAATTCTGACACAGAGGCGGTTAACTTTCAAAAATTCGCCCAAAACGTTAAATACATAAATAGATACTTTCTTTTCGTTTTCAT
The DNA here is from genome assembly GCA_963082735.1 of Pocota personata. Taxonomy (NCBI): domain Eukaryota; kingdom Metazoa; phylum Arthropoda; class Insecta; order Diptera; family Syrphidae; genus Pocota; species Pocota personata. Next base: position 223,654,820 of record OY720430.1, read on the forward strand.
CTAACAAATTATAGATACTCGTATCTTGTTGCGGTTCGTGGAGTGAGAGTTTTGTGTTTTTCTTGTGTGATTTGAAAGATTTATGTAATCAACGGGAAGTGATTCGCGTTCAGTGAAGTGAGTGTTACCTATAAAAAAAAAGTATCTCAATGAAGTATCTTTTTGAGAAAATGTGAAGAAAAAAAAAAGTGTCAAAAGTGAATCTCAGAAGAAAAAGGGATAACAAAAGTGTGCTGCTAATACTATGAATAAATTTTTGAACTAATAACTGAAGGATTAACTGCTAAGGATAACAAACGGATTACCATTACTTTACAGTCCTTCCTTTGGGCGTACAAAACTCTACCGTCGACTAGTCATATTTTTTCGTCATCCCTCTATTCTTAATCAACGCAAGGAGGTAAGTTAGCGTTTTTGGCGTAGCCGTCGTTGTTAACATTTTTTTGTTCATTCCTTTTGCCAGATTAGATGATTATCCTTTTTTTTTTTTTTTTTGATGGGGCGAGAAAGAGAATGTAATTTCTGCCTTTTTTGTATGGCTCTGTGTGTATGAAAGAGATCAGGTTGGGTCAAGAGAACAAAAAAAAAAAAAATACCAGCTAAAAAGGCATCACGCTCGATTTGATAATTCGTCCAGTCAGTCAGTCAACTCTCATCCAGACTACTTTTTGCAAAGAAGGGCAGGATGTGATTATGTAATCCATAAATGTAGAGGGTGTGTGTGTTATTCACTCTTGAAATATTCAACTCATGGATTTTTTTTTTTTTTGCTCTTTCTATTGATACACAAGGATTGTAAATATTATCCTTGTTTAGGAGGTTTTATTGTAGTTTTTTTTTTTCTTTTTTGCGGAGGGTGAAGGCTGAGGCACCCTCATCAACCCTGCAAAGGGTACACGTTAATTAGAAGAGTTTTATTACTGACCGAACCGATGCCGAACGAAAAGAGATACTTTTGGGATTTGACGATGGGAAAAAGGTTCTTCTGATGGTACGAGTATATGCTTATATTTTGTAGACTTTAATGAATTATTTACGTAAGACATTGTTGATTGTGTTGGTGTATATGTGAATTCCTATGGGATAGGTATATTGAAATTCATTTATCAGCGATAGTATTTCCGTATTCAATGATTAATGGTTATCGAATGAGATAGAGACGATGGTAAGGAAGGTTTGCCTTGAATTTTTAGCCCATCTTCTTGTAGTCTTGTGCAGGTACATATGTAGGGTCTAAATATATACAAAATTCTAATTATGAAAATTGAAAACCATCGGGTGTAATTGGATGAGAGGATGGTGGTTATTTGGTATCTCTAGAGAGTTTAATTGAAATTTAGTGAATTATTAAATGAATAAAGGCACGAGTTATGTTCAAAGATTTTAAGGGATTTGGCAGAAGTTTCACAATTTATAATCACGAGAGGGGTGGGACATTCACTGCGAATGGTCTAAGAATATTATTATTATTTTTTTCTCTATAAAGGGAAAATATTGTGTTTAAATTTCAGATACCGGGTAGGCAAACCACGATACTGATGAACAAATTAATGGATGCCGAGGAATTGCACAGTTTTTTCAATTAAATATTTCTCTTAAAATTTACGATAGAAGCCCACACAAAGTAGTTATTGTCTTTAGTTTCTGCACCAACTGCATTTTATATGAAAACAAATGTGAATCAGCCTTTAGAACATACTATAGTGGGTGTTACTCTTTTACCCTCTTTTATGTTCTTACATTTTCATCTTCCTCAAATCTGTACCAAATTCACCAATTCTACCTAGTCAAGTCGTAAATACATTTTTGCTGATTATTTAGGAAACAAAATTTATATAATTTATTTGAAATGACCGCTGTTTGCATTTATACAGGCCTTGAGTCACGTCGACCACAGCTCGTACCTCATCAATTGGAAAACTGAATACTGCGCGGATAAGTCTGCGCTTTAAGGACTACATATTTGGGTGTCGAGTAGAACAAGCCATCGATTCTAAAATAGACCACAGTTTCTAATCTAAAGCATTGAAGTCTGAACTACCTGACGGCCAATTGTCTGCGTCTATGAAGTCCGCCACACTGTTTTGCAGCCACCCTTGTGCTTTTTGTTGGCTGAGTCTTGTTAGTAAGTTTGTTGGCAAGACCCTTCACAACGCTTTCCAGAACATCCATTTAGTAGATTTTTGGCGATATTTGCACTTAAAATTAGCTTGTGACCATTTTGCGCCTACCGGCGGAATAAACTTTTCGATGTTTTATTCCGTTTTTGCTTTAATTGGGCTGTGAGTAAGTGACTAGTGTGTCTTTTATATTCGTTGAGTCATTTGTAATGCGAGACATAGATTTGTGTGATATCTTCATTTCTCGTGACAAGATTCTCTGCTTTCGCAGCGGTTCTTGATTAATCCTGGCTTTAAAAGTTGGATACAAAAAATTCCGGGTGATTCGAAGTGGTCCCAAAGTCTGGAAAATGTCGTCTCTTTGTATATCGCACTTGTGAATTCCAATTGCCACAGCACAGTTTGCAATGTCGACCCACTCCACATTTACAAACGACTTCAGTGTAAATCTTTTTACGCGTCAATTTAAGGCTCAACCATGATCAGCATTGGGAAACATAAGCTAATGTCATAACTTAACGAAATTCTTCCCTATGTTCTGTCAATTCCAAGTGATGACCATAATACTTTCGCCTGCATAACTATCTGTCAAATCAATCTGCCCGTTTCTTTTGAAACATCATCCCACGCCCTTTCCTTTTTTTATTTTATTAAAATAAAAGGCATCTCTTTTATCAAAAAAACACCTATTTTTGCGAACACTTTCTATTAATATGTGCACAGATTCGTAGTCCGACATTTGTTTTGGAAAATTTTCATAACAAACATGACAACTGTCAGATTTACATATGCAATGAGAGACTGAGACCGCTCTCTCTTGAAAGAACATTTAACAAATCGACGCTGGGTTTATTATATGTTGGATGTCACTTTAATATAACTGTCATTCATTTAATACCTGTCAATATAGAATGGATGTGTTCAATACTAGTTTCACGATGAGTGCGGTTAAACGTGTACCAGTATTTATTACATGACTAGGTACTTTTAATCAAAGACGAAATATCCTGTCCACAAAATTTTATAACATTTTGGAAGCATACAGCCTACAGATTTCTTTGTTTTGTAATTTATAAATAATTTCGATTTTTTCTACTATTTTTCGTTTTTTTTGCTTCAAATTGCTTCAAAAATAATGCATTCTAATTACAGCTGTGTTCAATAATATGAGAGGTAGTTAAAAAAAAGTACAAAATATAACCAAGTTTTTATTTTTATGAATACCTTATGTGGCGGCCAAATTGAATGAAAAGATTTCAGATTTTTTAATTACAAGTAATATTTAATTAGCAAAGATAATTAAAAAATTCTTTTAGTCACTTTGTACAAAAAATATATAAAAAAAAAAAATTAATTCAATAATGGTTATGGCTCACACACGTTTTTCTTCTATTCTGACAATCTCGCTTGTTACTCCGCACTTTTACAGCTTCAGATTCGACATCAGGATGATGGGTGTGTTCAGATGTTTTAGCGTTCACACCTTGTATATTGCAACATGCATAACAAATAAAAATGAAACATTGCATATTCCAGATAAATTTTTCACTGTATTTACATATTTAGTTGAAGCACTTACTTTTATTTGTTACTACTAAGGTGTATATGCTTCGTTTGCTTTTACAAAACTTGTCACTAAAGTTGACATTTTTTTTTATAAAAAAAAAAAATGTTGAAGTCAATAATTTAGAAAAATCCAGTTTATCTCTAACTTACAACTAAACTGCGGGCCGAATGTTTTCAAAATATTCTAGAATTTTCTTCACCTGATATTCTGTTTTCGGCTAAAAGCAGCGTTGTTAAAATTGGTACAGATTTCGTGAGATAGAGCTAAGTTGAAGAACTAATATATACAAATTTGGAGACTCCCAAGGGAATTACAAAAAAAAAAAAAAAATTAAAAGAAGCATAAATGTTAAAAAGCAGATATTTTTAAATTTGTTTCCCCTAAAGTTTCTATGGATTTTTTGCGATCAGAACTTTTTTTTATTCCTTTAACGTTTATTTTGAACAAAATAGTTCCAGTGAGTACTCGAGTACTCGAGAAATTAGTAATTAAAAAAAAAAAAATCGTGCAAAAACTTGCTACGCCACCTAGTGACATATCTTCAACCCAAACCGAATACTAAATTTAAACAAAATCCTAGGACCCGTTTTCGAAAAAATTGATTTTTTTCAAAATCCGCCATTTTAATCGAACTAAAAATGCCATCTATTGGTTTCTTTTTCTTTTCTTTGGCTGGTATAAAGAAAATCCATTTAATATTTTTTCAAAGTTGTTTGCTCTATTGAAGAGAGTACACTTTCCGATTATTTATGAAAAATAGTTTCATTTAAATGGATGCCTCTGCTTGGCTGTAGCCCATCCTGATTGTATGGCACGTAGCGCCGTCTTGCTAGAACCAAAGATCGGCTGAGCGCACAGGACAAACACGAGGATAACTTGTGTTATCAATTAACATACCAATCTCACCAACTTTGTTCACAAACTTGCGTACAGCAGGCAGGGTTGGTGCATTATTTCAACAGAAATTTATTTTCAAAATTCGCACTGTTTCGGCAACACACCTCTCACTTTGGAAATGAATTTTCAATATTTCCCAACGTTGTTCAAGCGTAAACTGATTCATTTCGTACCGCGGAGATATGATACTGCGGCCCTGTCAATTTTTTGAGCGAGAAAGGGCTGCCAGTGTCAAAATGTAATTTAAAAAGAAAGCAGTAGATGGCTCACACGTTATAATGGTACAGGGTTACTCATTTTGTGCTTTAGGATTTTACCCGCGATTCTTGTTTCTTTTTGATGATTTTTCAGCACTTTTCTGGCTGCATTGCGGCATAACTTCACGGATATTGGTTTTTAAGTGCTCCAAAGTTTGGGGATTGTCTGCATAGACCAACCTTTAGCACAGTTTGGTGGCCAATTGATGTCGCCAAATCTCGAAATTAATAGGCCGAAAATCTTTTCCTGTTATGGAGCCAAATTTGACTGTGCTATGTGGCACATAGCCCCGTCCTATTCGAACCACGTGTCACTCACATGTGTTCAATCTCAGGCCAATAAATATTTTTCATTATTTGACATTATAGGGATCAAGATGCAAATCCAAGCACAAAATACGCAAAACCGAGCTATAGAAAATGCCCAATTGCTGAGCGCGGCGTGAAATTGACAATTCTGGGTTTTCGGTCACTGAGGCACTCACAGCGGCACAGGCCTGTAACTATGGATGACACATGCCATACGGTAGAGATGTGAAATCTCAACATCGAAATGAATAACCCTTTGCTTTATTTATTGACACATTTTTTTTAAAAATGACCTGCAAAGCAATGATTTTGTTCAAAATGTATGCATTAACAAAATTTGACATCTTAAAAAAAGGTCATCGTGTAACAAGTTTTGTAAAATATTTTAATGATTTGTTTAAATAATAATAAATTGTTTTGTTTATTTGTTTTCAAAAAAAGTTTACAAAACATTACAACTGTTGCATAAATTAGAGGGAGATGTTATTACTATTATAAGTGTTTATGAATGAAATACTTAAGTAACGTCATTATTTCGTCTTATAATTTATATAATTTTCCTAAAAATCGTTGTTGAATGCATTTTAAAATTGGGCATTTTCTTATGAGATGTATTTACAATGTTTTATTCCTAATGCATACTACATAGAGTGCAAATTTTGTGCTCACCTTTCCTAAAATGGTTTGCATTGAGTCCTATCAATCAAACACGTGCTTTAAACGCCCCTGCAATCAACCTTTTGCTATTTGCATCATCAATGGTCTGCGAAGTGATTAAATTTTGCATAAATTTCATGCTTCCAAGTTTTGTTGGATTGACCATTTCTGAGATATTCCAGTGTTTCTTCTCTATATTTCTCTTCTAAATAGCTCTTTCCATCGAATGCTAGCATTCTCTCCCATTCTATACCAGACCCCATACCAAAATATTTTCTTCTCCATAATTTGTTTCGTATGTGTGGCAAGACATTTGCATGTTTAAATAAAATTGTGTGCATATACTCCATATGTAACTGTAAGATATAGAGATACATATCCGACGCTCTAGTTTCTAGGCTGAAAATATAATTCGGCGTGAAGTCTGGCAGGCCAAAAACTTTTTTTATAAAATACTTAGGGATTTTATCTATTTGATCGAAGTTCAAAAAACCGCAAACCTGAGCTGCATAGCAGTAAATTTCTCTTGAACTGCATTAAATAATTTATATTTTGCTAAGAACTTTACTTCCATTTTCCCCATAAACACTTTTCAAGTACTGTTCATGCTATTTTTGGCTTTGATTTTGATTCTTTGAGCTGATCCACAAGAGAGAGTCCTAGAGTAATAATTTTATTTGTTAATTACTTCTATTTCCGCGCCATTATAAAACCACTTTTCATCTTTAGCTTTTTTACCAAAGTTAAGGTTTATACTGAAATTCCAAATACTGCAGTAGTTTTCACGCTTTTTTATCATTTCCTTTGCATCTCCAGCCAATATTATAATATCATCTGCATACATAAGATCCCGAATAAGAACGCCATCTAGCAACAAACCGCCACACAAAGAATCATGTAAATCGTTAAGCAACAGAGCAAACAGCAGCGGATTAAGCAAGCAGCCCTGCTTTACACCCAAAGAAGTGGGGAAATATTCTGACAGATGCTCTCCATCCCAAGCTTTTAACAGTGCCAAATATTTGGTAGAAACGTCCATATTACTTAATTTAAAGAATAATGCTTTTCGTACAATTCCATCGAAGGAAGCCATATACCTTCATTTTCTCGCTATTTTTGATTCACATTACTCTAAACCCAGCTTGATATTTAGGCAGTCTGTCATGCAAAATTCCCAACAATATTTTAGCCACACAGTTCATAAACTGCTCCACTTCGTAGGGAATATAATTGTCTTAAGGAAGCTGTCCTCGACATTTCCTGTTTCCATCAAATCGGTTAATGCTCTGATTAGCAGTTTTATTAAATGTCGGATGCATTTATAAAAACCTCATAAGGTAAACTATATTATCCTGGTATTTTACTTTCTTTAACATTTTGCAGCGTTTCAAGGATCTCGAAATCCGTAATCTCATCTTCAAGATCACTATCATATGTTAGAGGCTCGGCCCACTGCAATGGTTCAGGATTTAATAATTTTTCAAAGTGCTGTCCGTACTATTCTGCATCCAATTTTGATTCAATTTTGAAGTTCATTTGTAATAGTTCTCGCGCAAACTTTCACCAGCTCCTTGAATTTTTTACACTATTTAGTTTCCTTTCTAGGTTTGAAAAATATTCTTCCCGTTTAGTTAGTGTAATTGCTTCGTTATTTTCTTTTTGCTTCGTCTTTCAGTTTTCTCCTAAAGTTTGCAATACCATTTTTGGTCCACAAAATTTTCGGCAGATTTTAAAATTTTTCATTACCGCTGTTGGTTATACATTGACGTCAAGTACAATTGGCAGACGATATGAATGAATTTGTGCATCCATCCTAAAGCTCCCTACTTGCTCAGCTAATTCTTCATACGCTGTGTACAGGTATTGATTACAGATTCCCCTACGGTGGAAATAAAAGTCATCTCGCCTTCTTCGTCCTCTACTTTTCTTCCATTCAGGATAATAAACCCATAATCGTTGCAGAACTCAATAAAATCTTTCCCAAGCGATTCGTAACTTTATCTTTCGATAATCTTTCAGATAATATTTTATGATTGTTCAATAAATAATTTTCAACAGCTTGTGCTTCCTCTTCAATGCGTACATTCACACCCATTTGTGTTACATTGTTGAGTTTGTGTTGAGTAAAAATGTGTTTTAACTTGTTGAACTGTTCACTCCACGATTCCAGCCTTAGATACCAGTATTCACTTCGAATATGTGACATTTATTTCTAGTGCTCAGTTCTACCTTTACATTGAGTTCCTTTAAATTGTACTTAAAGTCGGAAAGTCCACCTCCAATAGCCCTTCCGCAAGAGCTATTACGATAAATAATCCGAAGAACTTCTCATACCTCCCAAAGTATTTCTCGTCTACGTGAGATGTGGCAAAAATATATCTTATTCTTTTATGTATTTGAAAAATACCGAAAACAAATGTTTACCCGCGAGCCCTTTACTAATTTTGTTTAGCATTTACAACAGTCGGCTTATTTTTATCTAATGTTATTTTTTCTCTTTTTTTTTAAAATAAAGCTACAGCGTATTTCAATTGAAGTGTAAAATAGAAAAATGCAATTATCTCTGAAATATTTTTATTAAAATATTTTATAAAAAATTCTCTTGAAAATACAATCACTCAATTTTCAATATGAGCACCTATATATAGGATCATAGTGTTCAGTCTGTCGGCGAACGCATTGCATGAGTCTCGAATGACACTCTGCGGAATTTTATTCCATTCGCGAACTAGTGCACTTGTCAAGGTTTCAACGCTTTCGTATTTTTTGTTGCTTACCTTGCTTCTCTCCAAAATGCCCCATATGGCGAAGTTCATCGGATTGAGATCGGGTGATGACTGTTCTGCTATAAAATTCAGCGGCTCTTTTGAAATGTTTCCTACGCATGGATTTACACACCCTCCAATCCTGATAGATTCCGGCGTTAATTTTTACTGTCGCCGGCACAAAAACAAGCGGAGTGCATCCACTCTCGGTTACTCCGAATCGAACCATCACGGACGATGGTTTTTGATGACGGAATGCCCACAATTGATCCAAATTCATAGCAGAGCGTTCAGTCAACCGAACTCTATCGTTTTGTTTGTTTACGAATTGTTGCACCGTGAACACCTTCTCATCAGTGAAAATGCTGCTTTAATGCTTTCGATCTTTGGAGCCGAATTAAATTCTGAGCAACTGAACGTTTTGGATTTTGAAAGGCTTGATTATCAGCTTATTCCGTAAAATGCGACGCATGCTTACGGCACGACACGCCAACCTTTTCTGCCATCGTTTCCACTGCGACGTGGATTTTGCTCAAATTTGCTTTTCATTTTCTTGCAGTCGGTCGACAACCACCACTGTATAATTTGCGGTCCAGTAGAGGAAGATACGATTCACGTTTAGATGCCGCAACTCACAAACTATCTTTTCCAAATAATGTGCGATCACTGAATCACGTTTCGTTGGTGTTGTTTATTTCTCAAAAGATTATTTGTGTTTGACATTTAGATTTGACGTTCCAAAGATACATCAGTCTGAAGTTGGTTACACTTCAATTGAAATACCCTGTATAATCTAAATTTTGATCATTGCCATTGACTTCATATTTATTTAACTTAAAATTACAATATTTCAATACCTTTTCAACGCAGACAACTAATTCATGTTTATTGCTACACAATGCATTACAATTTGCAATAAGTTGATTACAATCAAAGGATATTTGTAAAAGAATTGTTATATATTTAACATAACGGCTGTATTGCGGCCATAGCTTTACAGATGTTGGCTTTGAAGTGCTCCGATCTCCCCACAAAATGAAATCTAACGGTATCAGGTCGCACGATCTTGGTCAATTAATGTCGCCAAATCTCAAAATTAAACAGCCGGGAATTTTTCGTGCAATAGAGCCAAATTTACCTATGTTGTGTGGCACGTAGCCCCGTCCTGTTTGAACCACATGTGGCTCATATCAATTTTTTCAATCTCAGGCCAAAAAAGTTAATTATCATTTGACCATATTGCAGAGAATTCACAGTAACAGTAGCGCCTTCGTCGTTTTCAAAAAAAAAGGGTCGATCACAGCGCTCACTGTCAACCGTGATGGATTCAATGGCCTCTCAACGATTACATTGGGATTCTCAGAACCCCAAATTCTGCAATTTTGTTCGACAAATCGGTGTCAACTTACAGATAGTACATGTAGTAAGATGCAACAAATTGAATGCGTTGCCTTGCCTTCGGTCATTTCAAGATCAACTCTTTTCGCCTGTTCAGCAATTGCCGTAAAAGCCTCTAAAATGAAAATCTAATCTTGACTAATGAAGGTTGTAACATTTTGTATCGTAAAATTTACGTTTAGCGTGAAATTTACGAAAACCAAATGTTCACGGTTTTATTTCAAAATTGAACTGAAAGCATGCGGGAGAGTGAAGATTTGGAATGTACTTATTTTGTGTATCTGATTATAATAAAGAGATTTAGACCATTCTGAAAATTATTTACGAATTCAAGTCCCCGATGCCTGATGCCACAGATAGAAATACTCTACCATATTTTATACATTATTTTCCAAAGCAAATTTTTTTGGATTTATGCATATTATTACCATCTGTTTAAAGAATACACAACAGAAATCTATACCGTATTTCATAATAATTTATTGTATTTTTGTGAATTTAATTGATTGTATCTGTTAATCGGTAGAAAACAAATACAAATCCTTTTTAATCTTCACTTTATAAAAAAATAAAACACATTTGCATAATTGAGTTAAATTGCCGGACAGCTTTCCTATTATCCATTGTCCCATATTTCATTTGTGTTATTACATTTCCATGGGTATATCTAAATATTCCTTATGAATATCTCTTCGGTTGATGTGGGAGATTTCAATATTGCTTGAGGACAAGTTGAGTATAAATTATGGACTTAAATAAATAAAACTAGAGAATTTGTTCATGCTTTGAATTTTGAGGAATTTAGGTTTCCATTGCAATGTTATATTATCTGCTGGGACTTTAAGTTGAGTCTTAAATTGTAGTTTTTAAATAGCCATTGAATCTAGTTTCTTTTTTTAGTTTATTGGGATAGCTAATCTAAACAATACGTCCTCGATCTTCTACAAAGTTCATTCATACTCGTACAATCCTTTTAAAATATTCAATTAAAATCAACTCCTACACAGCGTCTTACCAATCCATTACAACATTCGTCCCCTGCTGTATTTAGTCCACAATAATTTCTGCTTAAGTTAATTTCCTCTAATTAAGTTTTCTTTAAATGCCCAACAATCTACCCACCCCGATTACTAGGTACTGATGTCAACTTAAGTTAAACTTAAACAAACTATGACACCCCAATTATTTACATAAAAGGCCAACCATACCGTGCATGCAATACCCTTAGGCCCAACAACTTCTGCCCCAACTTAAGCCAGAAACAACTTTTTACCTCGTTTATCGTTCGTCTGTTGGTATGGGATGACACCCACTCCCTCCCTGCTCGCCGGGTGACATTGGGAAGTGTTGGGTGGATGGCCCTTTTGAAACAAATGGTAAATAAACAAAGGACTTGTTTTCCTAGAGGTTTTACCAATACAGTCAGGCACACCATTCTGCTGAGTCTGTGTAACTTGGCAGTTCAACTACTGGACAAGCGAAGCTATTGAGGAAAGACCAGCTTACGAGTATTTTTCCAACGTTAGATGGAAGGAAAAAGAAATGTGCACAAGGAGCAGCAAAAAAAGGAGGAAAAACTTGTTTGGCCTTTTTTTTTTGTATTCCATTGACTTTTAAGTGCATCATCCATTTTCCATCCATCTATCTCATAGTCCATCTGTGCATTGGGGTCGGTTTACAAGTACAAAAAGGATGAAAAGGGAGCAAAGCTAGCTGCAAACAGTAGCGCGTATCTTTGTGTACATATTGTTGTCCTAATGAAGTTAATCCTATGCACTTCTAATGAGGACATCTCATGCACTTAGCTCGACCCAAATTCCATTCCATCTTTCCATACGTGTGTATATTCTTTGATGAGTTTATACAGAAGCCATTTGTAAGTCATGTACTGCTTCTTTTATAGCATACCTAGAGCGGTGCCACTTGACTGTCACTCACAGACTCTACTAGCTATTGAGGTGTTGGCACCGTGAACAGTGTAATTAATTAACTCCAGTTGTTGACTTAAGTGTTGTAATTTTAAATTTAATTACATGTTACTGAATCCCTGACTGAGACCAGCTAGGAAAGGGTCGCAGGTTACGTCTCCGGTTCGGTTAACTTCAAAAGCGTATTTGCAATGTAGTTGGTTGGCTAGATGGCTGCTTGGTTTTGGCATATCAAGAGGCACTGTATAGTGTTCATTAACTGGAAATGATCTAACGGGTGTTGGTGCATGGCTTTTGGCGTATCTCAGTATTTTCGAAGCAAAATATGTACACACACACGAGCGCGATGTAGGATTTTTGATAGTGAAAATCCAATTAAACTATCAGGGTGGGTTTTTGGAGAGCCCGCGGGTTGTCCTTGGGCTTTCCTTTGATGAGGGAATCCATTTGAGATTTTTCGAAAGGGGTTGTTTCAGCTTTGAGTAATTTTAAAACAGACATTACCATGAGGTAGATTTTGGGATTCAATTAAGAAGAAGATGGTGTTGGACCGGTGTATCGTTTCCACCTTTAATTGAGTTGATATTATTTAATTGCTACGGAGCGGAGTCCTTGTAATTAGAAGCCTATTCCACTTTTGCTGCTTGCCTAAGGTGGGAGAAATTCCCTCCTTTATTTACATATATAAATAGTTCTTGAATCAGTTTTGACTATGTTAGGTAAGTCATTTTAATTATTTCAGAAAAAAAATTTAAACAAGCAACTGAATTTTTAGAAGAATTTCTAGCTTTGTAATTGAAATTTTATGCTCGTACGTACCCAAAAAAGTAAACTGCACTACTGTGTCGCACGTACTTGCACCTAATATGCTGTAAGCCGTTTAGTAATTCTTGTCCAGCTCAATTCAGATATTAAATTTAAGCAAAGTCATTGGAGCTATGTTCGATGAAATACATTTTTTTCAAAATTATTTTTGGGGTTAGAATCAAAATTCCGACTTCAATTCGAATTGTGTCCCAACAGGCTCTGATCTGAAATTTTATTAATATCCGCCCAACTGCTTAGGCTGCAGACAACCAGATGGACCGACAGACAGATAGAAATGACAGACCGACTTTTTTGAGTTTCAGAAATACCACAAATGCCAGAATTGAATCTCGAGATCGAACCAATACTTGTTTTGCTCTGGTCGCCATGTTGGAAAATGGCTGCCAAAATAGATTTTGGCTATTTTATCGAAAACTTTTTTGTTGCTTTTGTAAAAATTTCGCAATTTCCGTGTGTGCTTTTCCACTATTTCCATGGCCTGTAATTCTACCCTGGTTATGCCGAAGAACCATTCTGGATTTTCAAAACACAGGGTGCTGCATAAAATATATTGAACATGTTTTTATAACACTTTTCCAATGTGTGTTTTTCCAGGCTATATCTGCTTACTTAGAAAGACACAACTTCCCACACTTACAGCACAGGCTACGTTGTATATCTCGCATATTCAGATTTTCGAATTTCAAATTATAGGTACAAGCTGTTACAATTTTTTGTATCTTTTTAATAAAATTTCTCAATGTGTATGCTTGCTTTTCCGTTATTTTAAGGTGCGACTCCGTTCACACGTAGTGGATTCTGTTAACAAATATAACTATTATTCCACACGAAATGCGGAAAGAACCTTTTATCGGTCGTTTTCTTGTATAACTTTTGAATTATTAAACTGATTTTGGTGAAATAATTTTTATTAATTAGAAGACTTTCTTAGAAAGCCTTGAAAAGAATTTTGTTTAATGAAATTAATAAAATAAACCATCCCATACTTTAATAAGAATTTTGACACCTCGCAAATCAACATCAACATACCTATTTGTTGTTTGCCATCATTGACTCGAGAATGCTACATTATTATGACTCATTTTTTCAACTCTTTGGGGTATATGCATACTTTAAAAACGCGAGGGAGAGGATTCACATTTCGCAAACATTCCTCCACTATGACTGTCAAATTTGAGCAGATACTACTCAAAGAGCTCTTCTCAATGATAAAAAAAATCGTTGCAGTATGTTTCTTTGGCGTAGGAAGCAGAATTGTCCACCTATGCTGCTATAAAATTGTAACTGCTTGCTACAGCAAAATTATTGTAAATTTTTCATCACAGAGTAAAGAATAATTTCATACATATTGTTTTGAAGAAATCGGCACCACTATATTTTTTTTTTTTTTTTCGTAGGATGTACCATTTTCGAAATATTTACACTAAAATACAACGCTCTAGCAACATAACAATTTGCTAACATAACGATTAAGCTAACTTATGTTAACTTAAGCTGACTTACGTTAACTTGAGTTGACTTAAGCCGACTTAAGTTGACTTAAGCTGAATTAAGTTGACTCAAGTTGACGTAAGCCGACTTACATTGACTTAAGCTTACTTACGCTTAATTTGATTTTATGTTATAAAAAGAAATTTAAACTGTATTAATGCCCCCATTTAAGTTAACTTAAGCTGACTTAACCTGACTTATGCTAACTTAAGCTGACCTAAGTTTTTTTTTTTTTTTTAAGGAAATTTCCAAATACCGGACCACACTCAGACTCAATTTTCGGCCTGATGTACTACCAGGCAGAACTTAGATTTTATTCGTTTCTCTTTTGTGCTCGGGTGGCTGTGGAGTCCCGTCCGGGCTAGAACCTATACAGTTTCGGCCTCAAATGAACACATTACCCACTAAATCATGACCACCTATAAATTGATACCAATAGAGTGCCATCGCATCCAGTACAGGATGGTTGGTGTTGCTTTTTTCCCCGACAACTTTAGATATTTTGTACAGTTCTCTGATATCTTCTCTTTTTACAGCATTTTCCTCATATTCCACAAGACCGTCCAACCTCGTCCACCTGTCACGTCTCACATAGATAGACTATCCTATGGGCTATCCGATATCCTTTCGTTGGTAATCTACGATGCGCAATTTTGTCCCAGGTGTCTTGGGATATCCAGGAGTTTCTAGCTCCCATAAATTCGCTTTTTATTTCGCCACAATACATAATTAAATGAAATAATTTCTGCTAAAAACTATTTGTGCATCCAGACTAGTTGCATTGTTCTTCTAACCAAGGACATCATTAAAATCATTTTAATTAAGTGATGCTATCTCGTGCACTGCTTAATGAATGTTGACAAGCGAAGCCACAATACGTTGCCAATCAAAAGAGAATTATCATGGTTTTGCGGTGAACACAGAAGTAAAATTCATTTGGGGTGCAACATTTTAACATTGGTTATATCCGTGTAATCGAATGAATTTAAAATCTCTGATATACTTACGTATAATCATAGAATGACATGAGTTGGGTATGTTGTATGCACTCAAATGGAATTAATCCTCTTTGCCAGGAATTTAATGCACTTTTGAGGTTTCGATTCAATCAGGCTTCACATGAGCTTAATTCATTTGATTTCAATGAATTGTTTTCAATGGACTCGTATATATCAGATATCATTAAATTTTTTCTTATGGCTGCATAAGTACAAGAAGCTATGTTATAAACATTTGAGGTTCTCATAAAAAATACTATATCCTTCAACAGAGAATACTAGATTAAGCCAACCTGATGAATTATATTATTTATTATCCCTCGGTTCAACTGTATTTTTAAGAAGTTTTGAAAAAATAAATTAGCTGAGTTGGAGACTCCTTGACTGGACTTCTATCTAAAAATCAATTTAAATTTTATTGGCGTTTCTGTATCCGCAGCAACAAATTAACGAGAAAAATACCAATTGGCCTTTAGGTTAAAAAATCTTATTGACTAGTGCCATCAATCATCAATTCAAGCTTCACTATCAAGCGGGATTTCTCCTTTGAGGATTTATTGAATACTAGCTAGTCTTCATGGGAGACTCACATGGTTTTTGAAATTCATTTTGCTAGACATGCAGAAGGTTTTAGGGGTCATGAGGGCTCCAGCAGTAGGCGGACTTATGTATAAAGGCTAACTTCCATCGACACTTTAGAAAATAGGTACAATCCCAGAACTAATCTAGAAACGTTCGCATAAGATGAGTCCCCAAATATATCTGATTCAGGTGCGATCGTGTTGGTTTGTGAGCTCCATTGTTTCAAGCCGCGATAGGTGACATTCATGATAGTATTTGGAGCGATACTGTTTGAATAAAAAATACGATCGATGCTAAGTTTAAGCTACTATTTGCATTTTGCTCCTTTTCCTCTTCAGCTCTGTTTTTATAGTTCATCTTTAAGGGGTTTAAGCCTTTTTCTTTCCAGGGTTCAATGAATAAACCACGGGACCTGGATGCGTCCGTCCATCTGTCACTACCTTCTTAATAAACCACAAAAGCTATATGCACGGTTTTCACAAAAGTCATGGAGAGGTGTCATTTTTAAAAAACCGTTTAGAAGTGGTTCCAATACAAGCAAAAGTCTCAAATAAACAAATTTTTCTTCATACATAGGCCTGTGACAAATCGCTGAAAGGCAAAATTATTTTTTTTAAATTTGCGCCCATACTGTCGCAATGTCTGCAAAATGAATGATGAGGGGGCGAGACTTCTCAAGCAAGTACTCTAACCAGCAACATCTTTAATTAAATTGATTCAAAAATTCAAAAGTTATACAAGAATACGACTGGCAGAAAGCTCTGTCTGCTTTTCAAATGAAATAATTGTTAAAGTTTTAAAGCATCTTCGTTCTAATGGATCCTATATGTGCGAACAGAGTCGTCCTTGGTGATTTATTTCGAGTAATTTTACCTATCCCTTTTTTGCGCTCAACGCCTTCGAGTACCTCAAGTATTTCTTTTACCACCATCGATTATTTATCCTTCGTGGTTCGCTCAACAGTTCTTGAGAAAGACGTTTGGGGTGGTTTGTGGGCTTCGACGTTTCATACTCCTTCTCATCGTAGTTCGTCTACTCGCATATCCTCATTTAAACAGTTTTTTTTTTGTTGTCAGTGTGCTTATACTTCTGTAACTCTTCAAGGAGCTCCTCCTCGACCATCTTTGTTTAAAATCACGAAACAATTTTGAAAATATTTTATCAACATACACGGTATGTATTCCTAACCCTGGTGTAATACATGTTCTACATGAACTCTTTATATTTCTAAGTTCCATAATTTTGGTGTTAGTACTACAAAAGTCATGTCTAGTAAAAGCCTAAAGCTTAGGGAACTATATGCTGCCGGTGTGCTGATACACAAATACTGCAGAACTGTTATTTTTGTAGTAAGATGCACCAATTTTTATACGTTGAGCGGTTGTTGAACGATCCATATTGTGAAATGCAAAAACCAGCTACCTGTCCCTATAGATAACAAATGGATTTGACAGATGCCATATACGAGTATCAGGGATGTGTGTATGTCTGTTTGCATAGTCGACGGCTGGACAGATTTTCTTCAAATCTCATATCTGGGATCTGTGCCCAATTCGAGGCGAAATCAGAATTTGAATTGTTTAAAAATTTTGCAAAAAAGTGCGTACAAGTATAACGGTAATTTACATACTTCTTTACATAAACTGACAAATTTGCTATTTATCGGGTATGACTCCATCAATGTTACTCGTATTTGGACAATATTTAACATATACAAATATTTAATAATTTTAAAACTTGTTTAACAATTTTGTTGAAAACTAAGTGATTTGCAGATAAACAACATATCTGTGGTTGCAAGTACGTGCGATCCAGTCGAGCGCTTTATTTTTGGTTTTTGCTGGCACTTACTTAACTTTAATTTACTTTAGATGGCGCTACAGTCCAGAGTGGACCTGGGCCTTAACCAACAAGCGTCTTCACTTCACTCAGCATGATTTTGTTCTAGCCGCTTCTAGCTTTGTACCTGAAGTTAGTTGGGGTCCCTTTCCACTTGTGTGCGCCACCTTAGGTGAGGTCTTCCTTTACCAAGTCAGGGATTTGAAGACTTTCCAGAGCAGAGCATTGATGTCCATTCGCTCTATAAATCCTAGCCATCTTAGACGATTAATTCGAACCCTTCTGTATATAGTTGATTGTTGTATCACTAGAAAAAATGTTCTTTCAATCTTGTTTTCTCCGCCTTTGATAATATCCATGCTTCTGCGTCATATAAAGGGTGGTTAAGTTTTAAGGGCCGATGTTGATTTTGAATAAAACACAAATTATTCAGGAAATTACTGTCATTTCTTTTTATTATGATAATATTGGTATGGTTCAATTATGTATGGAACAAAATATCGGCCAAATGGCCGCCGCGACCTCGGCGGCACACCTCCATCCGATGGTCCAAATTTTCGATGACGCTGAGGCATAATTGAGGTTCTATGCCGTTAATGTGCCGAATTATCTCATCCTTTAGCTCTTGAATTGTTGCTGGCTTATCGACGTACACCTTTTCTTTCAAATAACCCCAAAGAAAGAAGTCCAACGGTGTCAAATCACATGATCTTGGCGGCCAATTGACATCGCCACCACGTGAGATAACACGGCCATTGAATTTGTTGCGCAAAAGAGCCATTGTTTCGTTAGCTGTGTGGCACCATCCTGTTAAAATCACATATCGTCCACATCCATATCTTCCAATTCGGGCCATAAAAAGTTCGTTATCACCTCACGATAGCGAACACCATTCACAGTAACTGCCTGACCGGCCTCATTTTGGAAAAAATACGGCCCGATGATGCCGCCAGCCGATAAACCGCACCAAACAGTCGCTCTTTGTGGGTGCATTGGTTTTTCGACAATCACTCTTGGATTATCATTCGCCCAAATGCGGCAATTCTGCTTATTGACGAATCCACTGAGGTGAAAATGTGCCTCATCACTGAAGATGATTTTCTTCGAAAATTGATCATCTACTGTTGCCATTTCTTGCCACCATTGTGACCATTGACGACGCTTGAAATGGTCAAGAGGCTTTAGTTCTTGAGTCAATTGCACCTTGTAAGCGCGTAAATGCAAGTCTTTATGCATAATGTTCATCAACGACGAGCGTGAGAGGTGCAATTGTTGGGCACGACGACGAGTTGAGGTGGACGGCTCTTCAGCCACACTATCGCGAACAGCAGCAATATTTTCTGCAGTACGAGCTGTACGAGCATGCACTGGTGTTTTCACATCTCCTACAAACCCGGTTTGCACAAATTTTTGCACGATTTTTCCGATTGTACGCACATTTGGACGATTAAATTGACCGAAAGAATCACGAAATGCACGATATGCATTTTGATTTGAACGCCCATTTTCATAATAAGCCTGAATAACTTTAACGCGTTGCTCG
The DNA here is from genome assembly GCA_963082735.1 of Pocota personata. Taxonomy (NCBI): domain Eukaryota; kingdom Metazoa; phylum Arthropoda; class Insecta; order Diptera; family Syrphidae; genus Pocota; species Pocota personata. The sequence continues at coordinate 223,673,999 of OY720430.1, forward strand.
ATTGTGTATCTTTCCATGGTTCAAATTGAGTTAGTCTGAAATTGAGAAATGTCAAATGAAATGCAGAAAAAAACTTGACGTTTAGGTGTGGTTCACATTCAATATCAGCCCTTAAAATTTAACCACCCTTTAGAAGGACTGGGTTTATGCAGATCTTATATAAAGTCAACTTAGTTGTCCGTGAGAGGGCTTTACTGTTCAATTGTTTTCTTAGCCGAAACAAATTTTTTTATTTTATTTATTGTTTAAATTTATACCTAGGCCTAGGTTGACAAAGTCCTTAACTACCTCAAAATTGTATCTGTCTATTGTGATGTTCTGTCCAAATCGCCGATGTTGACTGTCCTTTTTTGATGACAGCATATGTTTTGTTTTACAGTCGTTAATCGGGAAACCCATTCACTTCTGTTTTAATACTTACGAAAGCGCCACTGACAGCCCGCTGCATTCTTCCAATTCCGAGTATATCGTCGACATACATGAGTAGTTGTACAGATCGTACCCCTGATGTTAGCTTGATAATTGGAATGTTGGTACTGCCAGGATTAAAAAATGCATTTATTTGTATCTGGTTTGCAGAATTCTGGTTTGCAGACTGCTGAAAATTGTCGAACTCGAGATTATGAGAGGAACTCGTTAAAATGGGTCTGACTGTTTGTCTGTACGCATTACGACAGCCTAAAAGCCTGCACGAATTTTTTTCAAACTTCATACCTGGGATCTGTAAGGTCGCAATTGGAGTTCGAATTGATTCATTCGTTTTAACTCAAATTGATTTTGGTTATGTGCGCGATAACTGAGCAAGAAGTTCAAGGTTCGAACCACAGAAAACGCAAAAAAATAAGCTTTTTCACGGTGCCATTTCCCGCGGACGCCTAACAAATAAATCATCATGCACTTCGGAAACGGCATAAAACTGTAGGTTCCCACTATTCGTTAGGTCCGGCCCCGCATTGGGCTGTTAGGGCCAAAATACTATTATTATTATTATTATATATGCTAGGTAGTTAAGTAAAAGTGCTTGCTGCTGCGCACTGTACTGGAGCCCAATTAGCACTTAAGCGCCATTTTGAGTTCCATAACTTGACCATGTTTGTTAGATAGTGTTAATAGGTTGCTGAAAGGAAAAGCATTCAGAAAACTGATCAACTCTGTGATACTTTTCTCTGAGAGTTCCTTAAGATTGTCGAAAGTGTTTGCCTATAGTTCGATGTCTGGGTCTACTTCAAGTTGGACACCCACAGAGGAAATGAGACACTGCGGTAGCTACAGTTCTTGCAGCGTCTACCCGAGTTCTTTTCTCAAGTTCTTGCGATCTGTCTCAGTTATAATTCAGCCAGAACTGCCTAGAAATGAAACAAGTCTGCAAACTGTTCCGCTTTTGTTGCTGATAGAAAGTGTGAAAAGATTTCGCTCTTGACAGTTTCCATCGCTAGCTCGTCGGCCCGTTCGTTTCCTTCTACATACTCGTATGCTAACAGATGGTGAACCAGGTTTTTGACAAAAATTCATACAATGATGCTTTACTTATTGGCTGGTATTTCACATTTAAATTTATTGTATACCAAGTTTTGAAAAAAATGTACGATATATTCAAATTGACCCCATATCGAGCCAGACGCTGCAGAGGGGATCACGGCTTGATGTTTATTTTAAGGCCACATCTGATCGCCTTGTGCAATCCAGTTTTTTTTTTTTTAATAGATTTTTCTTTAAATTATTTACCCATAACTCTAAAGATTATTTCATAAAAGATACAATCTACGAAAAAATAACTTCATTCCCAAATATCAATTTATCTTCGCCTATAAATTGTTGTGCATCAAAGGAGTGCCATTGTCTTTACCAAGAAATACTTATATGATACGGATACATACATCTCTGTTGAAGTATTCTGACACCACGCCATACTGATGAGTACCCACCTAAGCAGATTGCCTGCGCCGGCTTGGGGTATGACATCTCATCCCAGTACAAAGGAGTCTCTCAATTTCATTCAAATTTGTAAGATAAGAAATCATAAAAGCATCCTTCTATCGGAAGGCGGAGGTAGCTAAAAATATCTCTACTCCAGTTTTAATCATCAATTTGTGCGAAAATGTGCACTTATTTCTAGAAAACGGAGTCATGTCTCAGGTGTTATTATTAAATTTCCCGACAGAGTGTACAACATACTACTACTGGCACCGGCAACGAAATTTGATTGTGCTTTTAGGGAAAAATGACGCATTCTTCGGAGTTGTGCTGTGGTGGGAGATGTTCTATACATAAGTGCCTCTTAAGAATAATGGAACACTTTGCTTTTTTGATTTCTTCTCCGGTGGAAGATAAATGCCAGGTTCCACCCTGAGGCTGGTGGTGTATCACTTTCTGGTAGTTGTTCAAAACTAAGCATTCTTTAATCGTAACCTCATCTTAAGCTATCGACATTCCTAATCAACGTAGTCACTTAACACAAGCAATTCAACCCCTTCCGCATAAGCATAGGAGTAACAAAACGAGAAAAAAAAAAACCGCTCAACATACAAGCAGATAACACGTGTATGATACCAATACGTGCCACGACAATGCCACCCACCCATTCAAGGATACGCATAGTATTCCTCATCCCTTGGAGTGGGCGTTCTGTGGCGCCAGTTCTTCCCGAAGAAGTACTTGAAAAACCTTTTATTTCATTTGGAAGTCATTGCGTACTCTCGGTCCTTTTTTGTGCGCTCTCTTATATTTTGGTTCCTTCGCCGTTGTTTTTATGATAAATTCAAATGATAGCACGCAGAGTGTTTCGCGTACATGGATATGTCACATTCTGGCTTTTGCTGTGCGTCGCTATGAATGCGAAACGTTATATCTTCTGCCATATACCCGCCCAATTTTTCTTCAGATACATTTCCTTTCTGAAAAAAGATTCACAGATTTCTTAGAGAGGATATTATTCGCATTCGTAATCGTACTAGTATCTATGGGTGTGCATTTTGGGTTTGGAAATATTTTTACTTCAATTCTCTCATGCTCCTGACAAATGTCTGAATTTTCAAATTGATGTGGAGATTTTTTTCCATTCTCGTTAAGTGTATCTGCACCACTTTGCATTTATTTCGACATAAAGTTGGGAATCGATTAAATTTTCTTGGGAGCAAGAGGGAAATCCAAATGGAAATTTATGTAGTTTTCCACCATTTGGAGGAAGGAATACGAAGCTTAATGCACTAGAAATTGGCTTTATGCTGGCAAATTGTCAACTTCCTGACGAATTTTGTTAGTTTTGTGCTACAAAGTGAAGATGAGAGCAAACGTAATTTATCTCTGGGAACGAAAAAGTGTGTCACAGTCAAAAAGATGTCTCCTTGACTCATTTGATGTACATCAGGATGGAGGACTATTTTGTTGTCAGAATAAAATTATTCGGACAATGTATCTGAAGAAGTCTTTTATCCTGCTTAGAGATAAAATGTGCCGTCATCAATTCGGTACGATTTGAAAGAAAGCATCATCAGAACAAAAGACAAAAATAAATGGTTCTATCCTGCCAGAAACGAACAAAAATCTTAGGATATACTGGTTCCCTATATATAGGATATAAGTACAGTAAATGCAGATAATTTAAATCCCTTCGTTGATCACTTTTAACATAGCGAAGGAGTGATCTTCTACTGTAAAGTTTTGGCAAAGGTGTTATTAACTTGTGTGTTTTCTCATTTTGTCAATTTTGCAGACAGATTTTAGCTGTGTTAAGCTGTAAGTGTGCCGCCGATTGGTAGAGTTTTGAATGAGTTTTGGTACATATTCTATTCTGGGTGATGTGTCCTAGCAAGATTATGAGATTAAATCTGTTTGGATTGATAACATTCTAGATGAAAATGAGCTTTTTTTTTCATATTGCCTCGCCACCCAATATCATAACGTGTTGATACACAGCTCAGTTTATTTTCAGACCAATGTCTCACGAAGATTGGACTAGTAAGTTTTGACCAAGCTCGGTACAGCCAAAAATTTCAAAGCGGCCGGAATGTTGTCAGTCGAAAATATCCACTCTAACTCTAAACTTAAAACAAACAAACAAACAAACAAACAAAAAATCTTATATGAGCGTTCAACAAGTACACTACGTATTGCGTCCTATTTGAATATCTTAGCGGACTGAAAAAATTCTGATCTGTAAATTTAAAACCTCAATTTGGGATTTATCTTTAAGTTCAAAACACATACTCTTTGTTTCGCGCCTTTTTACTTAAATAATATAGGGTGACCAATTGTTATGTTTCAGCAGCTGTCAAAGTTACCGGTGACATCTAGCTGTCAAAATATTCAGTAAGTTTGACATTTTAACATGCATCATTTGACACTTCCCGAACGTGTGGAAATTATTAAAAAATATTATCGAAATTCCGGCTCAGTTGTAAATACGCAACGTGAATTTCGTCGTGAGGTCGGTCGTCATCATAGCTTCAGTGCTAGGGTGGCCGTGGTGTAGTGGTAACATCATAGCTTGTCACGCTGTTGATTCACGGTTCGAATCCTGATGTCAAGAATCATCTATTTATTTCGCATGAAATAAATAAAAAAAGTTGATCACTTGCGAAAGAAAAGTCAACTCTACTGTGAAGGCATAACACTAGCAGTAGGGTGGTCAAATGGCTAAAATGCAACTTGATCGTGATGATGGCATCAGGAGGACGGAAAAAAATACTGTGAATCATAAGCAACGACAATAATAGCAAAAACAAACAAAATACTCCCCAGTTATCTGGACAGCCACCCTTGGAGTTTACAGAAACTTAATACCACCTGAGTTTAAAACTACACCACTCTGTCTTCCTTCCACAAAACGCACGTGTTCTAAAAATTAGTATAAGGGTATTCATATTCCCTCTAACACATGCAAATTATATAAAAAAAAAGTGCGCAGGCAATTCGTCGCACCGTGGAAAAGTTTGAGCGTGAGTACACTCTTTTGGACCTTAAGCCACCAACCAGACAGAGATCGGTGCGAAGCGAAGACACAGAAATGTCGAGTCGGCGCCGATTACCTGAATTGGGCATCGCTAGAGAGTCAACCAGGCTTATTTTGAGGTTAAATTTGGGCCTACATACATATAAGATTATGCTGACGCAAGAATTGAAGCCGAACGACCATAGACAATGCCATGAGTTCACTAAATGTTTACCTAGCGTGCGACTAGTCCTTGCTAGGGCAGGACAACTGCAAAGAAAGTGGAAAAGAATTTCCCTCTCGTTACTGTCTTTGCAGCTGCGACAGAAAGTGTTGTGAGGAATGCCAAGCTTGGCCGCGTGGTCCCCTATACGCCAGTGGCCTGTAATAATGGCTACAATTCTGGCAATTCAGGCCTTGATCTGCCTAGTAGCTCATTTGATTTAGGTTTGTTGGGTCATGTCTTCCTTGATATGGCACAACTGGTAAGATTCTTCCACCCGAGATTGGCGAGCTGGAGGAAGTGGAGGTGTAAAATTGCCCTTAACGACTCCTATCGGAATATTGATTCCTTCCGCTAGCGAGCCATTAAGGGCTGACCCTCGCCTGGCTAGCTCGTCTGCTCGCTCATTTCCCTCATAATTGCTGTGTCCTGGGACCCAAATGAGGGTAATTCCAGAATGAATACTTTGTTCTTTTATTTCAAACCGGAATTGTTCTACCAGTTTTGAGGATATTGTAACCGAATCAATGGCCTTGATTGCGGCTTGGCTATCAGAGAAGATACCTACATTTAGGTTGGACTTTAGGATATTTTTTAGCATCCGGCAAGCCTCCCGAATTGCGAGAAGCTCCACTTGAAAGACACTAGCAGAGTCTGGAAGACGGAAGGATTTCGATATATTCAGTTGGTCCTAGAAAATGGCTGCGCCAACACCGCAATCCATTTTCGAACCATCCGTATACAGATATCAAACTCATTGATTACCATTCCGTTCTTCCATTCTGCTCTGGTAGGGAACTTTACTGAAAAGGTTTGATGAAGTCTAGCGTGAGAGTCCTGTAATCGGTCGAAGATGTCACCAGTTTACTTGGCATCGTCTCCAGGATCTTAAAGTGGCCGTATGGCCTTGCTGACCAGCACCCAGTTTCCCTGAGCCGGACAGCACTGCATATAGCTGAAAATTTTATGTGGAGTTCAAGGGGGATCAGATGCAGGATCACGCTAAGAGCATATGTTGGACAAGATCTCAATGCTCCTGTGATGCCTATACACGCTAATCTTTGTCCTTTTTTTGATTCTGTTGATGTTATATTTTTTAAGTAAGGCGAGCCACCATACTATAGCGCCATAGGTGAGAAGTACCTCCATAGGGTCATCTTTGGCTGGAGACCCCATTTTTTGCCGAATGTTCTGCTGCAGGCATAGAAAGCCACACTTGCTTTCTTAACCCGCTGCTCTATATGTTAAGTTTCCAACTAAGTTTCGGATCTAGAATCGTGCCTAAGTATTTTGCACTGGAACCTTGTGAGAGTGGTCGACCGTTTAGCTTGGGGGATTCACTCCCCTCCTGTAGTTTGGTTTTTGTGGTGAATAGCATCATTTCGGTCTTGTCTGGATTTACTCCCAGGCAACATCTCGTAGCCCAAGAGTGTATCTTATCCAGAGCACTTTCCATGGTTTGACTTACCATGGAGAGGAACTTTCCTGACACTAAAAGAACCACATCATCCGCGTACGCAACCACCTCCCTTTCAAGTCGCACCAAGAATTTATCGATTGCCATTATCCATAGCAAGGGTGAAATAACACCACTTTGTGGGGTTCCTCTATTTACGATCTTAGTTGTACTGTACTATTCTAGTATTATTGGATATAATCCAGTGTCTAAGGAAAGACTCAACACCTAACTCGGTGAGAGACTCTAGAATAGCTTGGGTATGAATATTGTTGAAAGCTCCTTCTATGTCTAGGAAGGTAGCAAGTGTGTATTCTTTATAATGAAGAGTTTTTTCTATCGATCGCACTACCTCATGAAGAGCCGTCTCTGTAGATCGTCCTTTGAGGTAGGCGTGTTGGGATTTCGACAGTGGAGAACTCTCCAGGGTTTGTGTACTGCTTTGCATTCTAGAAAGCTCATATACCAAATTTCATGTTCCTTGCTTGAAACTTAAGGCCCGAACAGTGATGACACGTATCTTTCATAAGACCTCAGATGACCTAGAAAACTAAAACCTAATAGCTCGGATATCACAGAAGAACATAGCTTAGCCAAATTATGAATTTTAAAAAATACAGGGCGTTTCACAGGCGTTTCTTATTTGTATAAAATTTGCGTCTAAACATCTTCCCGCACCCCTCCAAATTTATAGTGTGGATCACGTGGAAGAATATAATCTGAATCAAATTCTGATTCTTGAAATAGAAAGCGTTGTTCAGGTTATTTTCCTTTGGATTTATATACAATTTTCCTAAGTGTGTGCATATCAAAGCTTATACTTTGCAGACTCTTAGAAAGTGCAATGCAAACGCACAATTTTGATATTATAAATACGGGGTGATGCAATGAAAATTATTGTTCTGATTTACATACTATTTTTCAGTGTGAATGTGTCTTCAAGATCCCTTCCAGAGCTCTACTTATGAAGCTTGAACTTTGCGAAATTTTTTTTCTTTTCGAGCGTATGTGCGTATATGTTCCAAGGCCCTTCAAGAATACCACGAATGTCATACGAACTCTTAAAATGGATCATAGGTCAGAATTTTAATTGTTTTTTGTATATATGTGGCAAGTTTACTTTACAGAAGTATATATGGCGCCAAGGGCCAGACCTAGTTTCTTGCAGCCGCTCGTACTGTGTGCCGCACGAATCGTTGAGACCTACAGTTTTGGACTCTTTTCCAAGGGCAATTTTTTCGATTGAGAGAAGCTTCTCATGACAATTTTACTCTCGGATGTTTGTCAGGCGTTAGAGAGAGTTGGATCCATGAGAAAACCTTTTTTTTTGTGTTTTCTGAGTATGAAACCTTGAATCTCCCACTAAGTGATCGCACTCTTAACCACTGAACTACGGCGCTCACATACACAATTTAGTCACACAGTCTTATTTCAGACATCCATATTTCCTCAGTTACGAAATTTTATCATTTTGAGTCATTCTGGGTTCTTCTTCACTTCTATAACTTGTTTATCTGTCTAAGCTGATGACATGAAAATCGTCAGGCAAATTTCATCCTGCGCTGACTCTCGCCCACTTCAAGCTGATGTGAACAACTTTTCAACCTGGTGACAAATAAATTTTCCTGAGCTCAATGTCAGTAAATGCAAAGCCATTACATATACTCGTAAGCATCTTCCACCGGTCCCTAGATCCTATTTGATATGTGATGAGCCTGTCCCTTCCGTCTCTTTATTGCCTGATTTGGATGTAATCTGTGACAGAGAACTAAATTTTCGCTGTCATATTGGCAGAGCTAACTCCGCTCTTGGTTTTGTTAAATGCTGGTCTAAGGAATTCTCTAACCCATATGTCACGAAATCTCGCTTTTTCACATTTGTAAGACCACTCCTGTATGAATATGCTAATCAAGTATTTTCGCCCTATCACGATACCCTTTTCCTTCGAATTGAAGCTGTTCAACGTAGATTTATCCGATTTCCTCTACGCGGTCTTCCTTAGGCCGACAGATATCACCTATGAGGATCGTTTAAAATTAATAAACGTATAATCACTCGGAAAACGCCGTGAAATTGCCGACATCCTCTTTGTACATCAGCTACGAGTATTAGCAGGAAACATCGACTTCCCTGCTACAAATGATATCCCTCAACACCAACCCTCGCAATTTGATATCTGTACCCCTTCCGCCATAAATTTCACTGCACCAACTATGGCTATAACGGACCTACATATGTCTAGAATGGCCTTGCCAATGATACAAGCTCCTTCGATTTTCAGTGCAGCAAATTTACGCTTCCAATCTCCCTTCTACTTTTTTGTGGACTACTCGTAAGATAGAAAATGTTTTATTAATCTTTTTTTTTTCTCAAATTAATGATTAAAATATTTTTCAAGTTCAGTAGTATATTATTCATTATTTTAGGCATTACCTATTCTAATTGTCTTTTACCATACTTGTTGTAGAAGTATGAAGTATGCGTCTTCTTGTGTTCAACCCGTGGGCAATATGCAATTGAAAATGCCTACCTTTATAATACTCCAGAGCCGCCGTAAGCTTGAGGATATATTCCACACTCAGCACTTTAAAGTCTTCGCCTCCAGGTCGTCTTTTCGGGATATTATTTTTAGTGCAGCTTTGTAAGTCATCTATGTTGCTGCGTTACCCCAAGCCAAAACACTGCATCTGAACTGTTATCGATTGTTACACCTAGGTACTTGAATTCATCAACAACCTTGATATCTTGCGCCAATGTTTTAGAGCAATTCTCGTTTTCATATCTGATGAAAATCGGTCCAGTTTTGCATCTGGGTCCGCGGATGTGCATTAGTTCAGTTTTTGATGCGTTTAAAACTAAACTCATGTTGTGGCACCACTTAACCTCTTCATTGAATTCCATTTGCATTCTTAATGTGACAGTCTCCAAGAATATGTGTCGAACTATGATTGCGGTGTCGTCTGCGTACACGAACGCCTTAGTTAATTTTAGTACACGCAAAAGTCCGTTTGTATAAAGAATGAAGAGTATCGGTCTCATCTTTGAGCCTTGTGGTACTCTGTGCTTAACAATCTGTTCTTGACTACATTCAGCACCAATCTTCAGTATGAAGTTCCTATTGCGTAGGTAGTTCTGCAACCAGCTAGCTAATGCCTCTCTAAATCCAGTTCTGTTTAAACTGCCATTAGTTTTTCGTGGTTAAGAGTATCAAACAAAAGTATTTGTTGAAGTCTAAAAAAGGATCAGGACGTGGTGGTTTTTGTTTAAGCTTTGATTTATTATGTTTGAAAACTCTCCAGCAATTTATTTGTATTTTTAATTTTTTGGAATCCATACTGGATGTCACATAGTCTTCTAACCACAACATGTTCCAGACATTTATCCACGACCGATAATATGGAGATAGGTCTGTAGTTTGTGACTAGATTTTTGGCGCATCCTATATGTATTGGATGTACTACAGCTCATTTTAAAACACTGGGAACTTTATATTGTTGCAAACTGAGGTTCTCTTTTCTGGCTATTATCGTTGCGAGCCATCAGCATTGGTTTTGAGATCAATAGCTCTTATTTCATCTAAGCCAGGTGACTTATTTGGGAGTCATTGCACTATGGTGAGTATTTCTACATCGCTCGTCTCCTCGACGAATATTGTCTGGCAGATAGTATGTGGTGAGTGATTTGATCATCAACATCACAGTTGTGGATTATTTATGACGATTCCTTTGCAAAATATTTCGCTTACTAGTTTATAAATTTAAGCCTATCTCCATGTGACGAAGTATTCTTCAACAAAGCGTCATCTAAAGATTGTTTCTGGTTTAGTTTTCAAGTTAGCTTTAAGTTTGTTTTTTTTACTTAATTTAGGTTAAGTTAGGTTAATTTAGCATTAAATTTATAGCGTGTACTAAGTTTAAATAAATAAATAAGAAAAGCAGTAAATACTAATACAAATATTTTAACTTGCACCTATAAGGGAAAGTATTGGTTTCCTGAAACTTCTGTGAAAATCCTAAACCGCTGGATGCATTTTCTTCAAATTTGCATTTAGTTTAACCCCAAAATTAATGGTACTTTTACTATAAGGCAATTTTGCAAAAAGTCAAAAGTGTACCACGTGTTTGGCAGATAATACCTATCACGGTACTTTATTTAATGGTATATTTTTGAAAAATGGTTCGCTTTCAAATATGACTTGAGCGACTGTATTCACAACTAGCGGTACACGGCGTTCGTTTCCACACCTAACCAAAATAAATACATGTATTTTTTATGGCAAACTGCTGAACCGATTTTGACCAAACTTTACAGAAACACTCTCGGGCCAATACTGAAATTTTCCTGAAAATTTGAGCTCAATCGGTTTGGTGGTTTCGGAGTCCATAGCATACGTACAATCATAGGTACATTGAGTTTTACATATATACCTAGTCATAAATACTGTTACAACTTTAACAGCTCCCTACAGCCTCTGGTATTGCCCGCACTCTTGTGTTGGCTTGCGTCATTTATAGTTGCATATTCGGTCTATTCACACGCAAATTTAAATTAAGATTCATTAAGTATTTACCATGGAGTGGAGCGTGCCATAAAGTTATTTGAAGATACTGGTGATATGAAAGACAGGCAAAGAACGGGAAGTGGAGCGATACAGAAAACATGATTGCCGTTAAAAGCGCTTATTTTTAAAACGTTGCAGCCGCTAGGAATCAGCCGTATGTTCGTCTATCGTGCCATAAAGTTATTTGAAGATACTGGTGATATGAAAGACAGGCAAAGAACGGGAAGACCACGTACCGTTAGAACGACAGAAGCCATCAAAGCTGTGAAGGCACGAATAAGGCGTAATCCAGTGCGGAAACAAAAAATCTTGTCTCGCGAAATGGGAATTTCACAAATTTCAATATCCCGCATCATAAAGTAAGACTTAGGTTTGGGGCATACAAAGGGCATACTGGCCTTTTGCTGACTAACGCGCTAATGGAGAAAAGGAAAGAAAAGTCGAAACGCCTGTTAGCTGATTACGCTGGTGCAGAATACCGCCGAATTCTCTTTACGGATGAAAAAATTTTTACGGTGGAGGAAACATTTAATAAACAAAACGACAGAGTTTATGCCCGGTCATCTAAAGAAGCTGCTGAGCTTGTGCTAAGGGTACAAAAAGGGCGTCTGCGTCTGCGTCTGTCATGTTTTGGTCTAGTATCCTATGAAGGTGTTACAGAAGTCCATTTTTGTGAAAAGGGAGTAAAAACCTCAGCAGCAGTCTACCAGGAAACTGTTTTGGAAAGGGTAGTTAAATCGCTCAATCAGTCCCTCTTTCAAAATAAGCCGTGGACCTTCCAACGGCCATAAGGCAAAAACCACACAAACTTGGCTCACGGAAAATTTTCCTCGCTTCATAAGTATTGACCAGCAAGTCCGGACCTTACTCCTTTGGATTACAAGCTATGGTCCATTTTAGAGGGCATGGTGTGCACTAAAAGGCATCCAAACCTGGAGTAGCTAAAAATTAATCTAAGGAGAGCAGTCGACAGTTTTCCAATGGAAATCGTGCGTGCTGCGATTGACGAATGGCCAACTAGTCTCAAGGCCTGTATAAGGGCAAATGGAGGTCATTTTGAGCAAAATGAATTTTTTTATGTTCAAAATAAATTAATAAATGTTTGTGGAAAAAATGAATTTAATATCTTTTGTCTTTATTTTTTGAGACCTATTTACATTTGTAACAGAATTTTTTTTTTTTTTTTTCAATTCAATTCATTTATTCCTCATTAAATCTTCATATAGTTTAAATTATAAAATAGTACAAAATATGTATTAAAATGAGAAAGGTTAGTTACATTTTATATTCATTTTACATTCAAAATAGATTATCAGACTTCTGATAGATTATGGGTGGAGTGACCCTTAGAAAAAATTTATACATACATATACAGTGCTGGCACGCTAATTAGCATACCCTATCATACAAAGTTATGATAAGATAAAACGAATGTTAAAGTAAAACAATTTAATAAGGATCTTCAATGTTTGCTTTTATTGATATTAATACTTAATTAATTTATAAAAAAAAATTTTAAAAAAACAATAAAAAAAAAAATAAAAAAATAAAAAATAAAAAAATATGTGTTTTCGTAACACGCCAGAGTCTCGTCAAAGACATTTGAAAATATAAAAAAATAAATAATAACAAGTTAAAATTAAAATTAACTTATGTAAACTTACCTAGTACTTAGTTGGGTACCCTTTTTGGGTAATTACGGCGGCACATCGTTTATTCAAGGAGCACGTGAGGCGTGCGCACTCTTCCTTTGGTATCTTAAACCATTCTTGATGGATTGTGTCCCATAACTCCTCCACATTTCTCGGTTTTAAAGCCATGACACGTCTCTTAATAATAGCCCACAAATTTTCGATTGGGCTTAGGTCTGGGCTCTTAGGGGGCCAATCCATTACCGATATTTGGTGTTCTTCAAACCACTCTTTTACAGACCTGGCCTAATGGCAAGGCGCATTGTCCTGCTGGAAAACAGCTTCCCGGTACAATGATAGCGGTAAACTCTCAAGATATGGTATGAGGTGGTTCGACAACATAGTCTTATATGCTAGAGCATCTAATTTACCTTTTATAAGGACTAGAGGTCCAACACCATGAGAGCTAAAACAACCCCATACCATTACGCTTCCTCCACCAAACTTTACCGTCTTTTTGGTGTACTTAGGATCTAGTTGCTTGTTTGGAGGTCGTCGTACAAAAGTTCTTCCATCAGAACCACAGATATTAAATTTGGATTCATCGCTCCATATCACTGAATTCCATAAAGATGAAGGAGAATCCAAATGGCCTCTTGCGAATGCAATTCGTTACTTCCTATTACCATCTGTTACCTTCGGTTTCTTAAGACTCTGGCATCCTCGAAGGTTGTTCTCCAAAAGCCGTTGTCGCACCGTCCTAGCCGCGATGTTTACACCATATTCTTGCTCCATGCGCGCTCTAATTTCAGAAGAAGTGGCAAAAGGATCTCTAAGAGCATGTCGGGCTATAATGGAATCCTCTCTTTTCGTTGTTTTTCTAGGTCTGCATTTTCTTTTATCCGCAAATGTTCCATGGGTTTCATAATGCTTCAAAGCGTTTTGCACTTTTTTCGCGAACAATCTATGTTCCGTGCAATTTTGCTGACTTTTTGCTCCTTCTGAAACATTAGCCATATTAACCTCCTCTCCTCCGGCGTAGAACTCTTGTTTAATCCCATAACTATTTCTAAATGCACTTAAACACATCAAAATAATACTTTATAACTCACCACAACAATAGGATGAATGAAAAATAACGGCTTTAAATGAAACGCAATTTTTTGTTTGGGTGTGCTAATTAAAATGCCAATGCGAAAGGCAATCTATTTTAAAAATAAAAAAAAAATATAAAGCAAAGCCTACTGAAATTTCAAAATTTGAACATTTCAAAATGTGATTAGAGATTGTTAAATGGACATATAATAATTTATAAATTATGTTGTATTATGAAATAAGGCACAAGTTTATTCTTTTATGAGGGTGTGCTAATTAGCGTGCCAGCACTGTATATCCATTAACAAACATGAGATAAAAATAAATGCAATTAACAAGACAATATAATCCAAAACAAAAGAAAGATTTAAATTTAGTTAGATTAAGACGGAGAAGGATGCGTAACCAATAATATTAATGAATGTATCTACATCTGGACAGATAAAAGAGATTCCAAACTTTTGAAATCCAAACCAAATAGCCAATGTTTTAGAAGTTTCTTAAACTTATTTTGCGAATCAATTGTTCTTAGTGATTGAGGTAATTTATTGAAAAGACGACAAGAGTTTACTGTGTAAAAATTACGAAATGCAGTGGTGCGATAAATGGGCACAGCAACAGAATGAGATGAATTTACGCGGAGATTATGACCGTCGAGGACTCTAAAATTAATATTGCCAGATCTAGAGAAGAATATTCTTAGCACTTTGAAACAGTATAAGTGGCGAACAGGAAGAACTTTCAAATCCCGAAATAACGGAAAGGAGGGATGTAAACGGTGTTTATTACAGATTAGTCTCAAAACACATTTTTGTAATATTAGTAGAGGCTGTATTTTATTTAAATAGATACCTCCCCAGCAAACAATACCATATTGCAATTTTGAATGAAATAATCCATAGTATATGGTTTTCAAAAGCTCGGAAGAACAAACTCTCCTTAAATAGAAGAAATTCCTTAAAGTGTAGCGAAAATATTTTCTCAAAAACTCATTATGGTTTGAAAAACTCATCTTGGAATCAATTAACAACCCTAAATACTCAAATTCATTAACTTTCTCTATTTGAAAGCACTTTTCACTACAGTTAAAATAGTTGCAAAATATGGACGAGGAATAACAAGAAAGCATTCAATTTGAATTGTTGGCACTCAGGTGCATGAAAGAAAAAATTTGCCTCGGAGAGTTGTGAAGAAGGATTGAATATGATTGATCCACAAACTAATTTCTAAGCAAATTTAGATCCCAATTTATATCCGCAACTAAGTCTAATGGAGAGACAGATCCATAAGTGCATCCTATATCGTCAGCAAATGCCGTCAAAACGCCCTTAAAATTAAGCTCAAAAAGAGAATTGATATAAATAAGGAAAAGAATCGGTCCTAAAACCGATTCTTGTGGCACACCCATTTTAATATATATTGGGGATCTGCATGGCGATTGATCGGGAAACTACTGACTGTCCAAAACATGGATTGGACCAGTAGCGCAACAATCAAGTTCGTAATGTAGTGCTTGCTTTACCTCCTCGTGGTGGTCCCCGGGCAACTGCATGTATAAATCCTTATACATATAGGCCAAAATTGCAAGTGCGAGATTGTCTAGGGTCTTATGCCTAGGCTAGGTAACCTGGGCCAGCAACCCGCGTTACCGAAACTACAATAGCTATGGAAACCGACACAATGCCTCGGATAAGGACTGATAATACGTTGACGACCTTTGGCTATCGTACCCGGACTAAGATTGGTTTCTGGAATGTGAAGACGCTCCTTGACTCTCAGAGTGAAGGACCTCAGAACGCCAGATTCCTTCAATTGGAGCATGAGTTCATGCGATATAGGCTGGACATATTGGGAGTAAGCGAGATAAGATGGTTAGATGCGGGTGAGTACCAATCCCCAACGCGTAATACTGTATTACTCTACTCCGGAAGACCAACCGGAAACCCCCGTGGATATGGAGTTGGACTGCTGCTAACGCCAACAGCACGCAGAGGCCTAATTACCTGGCAACCGCACGGTGATAGGATTTTAACGGCCAGATTCCGGACGAGAGTACGTCGCGTCACCATCATACAGTGTTACGCCCCCACGGATGGTTCGTCTGAGGAAGAAAAGGAGAACTTCTACAACCAGTTGGGAGCTGTTCATAATGCAACACCCAATGGCGACATTGTCATTGTGATGGGGGACCTGAATGCCAAGGTAGGCTGCGACAACGAAGGGCTCAAACATGTTATGGGACGGCACGGACTAGGCAATCGGAATGACAACGGCGAAAGATTTGTTGACTTTTGCAACGCAAATCGTCTTGTCATAGGTGGCACCATGTTTGAGCACAAAGCCTGCCATAAAATCAGTTGGGTGTCAACTGACAGGCAAGTAACCTCCAACCAAATTGACCATTTTGCCATCAGTCGCCGTTTTAGAAGTAGTCTCCTAGACGTCCGAAACAGGCGAGGTGCCGACATGGGGTTGGTACGAGATCACCATCTTATGATAGCTACTCTCCGACTTCGCACTACTGCCGTTCGTAGATCTAACGACATAAGAATACCTAGGTTCAATGTAGACCGACTGAGAGTTCCCACAGTGCGCCAAGAATTAAGGGACCATCTCTCACGTGGAGTGGAAACAATCAGCAGCTCCCTGCCTGCCACCATCCAAGACTATTGGTGCGCTGTGAAAACTGTTTTCACATCAGGTGCTGAAAGGATTGTCGGTCGATCACAGGGAAACCATAGGGCGTGGCTTTCCGAGGATACCTGGAGAAGGATCAACGAACGAAAACAGCTAAGAGCTCAAATTGCAGCAACTCCAGCAGCAGGGAGGATCGAACTTGAGTCCCTATATCGCATGAAGATGAGAGAAGTACAGCGTAGCGTGAGACGTGACAAGCGCAATTACATCAATGCGCTGGCTACGGAAGCAGAAGAAGCAGCAGCGAGGTGCGACAGCAGAACCGTTTATAGAATCACTAAAGAGCTTATAGGTGGCCGAAGCTCTACTCAACACCCAGTGAAAGGCTTAGACGGTTCGTTGCTAATATCGGATGAGGATCAACTGAAGAGATGGAAGGAGCATTTTGTTTCGGTTCTAAACCGAGTATTCGCCAGCAATATGCACCCAAGTCAGACTGAAGTGTCCGTAGAAAGAAGTTCCCGAATTCGCACCACAACCCCCAGTAAAGAAGAGATTATTACCGCAATCAAAGCACTGAAAACTAATAAGGCGGTAGGACTTGACGGCATACCCGCGGAGCTTTTTCAAGCTGCGCCAACAGCATCGGCAGAGCTACTGTCCCCACTTGTCGGGAGAACATGGAAAGCCGAGAGTTTTCCAGATGAGTGGAAAAAGGGAATGATTGTCATGCTCCCTAAAAAAGGCAACCTAATGCAGTGCGAAAACTGGAGAGGTGTCTGCGTGCTGCCTGCTGTGGCCAAGATAATAGCTAGAATCATCCTGGAGCGAATCAAAGAACACCTTGAAGACACACTTGACGCCGAACAAGCAGGTTTCCGCTCTGGATCCTCCTGTGTCGACCACATCAACACCCTGCGGATCATCATCGAGCAATGTGTTGAATATCGATCACCACTTCACCTGTTGTTCATCGATTTTGAAAAGGCGTTTGATAGTGTCAATCGGGAATTTATTTGGCGTGCCTTGCGCAGGAGAGGCATTCCGGATAAATTAATAGCAATTATCAAAGCTACATATGATGGGTCCACATGTCACGTTTTGCACAGAGGAAGGCTGTCTGAGGAATTCGAAGTCCAAAGTGGGGTTCGGCAAGGCTGCATACTTTCACCAATATTGTTTTTATTGGTGATTAGCGATGTGCTGAATGCGGCCTTATCAACAG
Organism: Pocota personata; assembly: GCA_963082735.1. NCBI lineage: Eukaryota > Metazoa > Arthropoda > Insecta > Diptera > Syrphidae > Pocota > Pocota personata. The sequence goes on from OY720430.1 coordinate 223,691,757, forward strand.
GAAATGGAGGAATTCGATGGACTCTTACATCTGAACTCAAACACCTCGACTACGCCGACGATGTATGCCTACTGTCTCACAGAATAATGGACCTTCACCAAATGACAGCAAATGTGGAGAGGGAAGCAGACGTCGTTGGGCTGAAAATTAACTCGGCAAAAACAAAAATGATCAGCCTAGGACCAAACTCATCAACTTATATATGCATTGCTGGACAAACGGTTGAGAGAGTAGAGAGTTTCCAATACCTTGGGAGTATTGGCTCAACCGATGGCGGAACCGAACTGGATATAGCCAGCCGAATAGGTAAAGCAAAATCTGCGTTTGGGATGCTATCCATAGTTTGGCGAAGTAATGCAATTAGCTTAAACACCAAGCTACGACTGTTCCGTTCCAACGTTGAATCCGTGTTGCTATATGGATGTGGTACCTGGAGAGTGACCGTCACTATCACGAGGAAGCTGCAAACGTTTGTCAATAGGTGTCTACGTTACATCTTAAGGATATTCTGGCCAAACCGTATCTCTAACGAACAGCTTTATCAGAGAACGGGCCATGAACCTATAGGCACAACCATACGACGATGAAAGTGGCAGTGGATCGGTCACACTCTCCGAAAGGGTGACAGGTCCATAGCTAACCAAGCGATGCAATGGAACCCGCTTACCCAGGATGGCAGGATACGCGGCGGTCCTAGGAGTACGTGGCGCAGAACAGTTGAGAAGGAAGCACGGCAACTGGGAAAGAGTTGGGGAGAGCTGAGGCACATTTCCAGAAATCGCACACGATGGCGCGTAGGCGTTGTAGAGGCCCTAGGACCCACAAGGGGATACAGGACATAAGTAAGTAATTTTAATATATTCAATTCCACTCCTGATTTTATCTATTTTAACTCTTTGTGATCTATTTGATAGGTATGATCCGAACCACTCAAGCATAAAGCTTCGAAAACCAGCCATTTGAAGTTTTTTTAAGAGAATGGAATGATTGACCATATCAAAAGCTTTGGTTATATCGACAAATAAGCCTGCAGTATGCTTTTTTCTGTCCAAATTCCAATGTATTTGCGAACAAAACTCCAAAAGTGCCTCTTCAGTAGATTTACCTTTTTGAAAACCAAATTAGACTGGTGTAAAGAAAAGGGTCTTATTTAAAAACTTGACAATTCTATTTTTTACTAATTTTTCAAAAATTTTGCTAATAGATGGAAGAAGTGAGATCGGTCTGTAGTTCGTGACACTGTTAGCATCGCGGTTTTTATAGAGCGGTACCACATTCGCGATTTTAAGTGCATCAGGAAATTTCCCACTTAGAATACTTTTATTAAATATCGAAGCAAGAATGTCGGCCACAAACCATGAGATATTTTTTAAAATTCTATTAGATACACCATCATATCCGCACGAATTAGAGTTTTTTAAAGTCTCGATCGATTTCAATAATAATATTTATGATAGTACTAGGTAGATAGATATTTAAGAAATATTTGCCATATGAAAGGTCATGGCATACCAAGTTTTGGAAATTTTGTAAAATATATTTTTTCCAATTTTAACGTAAAATTATTTGAACGATTTTGCAGATAAACAGCGTACAGGTGCAAGTACGTTCGACCCAGTCGTGCACTTTATTTTTATTTTCACACCCTTTTACATAGTTTTACATAGGCATACGTACTAGTAGTTCCCCTTTTCGTCCAATTAAGGTCCATAAGTGACATGGCTTGATTTTTCGTTGGGGGGCTCATTTCGAAAAAATCGTTTTAAGTGGTTCGTTTGAGATCTTGGGATGTATGCATATGAGTCTATGTATATGCACATGAAGAGACAGACAAAATTGAAGACGAACTTTTCGTCCTTATTATACTAGTAATGTTAATCAGTTATAATATTGCTGACACAATGAGTTCTAAATATGTAAATCTAAAAATGTGCATATGGATGTAAATATACTTCAAACTCCATTCCTTCTCTGGTACGAGTATTGTTAGGAAAAAATCTGCTGAATTGCAAGTAGGGCAAGGAAATCTTCTATGGCAGTGTCACAATACTTACGAGTATTGTAAGTCTTCCAAGCATAATAACTGCTCGCAAAAGATACGCATACAATGGAGGGTAGATATTTTTATTTATCTCACACCCACCAGCCCTCCCGCTGTGGATATTACTGCTACGTCTTAACTTCAACATAAAAACAGAAAAAAAGTTATTTATGAAATTTGAAACAGATATGAGGAACGTTTTTCCTGTTTTTCACTCAATAGAAAGAAGCGTACTCGTACATATTTTTTTCTTCTTCTTTTGTATACAAGTTGCAAAGTTCTTTCCATTGAATAGAACAGTATTACTCGTATTCAGCTTAATCTTTGTGAATAAAACAGATGGTAGGGGAGCTCCTAATATCGTTGGCCATTTCATTAGTTTAGTTTACTCTGGAGACATTTATCACATTTTCTTTTATCTACGAGTAAGAGAAATTTTTTCGTCTTGGTATACATTTTTGTTGGGAGATATTTTTAAAGAATATATTGCTTAAGTCGATTAAGTGTTTTTTATTTGTATCCTTTCCGACCGTGCGTCGATTAATCGATTGACAAACAAACAAAATATAAAACTACCCCTATATTCAGGGAGATTGAAATTTAATACTTCATACGATTTGGAAAGTTTTTATGGAAATGACGCGGCATCCTTTTTTTGGGGAGGTTGAAATTGGGGTCGAAATCCTACACTTGAATGTTTGTGTTTTGATTTAATTTATGAATTGGATTTTATATACATATCTGAGGGATGTGATTTTGCTCGACGCAATAAAAAATTATTTGATTTTTTTTTTTTTTTTTTGTTTTATGGCGAAAGAAAGTCAAAATAGCGCGAATTCTTGTAGACACTTTTTTTTACAACTTATGGCAATATAGCTGAGGTGACGTCTGTCTGTCCGGCTTGAATTATTCATCGATTGACATAGTTTTTATGTACTTTTTTTGCCATAAAAGAAAGCCATTTTACCGCTTTTAAAAGTTGTGGATGTCTATGTATCCTTTTGTTAAGAATATGCGATTGTTGTCCTATCATTTGCGATGAATGGATGATATTTGCTAGTCATTATTTATATAGTCACACTAACAAGATTAATATGTCTGATGTTTTTTAAAGAAAATCGATAAATAGTGAACTATAATTTAAAGGTCAAATACAGCATCAAAGCAGATGATGGCATTTGACAATAAAATCCGAGTTACACTAAAAAAGAAGTGTCAGACGGTAAAAAAAAGAAAAAATACCCCCAATATAACTCTCTAGAATTGGAAATTTTTTTGAAAGATACGAGTACTTACTTATGTCCTATATCCCCTTGTGGGTCCTAGGGCCTTGACTACGCCTACGCGCCATCGTGTACGGTTTCTGGCAATGTGTCTCAGATCTCCCAACTTTTCCCCAACTGCCGTGCTTCCTTCTCGACTGCTCTGCGCCATGTCTTCTGTCGTCCTGAGTTAAGGGGTTCCATTGCATAGCATGGTTCGCTATGAAGCTGTCACCCTTTCGGAGCGTGTGACCAATCCACTGCCACTTCCGTCGTTGGATGGTTGTACCTATTGGTTCCTGACCCGTTCTCTCGTAAAGGTGTTCGTTAGAGATACGATTGGGCCAGAAAATCCTTAAGATGTTGCGCAGGCACCTATTAACGAACGTTTGAAGCTTTCTGGTGATAGCGGTGGTCACTCTCCACGTGCTGCATCCATATAACAGCACAGGTTCAACGTTGGAGCGAAACAGTCTTAGCTTGGTGTTCAAATTGATTGCATTGCTTCGCCATATTTTGGACAACATCCCGAACGCGGACTTTGCTTTGGCGATTCTGTTGGCTATATCCAGTTCAGTTCCACCATCGTTCGGGACAATACCCAAGGTACTGGAAATCCTCTACTCTCTCTACCGGTTGTCCAGCAATGCATATTTGAGCCGATGAGTTCGTTCCAAGACTGATAACTTTAGTTTTTGCGGTATTAATTTTCAGCCCAACGACGCCAGCCTCCCTCTCCACATCTGTTGTCATTCTATGAAAGAGTAAGCTTACGTCGTCAGCGTAGTCAAGAGGTTTAAGTTGGGATGTATGAGTCCAGCGAATTCCTCTGTTTCCCGTTGACAAGGCTGCACGAAGCACATCGCTAATCACTAATAGGAATAGTAGAATAGGAATGAAAGAATGCAGCCTTGTCTTACCCCACTTTGGATCTAAAATTCCTCAGACAACCTTCCTCTGTGCAGAACGTGACATTTGGACCATTCATATGTAGCTTTGACAATAGCAATTAATTGATCAGGAATACCTCTCCTGCGTAAGGGACGACAAATAAACTCCCTGTTAACACTATCGAACGCCTTCTCAAAATCGATGAACAGCAGGTGAAGTTGAAAGATACGAGTAACCCATAAAAAAATTATTTAATTAAAAAAAAAAATTTAGGAAACCAGCTCGTAGGAAACAACGGTTCATTTTAGGGTTAAAATTAAAATTCTGATTTAGGCCTTTCATCCCACTGACTCCAGATATAAAAGATTAAGCTGCAGTCGACGGATAGACAGACTGACAGAATTTAGAGATCCGCATTTTAAGTAACTCTACGTATAGCAGCGATGTGCTGGATATCCGTACGTGTGCTTTATTTTTATTTAATATTTCATTACGAATATATTTTTAAATAATACGTATCCGTATCCGTGGATGTAATATTTCCATAATCCGGCAAATTCCTATTTTACAGTATATAGAAATGCCAACATTAATCAAAACCTCGCGACCGAAAATGTTCACGGAGATCATACTGGAGATTTTCAATTCGGTTATGGGGGACAGATAGACGAAGCAATTTTTACGCTTATCACACTTCCATTTTTTACGTAACACTAACCTTTAGACTTCGCTTTACCAGTCATTCTCGTATTTCTGTTGATTTATGTTGGTCTAGAAATATTCTCATTTTCACTTAAATTTTCAATATTTTCGAACGTAGACGTTGAAGATTCCGTTAAAAAACATATAAATTCCAATTATTATTCCATACAAAAACTATGAAGAAAATTTTGATAGTTCTACCTATTTTTTGTCTTAGTTTGGCGAACAAAACCAGAAGAATATTAAAGCTTAATCTTTGCTATATTTTGGGATGTTAAGAATGGAAAATAATATCCTTTAGGTGACCGCCATTTTGATTCATTGGCATTGATTGACTCCAATCTTTTGATACAATTTTCTATCACTTTTTTCAAAGTTTGTGGTGTCAAGGCCAATATATGAGACTCAATGTTCCCCTTTATGGTCTGCAAGAGACTGTGGATAATTCTCGTTAACCTTTCCTTTCAGATAACGCCATAGGAAGAAGTCTGGAACTGTCAAGTCCGGAGAACGAGCCGGCTAATCAATGTCGACATTTTTTGGTTATTGGGCCTGGAAACATTTCTTAAATAATAGTCATCGAAACTAGAAGTGGATGCATCTGCCGCTCCTGAATTATTCGACAGTTTTCCGCACATAATCAATTTCTCTCAAAAATAGCGATCTCGATTTTGATTTTCAATCGACTTGCGTGGTATCTGGCAAGCTATGTTGAATTGCAGATGAAAAATAATGCAAATCCTTCCTTAACATTGTCTGCAAGGCCGTCCACGGCAAGGGTGTTCATCAATAAATGCCTGTACCTGGCTTATGTTGTCTCGAGAACGTCCGAACGCAGGCCTCCCAGTTTGTCAATGATTGAACACAGTTCCTTCTTGCCGAAAAGGTGCAACAAAACACACAATGGCATCTCTAGGCATGGCACGTTTTACATTAAAATAACTGCGAAATTTTTGTTGGGAACTTACAATTGAGGAGTTGTGCCGAATGTAAGATGGGGCTCGTCCAGTGCACCATAATTCAAAATCGGAATATTTAATCTAAAAAAGTTACGAATTTTGAAAATCGACTTAATATTTTTGGACCACCCTGTAGCTTCAGAAATTGAAACAATTTCCTCTTATAGAGAATATAATCTGTATCAGTACTTTGTCAATCATTCATTAGGGTTAAGTTTTTTTTTTAAATTTCTGAAGCAAAATAAGGAAAAAAAAATGCCCACATTGTCTTTCGGGATTTTTGGTATTCGGGAATATTGGTTGTCGAGATCATGGGTTTTCGAAGTACTTGGTATTCGATATTAAAAGGTCCACAACCTGTTCGCAACGGATTGGGGACTTATTCCTTTTTATGTAAGCATTTTTTTTAATTAATTTTATTTTCCTTCTTCTTATCTTATCTTTTTTTTTAATTCTTTAAAAATATTTTTTTTTCATTTCTCGTGTTCGTTTCTTTTTTCTTTACGTCTATAAATTTTTTTGTAACGGGTCTAAATTTTGTGCTTCAAAATTCAGTATGAACACACTTCTGTTTGCAACTTCTAAAAATTCTGTATTGATTTCATACAACAACGAGTTATGTAAGTAAGAAGTAAGAGGTTTTCAAAAAAATTTAAAAAGATTATGTTTTATGTCTCTTCTTCTTCTTTTCCGTATGGCTGGGTTATAAGCCGGAGTAGAAGGATCACAACCCTCCGACTTTACTGCATCCCTGTCCGCCTGTGGGGTTTGCCGATGTTTTAGGTCTCTGAAGTGTAAATAAAATTCTGTAAACAATAAAAGAAAAAATTGTTTTAAAAATGTAATAAAGTACGCATGATTTTACAGAATTTAGGAATACATTTTGGAAAAGCGGAATTTTGGAATAAGAGAACTTGAAAAAAAACACGATTTTAAAAAGTAGATTTTTGGATACAGAATTATGAACGCAACTCAAATTTTGTTCACGTCCTTTTATTCATCCATTCCGTATAAAAAAATGAGTAGCAGTTGATTCAAATTATAGATATTCGCAGTATGAATGTCCTGGAACTCGTTAAACTTGCCGAAAACTGGCATAGGGTGGGTCAATAAGTCCCTGAAAATTAACACAAATTGTGTCGTCACCTTAAATTTAATTTCTTTTTTGTCAAGAATCATCTTTCAAAAGAACGCACCCAAATTTTTAGACAGATCTGTCAAATAGTTTTGTTGTGGCAGCCATTTTATATAGACGCCTACCAGCATTTTCGTTAAAATGGTGAAAGTGAATTTCGAGTGTTCATTAAACACTATTTTTTGCAAGAAAAAACTATCACGGAAACCAAACAGAAGCTTGACAAATATTATGGGGACTCTTCACCATCGATTGGAACCATTCACCACTGGTTTACTCAATTTCGGTGCGGTCGTTCAAGCACAAGTTCTGGTCGCCCAATTGAGGTCACCACACCAGAAATGGTCAACAAAATCCATGGCTTGATAATGGACGATCGGCGAGTGAAAGTGCGCGAGTTTGAAGAGGCCACAGGCTTATCACATGTCTCAGTGATTTCGATTTTACATAAATATTTGGAAATGAAAAAGCTTTCCGCAAGATGGGTGCAGCGTTTGCTCACAATCGACAACAAACGCATTCGTTTGACAACTTCAAAGGTGTGTTTGGCGATGTTCCACAAAAATTCGGCTGAGTTTTTGCGCCGTTTCGTAACCGCGGATGAAACCTGGATTCACCACAATACACCAGAAACCAAGGAACAGTCAAAACAATAGACTTCTCCTGGTGAATCGAAGCTGAAGAAGGCCAAGGCGGGTTTGTCAGCAAACAAGGTCATGGCGACAGTTTGTTGGGATGCGCGCGGTGTTATTCACATCGATTACCTTGAAAAAGGGTAAAACGATCCCCAGCGCAGAGCTGCTGGGTAGTTTCCAGGCCGATTTGAAGCAAAAACGGCCGCATTTGGAGAAGAAAAAAGTTCTTTTTCACCAGGACAACGCACAGGCGCACTAGTCGTGTTGCCTTTTGCCTGCCGTCGAGCGCACACGCCGTCGAGCACACACGAGATCATACTCGCATCGTCGTGTCAAAAAAAAAAAAAAAATAATAAATTTAAAGAAAAAAAAAAAAAAAAAAAAATTCCATCTACTAAAAAAAAAAAAATCGATCGCGCGCGCCTAATCAAATTCCGTGAAGTGCAGTGGAAAAAAAAATAAATAAATAAATAATAATAAAAAAAAAAAAATATATATATATAAACACAATTCAGTGCCGGTGCATTCCATCTTACCAACCCCACTCACTCGCTGTTGCGCTTCTTCGTTATCGCAATTGGAGCATGTGCTATATATGTACATACTTCCAGTTGCGATGACTGAGAGAGTGTAACATTTGATGCATAGCGGACTGTGAATGTTTATCCGAATAGCGGACCTCAGCTGACTGTCGTTTGGGCATAGCACCTGCGACAGTTTGTTTTGGAAAACTATTCTTTGGATCTACACTTCACAGTTTTGCTTAGTTACGTCAGAGTTGTGTCTTTTTGTGTTTCTATGTTGTAGTGATGAGGGAATTTAGGGTTGATCTTACCAACATTCGTGGGCTTCGAACGAATTTCTTCGATATGTACGCCCACGCCCATTCCCATAAACCAGCTGTTCTGGCACTAAGCGAAACACAGGTAGTGGAAGAATCTTCTGATTTGAAACTGCCTGGATATAACTTAGTGTCATTATTCTTTCCCCACCGTGGCCTCGCCATTTATGTCCGTAGTGATATTGCTTACCAAGTTCCACCACAGTATGGCCACTGTTCCAACCCGGAATTTAATTTCAAATGGCTAAAATTCACCGTCCGTAAGCAAATAATTCACTACTGCTCTATTTACAGAAGCCCTAGTGCGGACAGCAACTCAACTTTTGATGAATTTGATGCGTTGTCCGATTCCATCACTCGAATTGTCTCCTTGTATCCTCATACTGAAATTGTCATTGCGGGCGATTTCAATATACACAATTCGGATTGGCTTCAACATTCTGGCCAGACAACACCCGAAGGAAGGTATGTTGAACTTTTTGCTGAGATTAACAATTTGACTCAGCTTGTAAATGAGCCTACACGTATACCGGACATTGAAAGTCATTCCGCCAACACCTTAGACTTGTTTCTTACTTCTCACCCTGATAAATACACCATTGATGTTCTAGCGCCTCTAGGTCGGTCCGACCACAATATCGTATCAGCTAAATTCTCGTACTCTGACCACACAGTTAAAGAAAAAACTCCTAAAAGAAAAGTATGGCAATACGAGAAAGCCAACTGGAGCGGCCTCAATAGCTTCTTTAGGAGTTTTAACTGGTCGCTATGCTTCCTCGATAGCGACGTGGATGCCGCTGCTGATATGATCACTAACACTATCCTCTTAGGTATGAATGACTTTATTCCTAACAGAATAAAGAGCATTAAACCTAAGGAAAACTCGTGGTTTGACCAGAGCTGTAAAGAGGCCATCAGGTTAAAAGAAGTAAGTTTTCGGTCTTATAAAGCCAACAAATCTGAGGAAAACCGAATGAAGTTTAAACAAGCCAGAAAAGACTGCAATGCCCACATTCGACGTGTAAAATTCTTACATGACCAAAAATTGAGGCAAAAAATCCTACAATGTCCCAAAGGTAGTAAAAATTTTTGGTCATTCGTCAAAAATATTAAAAATTCTGCCTCGTCTGCCATCCCCACGCTCATTTACAATGACATTCCAGCTGTCAGCTCCTTAGACAAAGCTAATCTGCTTGCTGCTCACTTTGCAGCGAACTCAACACTGCCAGATAATGCTTCGTCTCCACCTGTATTTGAGAGCGTCAAATTATCCATGGGACAAGTCCACTTTCGCACTCGTACAGTTGCAGGAGTACTCAAAGGTCTTAACATACACAAATCCGCTGGTCCAGATGGTATCTCCCCCATAGTTCTGAAGAGGTGTTCTTCTACGCTGGCAAAACCTCTGCGTAAGCTTTTCTGTCTATCCTACTTTTCAGGGCTCTTTCCGAGTAGATGGAAAACAGCATTTGTCCAGCCCGTCCCCAAAAAAGGCGAATCTTCCTCCCCGTCCAATTACCGACCCATTGCACTTACGTCCCTTCTTTCCAAGGTCATGGAAACGCTGATAAATCGTCAGCTTATGAAATATCTCGATTCACGAAAACTCCTTAATGACCGGCAGTATGGTTTTCGTAGCAACAGGTCCACTGGTGATTTGATGGCATATCTCACCGAGAAGTGGAACCAATCTCTCCATCACTTCGGCGAAACCAAGATGGTTGCGCTTGATATTTCAAATGCATTTGACAGAGTTTGGCATCAGGCTCTTTTATCGAAAATGCGTGCATATGGCATCGATGAGTCTCTTCTTCAATGGATTAGAAATTACCTTTCGGGGCGTTCAATACAAGTTGTTTTGGACGGCTTCAAGTCTGTAATTCACCAAATAAATGCTGGTGTTCCCCAAGGCTCTGTTTTGTCTCCGACTCTCTTTCTCATTTTTATAAATGATCTCTTGTCTGCAACTTCTAATCCAATCCATTCCTTCGCTGATGACAGTACCCTCAGTTTTTCATATTCGTTCCCTAACTCACGTCCTTGCTCTTCGGCCGTAGAAGGGGAACGGCAACGTATGTTAAACACATTAAATTCCGACCTGGACAGCATAATTAAATGGGGTTCAACCAACCGCGTGGAATTTAATGCTTCCAAAACATAATGCTGTCTTCTGTCTCTCAAGCGAAACCAAAACCCTCAACCATTATCCATGGATGGTACTTGCATCATTGAAACCGAAAGGCTTGCCATTCTCGGTATGTGTATTAATAACCATCTTCGATGGAATGATCACATATTCGAGGTCGCCAAAAATGCTGCAAAATGTCTCGGATTCCTTAAACGGTGCAAGAAATATTTTACCCCGTCTGATCTGGCCTCAATTTATAAGGCATTCATCCGCCCTAAGCTGGAATATAACGCCCATATCTGGTCTGGTGCACCCAAGACCGTTCTGCACATTCTTGATAGGGTACAAAATCGCGCGTTAAAACTCATAGGTGATAGAGACATTGTGAATTCCATTCATTCATTAGAACATCGGAGAAATGTCTCCTGTCTCTCCCTGTTTTATCGTTTTTTCTACAAAAAATGCTCCAGCGAAATAGCCAGTTGCATTCCTCCCCTTCAAAATTTCACCCGCAATACGCGACATGCTTCGAATGCACATCAGTTTTCCCTAAAGCCTAACTTCGGTCGTACTGTTAAATATAGGGATTCGTTTATAAGCCGAACGACACGAATGTGGAATGATCTACCAAGCTCTGTATTTCCCCATCACTACAACCTTCAAACATTTAAAGCCAACGTGCATAGGCTTCTCCTCTGTTCCTCTTCCCCTTGTCCTTAAAAGCCCGTGCCCTGTAACAGTATAAAGGTATTCATAATCCTTTTGGCGCGCGCGAATTATAAAAAAAAAAAAAAAAAAAAGTCCGCAGTCGCAATGACAAAATTGCATGAGTTAGGCTACGAACTCCTCCCTCATCCAGCATATTCCCCAGATTTAGCCCCCTGCGACTATTTCCTGTTTCCAAACATAAAGAAATGGCTCGTAAATTACTAAATTTAATCCAAGGAAAGTAGGTACCAAGTTTGATTTGTCGGAAATAATTTTCATAAATACATATCAAATGTATAGTCCAGTAAAACTGCGAGAAAAGGGGGCGTTTCATTGTTTATTAGACCAATTAAACAAAAAATATAAATAAATTCAATTTCCTTAAAAATCAAAGGCATGAAGTGAATCAAAGGGAACTGTAGTCAAAAGGTCACCGATGTTGCTGAAATATAGTAATATCCGGGATGAGAACCTCAAAATTTAAAACGGACTCAAATGGAATGCAATAACTGACAACTATTGGTCTAGATATGTACGAATATGTGTTTTTGAGGCGGCTGTCCTAATATAATTTTTTCCTGCACTCCGATTTGAATGTCATTTTTAATTAGAAAATTTTTACTTCGGATTATTATTCAGCGACCTCGACATATTTAGATCAATCAGTCTTTTTAATATTTTGAGTGCCCATATCAATCCGAAAATTTGAGTTGACTCAGGTTATGGATCCAACTGCCTCGAGAACCCTCTTGACTATTTTTCCTTGACTATTATGACTTTCCGGGTCATTTTGAATCTGCCATCTTAAATTTGTTGACAGTTGATGGAATATTATACAAAAAAAATCTTAGCCATATTTTTTGTTAAATGGACCATTTTGGAGCTGGAAGAAGTCGACGAATTTCCCAAATATGCACGAAATAAAAAGTTTTCTTCTTTTACTTTGGGAAACGAATAAAAAAAAAAAAAACATACAGAAAAGTTACAATTCATCTATAATGGATCGTATGATACCCTATCTCCCATCTTCTAACTCAATCCTAATAAAATGTGCATGTTTTAAGAAATTTTATCACAAAACGGTTGTTACAACCTTTTCTTAGCATAAAGGCTCCCAAAATATCTAACCAAAGTTACCGAATTTTGATGAGTTATTCATAATAAGACTTAATCATCACCGTAAAATTCTTTGAAAAATCAATATATGTTTTTATCTAAAAGAAAACGCCCCCAACAAGTGGGCGTATTATTTTTTTAGAATCAAAGTTGACAAAATTCATTTCAATCAGAACAGCAACAGTGGTTATAATCTCCAAGAATTAGATGGCAGTTCCACTTTTTACGAGGATCTATGGAATCTAAAATTGCTCGAAGACACATATAGGTAGACCGTGAAGCGCACATATGATAAGATGAATTCCATTCAAGTAGGAGTTGCTTAGCATCCTAAAATTACGTGAATAGTAGTGCAGAAATTAGTCCTCAAAGCGTGGGTGTGGTGCGATTAATGCTTCTACGAAATCTATAAAATAGTCCAAAATCTGCAATCATACCAGGCTATATCATTAAGAGATACGTACTATTAAAAAGGTGGTCAGGACATGATTAACTGCAAGTTGCCTACTATGGGAATCTGCAAGCAGAGCACCTGCAGATAATGTTATTGCAAATATTTTGTATATCTTTAATGTTAAAACCGTTGCATAATGATTCCTCTTTCACACTGCTAACATTCAAATAAAAGGTAGCTAGGCACACTAAATTCTTTGCAGTGTGTACTTAGGTGAAGAAAAAATAAATTTAAAAACCTTTGATTTACGATTACTTAAATGTAAATTCGTTTAAATTAACAAATCTTTCATCATCAATATTCTCAATGTCACATCTACATATTTCATGCTACCGTGAACCATCTACGCAAAATCCCCCATCATGAATTATTATGAATAATTGATGCAAAGTTACTATTATAAGCATCTGTCGCACAAGAAGCGGAAAAAGCAGAAGTCGGATGTGACTGAGATATCCATTTCAAAGAAACGAATAAGGAAATTAACAGATAAATCGTGTACCTATATATCTATAGAATGGAAAGTTCATTTTTTTTAAATTTACCGACTACTTGAGATATAAAATACGCTAACGGCGAAAATGTATCGCATTTTTGTAGTAGTCTCTGAGAAAGGATGAGCACTATGTACTCGTACTCTTGTATCCCAAAAAAAAAAAGTGCTCGAAGGAAACGTTTCAGTTGGCGGAAGAAAAAATAGTAACAAAATCCATTCGAATGAAAGAGTTTAACTATTTTATGAGAACGTTTCTTTTATGTGCGGGGATTGGAGAGAAAATGTTGAATAGTTGATTTGTAGATACGTATAGTGTGCAAAAAAAAAAAAATATAAAATACGAGCACGGTGTTTTTACGACAGGAAATCTACTCCAGTGGAATTTTTTTTTTTTTTTTAAAAAGGTTTGTAAAACTCAAAACTTTGCTCAAGAAGTTATGTATTGGAATGGAAAAAGTAGAGGGTAAAGTTAAATTGCAAAGAAAGGTACAATCATTAAGAAGTTGCAAGTGAACAACTTTGAGTATAGATACTATCTTTAAGAAACTTGACTGTGTTTTTGTATCGCTAGAAGTAATTAGGGTATTTGGGATGGACAGGTGTTTTGCTATTAAGACCTTTCAATTTTTTTTACAATATTGTAGAACTTGTAACAATTTGACCTGTATACTCAGCTGAGTACTTGGATATACACTTAGTTCCAGTAAATAAAACAACCATTAAATTAAATTGCTTTTCTTTAAGCATCCATTACTCTATAGCCCATTGAAGACCTATTTTGAACTTCATCTGCGCATAATGATTCTATAAAAAAAAATAAAAATAAACAATAACACAAAATTAACTCTAAAATTACTGTTATAGAATATGCTCCGTCCACCCATACGAGTATTGGTTTGCCATTTGGCATATTTTAAAATCCCCCTCCGAACATTAGCACTGATGGTAAATTCAGTGTAAACATCAGAGCTCGCGATACTTTGTATTTGCGTTCAAATTAATTCATTTTAATTAATTATGGATACATTCCCCGGGCCATTGTTAACGGAGGCTAAATGTAAAATATGTTTCGAATAACAATTTGGCTTCCATCGGTGGTTTGAAAAGCTCCTCATAAACAGATCATAAATTCGAGGATAAATTCTTACTTCCGTTCAGGGATGAATGGCACGGGTGGCGCACATATTGCCACGAATTAATGCAATTACACAAGCGATTTAGTGTGAATGGATTGGTTTTGAAAAGGCACAACCCAGCGGACCATTTGAAACGTTTGGCCTTCTATTTATGATCTCAAAGTTCAAGTTGTGTGAAAGTTGAATATTTTTGCGTTTTATAAATTTTGACATATGGACTTCATTAGAACAAGATTTGTATTTTTAAGTGAAATGTTTACACGGGCGTGTTCTCAAGTACAGACATTTTGAGAATATAACCCGCTGGCGTGTCAGTTTTCAAGAGGAATCTAAATAGAAATGATTTTTTTTTAAGGTTAAACATAATAAAAACCATTCAGGCTATGAAGATCTATACCAAAGTATCTGACAGATCTATTTTAATTGAGACTCGACACAGATACAGTTGGCTTGTATCTATCTTTAATTTTTTCCACCTTTCAGCCCAATGCATGAAAATTAATTCAATGAAATTCAAATATTATTCTTTACATTGCTGAAATAGTAGCACGGAACAAATATGAATACAACACGATGTCTGTCCATCAGTAAGTCATACGCTTGAAGTTCTGAACCACTACACCTAGAGAGTTAGACTCTTTACACTTTTTATAGCATTTTTCATGACTTTTCTCAATTCTTCCGCCGGTATGTTCTCTATTTCTTGTCTAATGCTGTCTTTTCGGGCTGCGAGAGTCTGTGGCTTGTTCACGTAGACACATTGACTTCAAATAACTCCAAAGAAATAAGTCTGACATGGTCAGATCGGGTGAGCTTGCGGGCCAATGCAAATCGCCAAAACGGGAGGTAATACGGCCTGGAAAAGTGTCTTTTACTAAGTGCATTGTATCTTGTTGAAATCACAACATCTAACGCCAATTTATCTAATTTGGGTATAAAAAAGTCACGTAATATGGTTCTGTAGCGCTTGCCAGTAACATTTATCGCAGCAGTGTCTTCTAAAAAGTAGGGACCAATCCCCCTTTCAGCATAGACGCCGCACCCCGGAGTAACTTTCAGTGGATGTAAAGGCGATTCTTGAATAACACGCGGATTTTCAGTGCTTCCAAAGTGAGTATTCTGCTTGTCGACATGTCCGGAGAGATGGAAAAGTACTTCGTCACTCATTACTAATTTTGAAGGAAAACAGTCCTATTCATGGTTGAGGCTTATGATGCGTATTGCATACGGAATTGGTGGTCTGCGGGCAGCAACTGATGCACCATCTGAGTTTTATACGGAAACATCTTCAAGTCTTTCATCAAAATACGCTGCAGAGACCGCCTTAAAATGACCAATTGCGGGGTCCGTCGTCTCGTTGATGTTACTCGACACTTCTCCATATCCACGTGCACAGCATCAATATTTTCGGCCGAATGGCCTATCTGCCATCCCAAGCCCTATCTCGTATTGAGCCAGTCTCTTCGAGGCGTATGGCTTGGCATCGAATTGTGCGATCTCAGGTTGTGTTTTTACCACTGATGAATTATTCCGCAAAAAATCGACACAATTATTCCACGTTCTTGAGGAGTATAGCGTTTCATTGTCGTAATTTTCGCATCTGTTTACTACACGATGACAGGAGACGCCATTTGCAAAAATCATAGACAATTCACATAGCGCCACCTTGTGTATCCCAAGAGGAAAAATATGTTTCCACCCCAACATTTTTTTTTTTTTGTTTAATATGTAAGTGTGCCAATGTTCAGAGAATAGCCTATAATACTTGAGCACAGTGTTGGCAGAAAGGAAGGGAGGATGAAGTTCCAAGATATGAAGGGAGTGAGGAGAAACGTATCCGGAAATAAGGTCGATTGTAATTTATTCGGGTAAAAAAATAAAAAAATACGCCCGAAACGAGTTGCATGAATATAGGAATGTGCACTTGATACCACCCTCAAAATACGAGAAAATGCACATCTGGGTGGAATAAAGCTGATTATTTTAGAGGAACACTAGTTGTGCACATGACGGTAAAACAGCAAGGCAACGAACATTTCGACGATGTTCTAAGGTATCAAGACTTGTGGTAATGTCATGTTGGCCTATCAGTCTTGAAGCTTCTTTTTATATGACAGCACCTGCCCAAATAAGTGAGTTATATTCCAGTCTAGGTCTTATATGGGATATATACGAGTACATATATTTGGTGAGAAATATTCTCTGCATCGCTGCAAGAATCCAATAATACAATTCATGGAATTTGTTGCTATTGCGTTCATGTGGTTTGACCATGACTATTCATATGTAATGTTCGTGCCAAGGATGTTGAGAGCTGGTTTGTTGGGCTCATCCCACTGATCAATAAAGTTGATTTTTGGTCATTGTGAATGCTTTAAGGTAAGAACATGTTTTAGAAACATTAAATTCAACTCGATTTGCTTGCCCCCAAGCCAGTGTTTTAATTATATCGTTATTTAAAGACAGCTTTGACATCTTGACACAGTAGAGCCTATAGCTGAAGTCAAGGGTGCTGTCATTTGCGAAACCAAATCAGGTTAGTTGTGCAAAACAAAAGATCGTTAATTAATATTGAGAACAAGGTTGGGGAGAGAACCGAACCTTGGGGAACGCCAGCGTTGATTTTGGCATGATTTGAGATAGTTCTATCCAACACAACGCGTATAGTACGGTTGATGGTCTATACCAATTGATTAGAGTTTGGCCAGGAGCTCAACATGCCAAACCCTATCGAAAAATTTGAAAATGTTGAGTCCCACAATCTGGGTTTAGAATTATGAATTTGGCTATAACATTCAGTGAGGTATGTCATGAAGTCCCCTGTTCAGCTCTTAGAAGCATAGAATTCAGTGCGATAGGTTTAGTGGAATCCCCCTTGTTAATGCAAAATACGACATACCTTCTGATCAAAAAGTACCCGGAATTCTTCAATAGAATGAAAACGGTTCAATTATTCATCGCCTCAATCGTCTCAAAACGCTTTCCGCGAAGTGGTAACTTGAGTCGTGGGAATAAGAAAAAATTACAAGGAGCCATGTTAGGTGAATACGGAGCTTGCAATGGTATGAACGTTGTTTTTGATCAAATAGTCGCTTACAAGATGAGATGTGTGAGTCGGTGCGTTGTCGTGGTGAAGAAAACACGAGTTGTTTCTCCACAATTCTGGCCTCTTGCGACGAACATTTTCCCTCAAACGCTTTTATATGCTGACGTAATACTCCTTATTTACTGTCTGGACTGTCAGAAGAAATTCGAAGTGGACCACACCACGGCAATCAAAGAAAACGGTCAACAAAGCCTTGATTCTGGATCGACTTTGTCGTGGTTTTTTGAGTTTTGGCTTGTCTGAGAAGCACCATTCCGATGATTGTTAGTTAGTTTCGATGTCATATTCATCGATAACATTTTGGCCCAAAGAAAACATTCCTTTAGCGCCATCAATAGGAATGCTATTTCTGCAACAAATTCAAAGAAATTCGCAGAACACAACAAACACTGACTTGTTTACAAAGCTATCACGCACAAATCCCGACAAATGGAGCTCAAACAGATATTTGAGCGCCAGATGTACCAACCTAAAAAAAAAACTTTGGCAATATCTTAAGCGAGGTTTGTTTGAATGGGAAATTCCGGGTACATTTTGATCACCCCCCATCATATCATAGCCCCCCCCCTCCCCCCTTTTTTTTTAAAGTACTAACGCGAAAAATCTGAAAAACAAAATGGAAGTTGTATAGTTGTGTGGAGGCTACACGAGAAATATAAAAGGTCTCGTGGCACAAAATATTTTGAAAAATGGTGAAAGACGCGGGATTTGAAAAAATCTTAAAATATAATGAGACTTTGATGACTTTATATCCAGATAAGCTTTCGGCACACATTTCAGCAAACTCCGTTTACTAGTTCTTGAGTTTTACGTGTAAGACGAATGATTAGAAGATTCTTAAAACTCCTCCCTATATCTTACCCCCACTTCATCCTAATTAGATTATTTTTTACGTCAGACAACTATAGTATCAGTCTTAAGTTACGAAAAGAATTTCATCAATATCTGTCTGGACATTCTTGAGGTCGGCGGCCAATAAATATGATTTAAATATTTATGCACCACACCCCACATCTTACCCGGTCTCCATCGGATATTTATAATTTGCTGATGAAACTATGATACATACAATTACATATGTATGTATATATGTTCAAGAGAAACATACAAGCAGTTCTGGAGTGACCCATGTAAGAACAAACAGATATGTAGATATGGAACAGAAGCTGTTTATGTTGACAAATACTATTATATAAAGGGCGATTCAATTGGTTCTGTGATTCAGTGGTTCTGTCAAAGATAAACATCTGGTATTTGACATCTGTAAATACTAAGCAAAATAAATCGTAAAACCCACCTCTCCGGAATGGTGCAAATGTAACCACCACGATAATACAATATTGTCGATATATCGTCCATTCCGTGCCACGGTTAAGAAATGAATGAAAAAATTCGATCGAACCGAGCCATTTTTGGATGTGCAAAGACCAATGCGTCCTTGTAGTGGCAGTTTGCGCAAAAATATCGCCGGAGTGAGTGAGTGACAGTGTTCGTGACAATCCTTCATGCATCTGAATCTGCATGCCAACAAGATCCAATTTACTCAAGAATGGACAGCATCCTGACTTCGTTGATTGGGTGTTAGAAACCCACCAAGTTGTTGGCGATTTTTCGAAAAAAAAAAAATCATCTTCACGGAGAGTCTCACTTGGGGTCATGAAAATCCACGGGCCATACGCGAAGAACCAATGCATCCAGAAAAAGTCACATCTTGATCCAGATTTGGTGATGCTGGTGTGGATGATGAACGTTATCAAGAAATGATAACAAATTATTTTTGGCACCAATTTGACGACGTTGATGTGGATTTCAACAAGGCGGTGTCACCTGTCACACAGCTCGAGAAACAATGCAGTTATTGCACACAAAGTTTCCCGGCTGCATCATCTCTCTGTTCGGCAACCAAATTTGTCCACCAAAATCGTGCGATATCATGGCGTTGATTTTTTTTCTTTCAGGTTATGTAAAGCAGAAGGTGCATGCCAATGGCAGCCAAATAAATGCAAAGCTAAAGTTTGAGATTCGATGCGTTATTTCTGAGAGCGATATGAGAGCAAACAGTTTTGTCCTGATCCTTATAAATCGATTATGTCCCGATGCGAATAAAAAGATAGACATACAAGACTCTAAACGTTTTTGTTTTGAATTGAAATAAAAAAGTCACGTGTAGATTTTGAAATCCAATTTACGGATTTTTTGATAGCTAATTTCGACAATTTCATTTTCGTGTGAGAAATGAGAACATACCACCAATTGTTTGATAATTTTAAGGAGAGAAATTAACTTTTACTACCCCTTGAGGAAATTAACCCAGAAGACTTATTTTTATAATTCAAGGATACCTTACCTATGTATGGTTATTGGTTATAAATTTATTCAAACTGTTTCACTGTTTCAAACTGTTTCATGCACCTAGAAGGATTTTAAATCGAAACAAGAGAGAAGAACGCGAGTGCCAGGAAGTCTTGATATGGATGATAGACTGCTCTGTCTCGTGCAATTTTTGGAATTGTATCGCCTACATATTATTGTAAAATACAACTGCTACGCTCAAAAAGGTACCGCCCTCCATCCAAGAAGGAGCACAGATATGGATGTGATATGGATCTGAGCTCATTCTTGGATAGAGGGCGATATGTTTGCTTTCATTTGATTCAAAAGAAGACACAAGTCATTGCATCGGTCAGCAAAAAACAACAACAATTACAAATGAGTACCAGGAGTGAACATTTTAAAATATATAAACTGGAATTAGTTTATTAGTCCTTCAAAGAGATAGTGTCTACACCTGGAGACACTCGTCCTTTTCAATTGGAAATGGAGAAACCCGGAAGCAGATGTAGTACTCCATGGAGCAGATATCCTCATTTTCATCGAAAAATTAAGACAAAGTAAACTGCACAATTTTATTTAATCCTGCACCATTACCCTTTTACACATCCTTTCTGCGTGATGACTCTACAGTTTTAACATATTTTCCTCGACTTCCTCCACCAACATCTGTGCCGAACTCTACCACCATCTAATGATAGCCATGAATTTCCATTGAATTCACATTCCATTTAACAAGAAACAAGAAGGACTACTACGACGAACACAATATCGCTCTCACTCTCCGAGTGGGTATCATGAAAATCCTCAACGCCCGGGACGATGGGGAACGGATATTCATGAAAATGTTAGAAGCTGGGTACACACCACTCTGCTTGGGAGCCACTCAAACGGCATTAATACAATCACAATTTCAAGGTTTAGCTTTATTGTTTTTCGCCTTCCGCGCTCTACTCGAGGGAAGAGTGCTGGTTATTTGCACGTCTATTTCGCACGGATCCTTGAGGATTTTCTCAAGTGATTGGAAGAGTGGGTTATGAGAAGGCAAGAAAGAAAAAGGATGTACACAGCACAGTGGTAGTAAATGAAATCATCTCCGTTTCCATAAAAGCAGGAAAATGGAATCGTAAAACAATTTAAGCATTTTCAGTTTATATCCCGGATGTATCCGTTCGCTAACAGAAATAGACTGTACTGTATGCAGTATGCTGTATAGATAGGATAAACTATTTTCATTGTTTCTACGAACAACACGCGCCCCCAAGTGCCTTGTTACATAGACCAAAGACACAGACTATGTGAGCATAATAAAACGAAACTCCATTAAAATAGGCTCTTCAAGTTTAGGGAGCTGCTTATATTCATTTTGATTCTGCTGCTGGTGCATTGGCACCGATCCAAGTCATCGGATAATCGCATCTCTTGAAGAAGGCTTTTGCAAATTGTTAACACCCAACTCGTTAGGTTAAAAAGGATTTTTGAACTTCCTTCGGTCCTTGTTTATATCTTAAGGATTGCACATTGCACGATTGTCATAGAGAGTTTTAATCGTATTGATATTGAGTGCTTATGAGGTTGTAAGGGTGCAGTTCAATGGAAAAGTTCAATAGCATTCGACTGGAGGAGGCATGTTTTGGTTTTGAAGCTCCGTGTGTGCTTGACATCGAGTGCCTGGTGGAAGGATACTTACATTATCCGATCTGGGATGGTGATAAGTTTTGTCCTCTGCCTCTGGATGCAACATTAATTGTGTACTCGTATGTGACAAATTTTAAGTGGATTAAGTGATTTATGGTAAGTGGAATGTTTTATTTCTTGGAAGAGGGAATACAGAATGTTTTAAAGAAGATTTGTGATACTTAAATAAAATGAAGTAAAGAAAAATGGAAAAGTTATACATATGCCAGTAAAGTTAATGTTGCTAAGATCTCGGCAGGTTTCGTTTCTGAAAATAGGAATTGCTGTTGAAGACCTTACTTTTTATGTAACCCGTGGTGCTCTGCTTTCCACTATCATTTGGGATACCTATTTAGCCGTTCTTGATTCGTCTATTCATTGTAGGTGACCAAACCACTTTAGCTGTCGGTCTTCAATTTCTTCTATAATGGACTTCTTTTGACCCGCTTTCAACCGTAGTCTTTCGTTTCTCACTCTATCCCTCCTGGTTTTGCCTACGATTCTTCGAACATATTTCATCTCTATGGCATAGAATTTACTCAGATGTTTGTCCAATAGTCGTAGGCTCTCTGTACCGAATAGTGCTATTGGTGTTATTACCATATTGTGTAGAAAAATTGTTTTGATTATCTTGATTTGTCTTAATGCTGAAAATGTTAGATACTCGTATTTTGTTTTCATTTAAACAAATTCAAATGTCAATACGCTGTGGATGCATTTGTTTCCAACAATCACTCGTGGATTTTCTGAACCCCACATTTGACAATTAACAAAGCCATCAAGATGAAAATGAGCCTCATCGCTGAGATGATTTTGTTTGAAAAATTAGCATCCACTTGTTGTTATTCCATAATCCATTCAAAGAACTCTCTTCACTGTGCGTGGTCAGTTCTTGAGTCAATTGCACTTTGTATGTACGAAGATGCAAATCATTCGTGAAAATACGCTGTAGAGAGCTTCTCGAAATGTGCAATTCTTGACCACGGTGCCGAATTGATATTCCTGGACTCTCAACAACACTCTTACAAATTGCTTCTATGTTTTGTGTTGAAAGGCTTGTTGAAGGATAGCCAGAGTATCTAAGATTACCAATTGATCCAGTCTCCCTGAATTTTTGAATTAATCTCTTCACAGTTGATGAAGTTAAATCAATATTCCGACAATATTTTGTGAACTGTAACTGCCAAACCTTCATTTAAAATATTGTTCAACAATGAAAACGCGTTGTTCTTTCGTGTAGCACTCCATTTTGAATAACCCTGAACTGTCAGCTGTCACGCTGTCCTCTTTTTTTTTCGTTGGCAATACTTTACCGCACAAATGGCGCGAAATTCAAATCTTGCATAAATTTTGGGACACTTTTTAGTAATGCTGCTCATTTTTTCGCGTTGTACCCAAGTAACTTAAGAACGACTGAACTATCAACTTTGTTGATAAGGACATTTCGCAAGTAATATTTACTGATTGCTAAAGAATCCTTGTAACAATTAAAATGGCTTTTTATTTTAGTTGAACAAAAATTATCCTTTTTCATTCATTTGTTGTGGTACAGCCTATCCATAGGCTATACCACAACAACAATAAGGGGTATGACTGGACCGCACGTACTTGCCTGATAAATGCTGTTCATTTGTAAATTTCCACATTTAGAAAACGATAAGAAGCTATGTTGACCATATGTCCAAAATTTGAATGCCCTATCATATTTCGTAACTGACTTAAGTAAATTCGTTAATAAGTTAATAATAAGTACGGTATTCGATTTTTTAGCGAGAAACTGAGTACGCAGTCTTATTGCAAACTTCCACTTTACCTCAAATATGAGGTTGAAATCGTTGAAGACGTTCTTGAGAAAATTGTGAATTGACCTCAAGTAAAGTATCGTTAATTCTGAGGCTGTAATGAAAATTCAGTAAATCCGTCCGGTAGTTAAGGCTGGAGTCTGAGGTACAAACAGACAGACAGACAAACATATAGACAGACAGATATATAGGCAGATAGATAGGTAGGCAGACAGATGGACTGGCAAACCGATAGTAATGCCAAAATTGATCAAAATATCAAATTTTCGTGAAAATTATACTCTTTATAGGAGGAGGTGTTAATTAAAGCTGTGTAAACAGGAAAACCTGCCTCGCGATGTAATAACTAGCGGTGGTCCCGCGGGCGGGGATGCTTAGCTAAGAATCTGACTCTACCGCGTAACCTGGGGCTGTTTTAGAAGCGCGTACCTTCAATTTTGGAAAATTTTGAAAAATTGTTCATCCATCTGAACTCTGAGAATTTCAAAGCTTAATTCTCATTAACTGTTACGCATGTAACTTGAAAAAAGATGAAAAAAACTACTTTTAATAGCACTCGTGATCAATCTACTAAAAGCACAATCCAGAACAACCCTCTTAAGCAAAAAATGGCCACCACACCACAGCTACAAACAGAAAAAAACATGGCTCCCACCAACAGCAAGAGAAGAATGGCTTCCACCAGCAGCAAGTTCTTTAATTTGCACATGGCTTTGACGTTTAGCATAAAAATCCTCATCTCACCACTAGATGTCGGTAATATTGGTTAGTGCATTGCAGGGTGGCGGCAACATACTCCCCCAGTAAGTGGAGCTGAAGTTATCTTCATCTCCGCATTACTCCCTTTGCCGCCACTCGATCCTACGTCCAGAACAGCAAGCTTAGCAGCAGGGCGCTCGAAAACTCCTCCCGAGGTTTGAACAGTCGCTCTTCTCACCTGACCGTCCGAGGCTACGACCGTGTCGATCACAACTCCTCTTGGCCAGCAGTTTCTTGGGAGATGCTCATCCACTATTATCACCAGATCCCCTTTCTCAATCGGCTTTACTTTCGCGAACCATTTTGCCCGTCGGTTGATGTTTGGCAAATAAGCTTTAACCCATTTTTCCCAGAAGAGATCGGCCATCATCT
Source organism: Pocota personata (assembly GCA_963082735.1). Lineage (NCBI taxonomy): Eukaryota > Metazoa > Arthropoda > Insecta > Diptera > Syrphidae > Pocota > Pocota personata. The sequence goes on from OY720430.1 coordinate 223,716,308, forward strand.
GCGAGCGCTTCCAATTCTTTCTAAGGTCCGTAGCTTCCAAATTGTAGGGCGGTTTGGCTCCATTCGAGGCTCCAAGAAGGAAGTGATTGTTCTCAACTTCCGCAAGTGCGCTTCGTAGAGTTTCTTCGCCGACTTTATTGCACGGAAGGATGCTTGCTTATTCGACCGTACTAGGCGCTCCCATGCCCCGCCCATGTGAGGTGCAGATGGTGGGTTAAAGTTCCAGGTCGTCTCAGCCGTCGTAAATTGCGTTGCCACTTTTCCCAAGTCCAGTTTTGCTAGTTCTTCGCGTAGTTCCTTTTCGCTGCCTCGAAAGATGGTGCCGTTGTAAATTTCCAATGGAGTGCCTCTCCGTGCCATAAAGCTCCTTAAGCAAATAATACAGGAGTCTGACGATAAGCTGTGAGCCAACTCGATATGTACCGCTCTAATGGTGAGGTACGTAAAAATAGCACCCCATCTCTTCTCGATTCGTCTTCCAACGGTCAGCATGATAGGACCAAAATAATCCAGGCCTACAAAGGAGAAGGGACGGCAAAAGGCACTCATCCGTGCGATAGGCAGATTAGCCATTTCTGGAACGACAGGCCGGGCGTCTTTGATTTTACAGAGTTGGCAGCTTCGTCGAACCGTCTTGAGAATTGTTCGAAGGTTAGCGATGAAATATTTCTGCCTGATCTCGTTAAGTATAGTCTCATGATTACAATGATGAAATCTTCGGTGGTACGAGTCGACTATGAGGAACGATATTCGGTGAAGTTTCGGGAGAATGATCGGTGTTTTACAGTCCTGGCCCACATACCCCGTTAACGAGATGCGACCGCTCATCCTTAGGACATCATCATCGTCCAAAAATGGCGAGAGTTTTGCTAACGGACTGCTTCTCGACAACTGACTTGGTTTTTTCCGAGATTGTATCTTCTTCAGTATGTCTATTTCGTTTGGATACGCGGCAAACTGGGCCTGCCGATAGAGCGCTGCCTGCGACCGCCTGATTGCTTCCGACGTTGGTCCAGCAATGTTAATAAACGGCTGTCTTTTTATCTTCATATCTATAAATATAATAACATATGCTAGAAAACGATACATACGTGTCCAACTGCTGAAGCGGCTTTCATCCACGAGGCGACATCTTGACAATGCACTAGTGTGCAGAAGATATGAGCGAACTTCTTCATTGCTGGTATCGATTTGCGGCGTTTGAGGCCACTCTGCATCAGACTTCCGTAGAAAAGCAGGACCGCTGAACCATTCACTCATAGCGCGGTAGTCAGGCTCCGAATTCCATTTGGCCTTATCCGCTATGTTGAGTCTCGTTGGGATCCATCTCCATTCGGAGATATGAGATGCTTCCAAAACTTCGCCGACTCGGAACATAACAAATTGCTGAAACTTGCGGGGATCCCCCTTCAGCCATGACAGCACAGTTTTCGAGTCAGTCCAAAAGAACCTTTGGCTTATAGGAAACTTGTGTGACCTGCAGATGAAAGTCGCAAGCCTTACACCAAGGACTGCAGCCTGAAGCTCCAGGCGTGGAACGGAAATTGGACGTTGTGGGGCTACCTTTGCTTTAGCGCACACAATCGTAACATCTATGTTGTCTTGACAGGCGATGCGCAAGTAGGACACAGCTGCATATGCATTCTCGCCTGCATCTACGAAAGTATGGAGTTGAACTCTCGAACCCGCTTAACCCAGCAATGGCGAATAGCATCTAGGAATCTTTATCATCGTCACATTGTGCAATAAAGCTGTCCATCGGAGCCATTTTTCAAACATGCTTGCAGGCAGCTGATCGTCCCAACCAATAGATGTCCTCCAGATCTCTTGTAACAGCATTTTGAGGCAAATTAGGAAATGCGACAAGAATCCCATGGGTTCGAACACTGACATGAGAATTTTAAGGACATCACGCTTGGTAGGTACTGCCCACCCATCGAGCACATCTCGTTTAAGTCGGTTGAATTTGAGGACGTATGTAAACGCATCAGATAAGGTGCACCAATAAAGTCCCAGGATCTTTTCTACTGCGGAAGTGTCATTCACACCGAATGCTTTAGTTGATCCACAAAAAATGTACACTGTAGCATCCTGTATTTTGAAAACCGCGAATCCGTTTCCATAAAATTCTGCCCAGCGGTATGTACTATAAGTTTGCAAGATTTAGTCCAGATTGTCCTTGACCATTTTATTAAAGATCCACAAAAATACTAATATGATTTTAGAGAAAATAATCAAAAACTGGATTTGAGCAGCCATTTTTCAAGATGAGAACAATTTTTTTTTGGGTGGAAATATAAAATTCTGATGAAAAGGCTAGGAAGAATCTGTACGTAGGTATATATGGGCATACATTGTTTGGTTTCGTGAAAATTGTCGACCTCTAGATTGTGCCCAGTTTTGGTATTAGGTACACATGCATGCCTTGAGCCAAGTTAAAAAAAAAACTGCAATATTCTCAAAAATGGCTGCAACGATTTCATATCTGAGGTACTATGGATATTTGCAAAGGGGACTGCGTACCCAGTTTTTTGCCTAAAAAAAATCAAATAATGCTACTCACCAGTCAGCGGATTTGAGTAAATTGGCTACTTCATTATATCTCGATAACGGCTTAGCCAATTTGTTTGAAAAATTATATCTTAGTCACTTTCTTTAGTCTTTTGAGTCAAAATTTATTTGAAACTATCTGAACACCCTAAACTCACACATAGTCTCCAAGATAATATCACTCTGCTGATGATTGCTTTTTGGTTTATTCTCCTTGTCGAGATGCAGTTCAGGACTTAGAGACAAATTGGGTAATTATCAGGATGAAAACAGAGTTGACAGTTGACAGCATTAAAAAAAAGAAAAAAAAAGAGAAACAGATTTGTATCTTCAGCCTAATGTGGATTGGTCACGTATTGGTAAACTGGCGATAAAAATCTCTCGATTCCATAAAAGATCCGGATTTCATAGAAACAAAAACAGGGCAGAACAAATTCTTCCTTATTACACTGAATTGCTGAAAGAAAATTGCTCTTTTTTCCGGATCAAGAAAGAAAATTAATTATGCTTAAATTGCTGCAGGATAATGATTTATAGCTTAAAATCTCCGTTGATAAATACCCTAAGCAACACAAATTTCAGATTATAGTGATGACTAACCAATTTAGAAAATCTCATCAAAATCCCAACCCATCCATCATCGAAATCCATCCAATCTTTCTTGCCTCAAACCTAAACAAACATACCAAGGACAATAAAAATTCTTCATAGATACTTATGTAGGTACTTGTTTGCTCTACTCATCCTTCCTCAATATTCTTGTAGTATACTCAGCCGCTCAAGACCTCTCATCACAAATATACCCACTAATGAACACATGTCTCATTTTACTCTCTAAGCGTTTCCCTGTACAAGCTCCTTAATGATATCTTTGTCATATAAATTCCACATGTCAGACAAAAGACGCACACATTTTCTTTTGTCTTCCCATGGAATAACACCTTTTGGGTTGTCGCCACTCGCCCACTCACTCCACCTACATATGTAAACAAAAAAAAAAAAAAGCTGACACATGGATATACTTAACATTAACGAGGGCAATTCAAAAAGACATTAAAATCCTTAAGCAACTAAAAAGGAAAAACCCGCCAAAAAAAAAAAAAAACCTACCATTATCGACAGGATAATGTCGCTGCTCAGACCCACCTCACCTCACAATGGGCACTTTAATTAAATGCCAATTAATTTCTTTATGAGTATTTACATACGAATGTGTGTGTATGTACGGCTACGCTATTGCCATTAAAACAATTTGCTCTGGTACACGTATCCAAGAGCGAAGCAAATAATTAAATATCCTTAACAAGGAGGATTTTTATTTAATTGATCGTAAGACGTGTTTCTCGTCCCCGCAGAGAGCACTCTATACATATTTGTAAACTCCTTTGTAAGCCGTGAGTGTTAATGGGTGTTGCGCGGCGTGCTCTATCCTTAGAAATAAGGACCACACAAAACCGAAAAGTCAATTAGGAGAAATTACTACGTAACCGCCTCATGAATACCACCACCTCGTTTGCAACACAAATCTGTGACAATCAAGTTCTGTGATCCTGGACACGATGTTGGCAAAAATGTTAATTTGAGTCCTGGCATTATTCTGCTGCCAGCTCAGGGCACGTGCTCCAATTGATTCATATTAAGCTTTTATTGTTTTTTTCTCAAATGTTTTTTTGATACGATACAAGGATAATTCTCTTTCACTCTCCTCTCACTTCGAGGCACCATATTGCAGACGATGACGACGGCTTGCATTAATGTCCTTTTGCCATCACACAGAAAGGATACACCCTATAACCTTGATGTGGAAAAAGAAAAGGAAAATATTTTGCAACTCGGTCCTAATTGATTTCTGATGAATCATCATCAATCATTAAGTTGTCCTGTTTTGTTATCATTTTCGTTCGGTTTTGTGGGAAGGACGACAATTAGTTAGATGGTGGGAGGTGGCTGTTTGGTTTTATTATTCAAAGAACTGGTTGAATTTGGCGAATGGGAAAATATTCGTTAGACAAATAAATAGGACCCTGAGAGTGTTTCTTTTATTTCTACGATAATGGGGACAAAATGTGATGAATTATCGCTTGGGGTGGGTAGGTATGTTAAACTAATTAATTGAAAGTTAACTTCAAAGGAACGGGCCAGGGGGGATCTATGTAGTGTCAAATGATATTTAATTGAATTGATATGTTGATTTATGGAATTATGTTGTTGTTTGTAAAGGCCATGTTTTGAATAATGGTTGAACCGGCTATTTATTTGGCCTTGGGGGTGTTGCGTCAAAAAAGATTGATGACTTTATGGTGGGAACAGGAAGAGCTATTATATGGACTTTACGAAAATGCTGTTGGCAATGAAATTTGATAGTTAACGTGAATCTTTGGAAAATAGACTGTGCAGATTGTTTGGCAAGGACTTTTATTGCTGTAAGTATATGTCATATGCAACCAGTCGCGATTTTTAAAGTGATGTCATATAGTTTGTACTTCAACAGATTATTTAACCATATCGGGCTTATCTTGCAATTAGTAATAGTAATGAAGTTCTTCTTCTTCCGTCAGTCCAAGATGACGATGAAAAATGCAACAGAACAGCTGCAGATGTCAGAAGGTGACCCGCTGTTATGTGATTTATTTAGCATGTCACCTAAAAGGATTGTACAAAATTGTCAATCTAACATCAGGGGCATCCCATTTTTTAAAAGTCTGTACAAATACTCTCTTACGGCGAGGACATTGACATAATTGGAAGAACGCGGCGGGATCTCAGTGGTCCTTTCATGAGTATTGAAATAGGAGCGGCGCAAATAGGTTTAGCAATTAACGATGGCAAAACAAAATATATGCAGTCGACATCTTGGACTGAATGTCACAATATACATCTTCAATTTTGAGGTAGTCAATGACTTTGTTTACTGCAACGCAAGGATCAAGCGAAGAATTACTCTTGCCAAAAGCTGTTTGTTTGAGCTAAGAAGGCAATTGAGTAGTAAAGCACTCTCACGGACAACTAAGGTGACTTTAGACATATAAGACACTTATCATGTCAGTCCTGCTATATGGAATATTGAAAGAAAAATTCTTCCTGTGACTTTTGGTTCTGTTTCTATCCACGGGGAATGGAGGAGATGAGACAACAACTACCTTTACTGGTTGTACAGAGACATCAACGTAGTCAGAAAGGATTCAAGTATATCGCCAGAGTTGGCTTGGACATGTAGAGAGATTTGACGCTTATTCAATACTTCGGCCCGGAAGTCTTCGAATCCATCCCGGAGGGACGACGAGGTAAAGGAAGGCCTCACTTACGATGGCGCACACAAATGAAAAGGGACTTCAATCGGTTGAGGCCCAGGTGCACCCCGGACTGTAGTAAGTCAATCCAGTTAATCAGAAGAAGCTATGATCGCTCTGAAAGGGTCAGCCAAACAGATTCAAACAGTTTATGTTCAGTGTTTACCTTCTGATCAAAAAGTACCCGGAATTTCCCATTCAAACAAACCGCGCTTGAAATATTGTCAAAAGCTTTTTTGTTAGGTTGGTACATCTGTCATCTGGCGCTCAAATATCTGTTTGAGCGCCATTTGTCGGGAGTTTGTGCGTGATAGCTTTGTAAACAAGTCAGGGTTTGTTGTGTTCTACGAATTTCTTTGAATTTGTTTGCGGAAACAACATCGCATTGATGTCGTTAAAAAAATGTTTTCTTTGGGCCAAAATGTTATCGATGACATCATTACCGGTCTATGAATATGACATCGAGACTAACCAACAATCATCGGAATGATGCTTCTCAGACGAGCCAAAATTCAAAAACCACGGCAAAGGCTTTGTTGACCTTTGTTTTTTTGAGTGCCGTGGTGTCGTTCACTCCAAATTTCTTCTGCCAGGCCAGACAGTAAATAAGGAGTATTACGTGAGCGTCTTAAAGCGTTTGAGGGAAAATGTTCGTCGCAAGAGGCAAGAATTTTGGAGAAGCAACTCGTGGTTTCTTCACCACGACAACGCACCGGCTCACACATCTCATCTTGTGTGCGATTATTTGATCAAAAATAACATTCATACCGTTCCGCAAGCTCCGTATTCACATGACATGGCTCCTTGTGACTTTTTCCTAGACTCAAGTTACCGCTTCGCGAAAAGCGTTTTGAGACGATTGGGGCGATAAAGGAGAATTCGCAGAAGGAGCTGAAGGTCTATGAAAAGTCTCATGAAGATTGGAGGAAGCGTTGGAATATGTGTATTGCTTGCAATGGAGGTTACTTTAAAGGGAACAAAATGAATATCGATAAATAATTGAACCGTTTTCGTTTTATTGAAGTATTTCGGGTAATTTTTGTTCTCGCCTCGCATGCCTCATAACTTCCTAACCGATTTTGATTAAATTTATTTTTTATATTTGGTCTGATGATAGTTATATTTTATGAAAATCATCAAAATCTGACAAAGCAAAGGAAAGATATGGGGGCGGGGTTTCAAAATCCTTAACTTTTGCTTTTTACTTTTTTTGAACGAATTTTAGAGAAATTTGGTTGAAAGTAATATATTAGTGCTGTCTTTTGAAAATTATCGACATCGGATCAGTGGAGTGAAGATGTGATGCAGGATTTCAGAAATCTTCGAACTGTTCTTGAAGTTTGAATTTGAAATGAATGAAGAGAGAATAAGGTATGGTGGGTAGAAAGTTTCTAATAGTTTTTGCGTATCTATGAAGGAGATGGTGTAAAGTCGAAATGTGCTTCTCCGTCGTTATTGTGTCCCAAACAATTGAATGTGTACTTTCAAAATGCAGGCGAATTACGTACAAAAGCTTTTTATTAACTCTTCATTACACGAATATGATGGATAATATTAACCGAGACCTGGTTGAATGGTAAATTTCTATTTTCTATCGCACAGATAGTCTGGTCGAATCTGGAATGAAGTGGAGGAGTGCACATCGCAGTACGTTGTACACTTTCTTGCCAGCAATATATTATGCAAACATTTTCTGCACATTTCGAGCAAGTCTGTGTTTACATCAGCTATACGCATTGCAATAGGTCTGTTTCAAATAAATATGAAATTTATTTTATCGTTAAATATATCAGGCATCGCAGTAATTATGATTCAATGGTGAGAGACTTTACAACAAATCAGTTTCCATATTAGGTGACCTTAACATTGGTTACATAGCTTCGCGTTTCTAGGTTAAGTTAGGTAACTGGGTGCCCTTGTTGACAGGGTTGTCAGCAGCTCACTTAGACCACTAAGAGTCCATTGTGTCCAATTTTTAGAACCCTGAGAACCTAGAAATTACAATCTTCGACCACTAGGCTAAACCACCCAGAAAAATGTATGAATCTCAGAAGTTTTTTTAGTTCAATGCTGCCTAGCTCATCCAGCTCTGAAAAGAAATATCTGCCAAAATCACGGCTTCTTTTGATGGCCAGAGCTGGACAATTACACAGGAGATGATGAACGAATTCTATTTCCTCTACGACGCTGTAGCTTCTACAGTAGTCGTTATGAGGTAACCCTAGCCGTGCTGCGTGATTACCTATCTATCACACAGTGTCCTGTCATGACACCAACAGCTATGCGTATATCCACTTAGTTCTATAAGATTGATAGATCTCTTTTTGTCGTAGACTGGCCATAATGATTTAGCTGTAGCGTATGTATCTAATCGACACCAGCGTCCATCACCTTCTTCATTAGACTCGATGTGTATCTCCCTACATAGGGTGCGGTACACTAGCCGCGGAAAGGGCCTACGAAGGGGTTATAAGTGAACCTCCCCTGGTTAGTTCGTCCGCTTTTTCATTACCGGAGATATCCATGTGGCCCGGTACCCAGCACAGGGTCACCATGTTTTCTGGTGAGATAATATCCAGTTGTTTTTTTTACAAATCTTTACGAGCTTGGATCTTAGTGATATTGACTGTAACGCCTTAATGGCCGCATGGCTATCAACATAGATGCTGATTATTTGCCCTAAAATATCTTCCTCAATAATCATATCCACAGCTTGTTTTATTGGGGCGATTTCGGCTTGGAAGACACTGAAACCATCCTTAAGTCTAAATCAGCGATGTATATTTCGAAACTCACAGTAGACGCCGGCACCAGTACCGGCAGTCATTTTGGATCCGTCGGTAAAGATGGTCAGTTCATTCTCGAAACAGACTCTTCCCTCATCCCATTCCTCCCTGCTAGGAATTCTAATAGAGAACTTTCGGTTGCAGTTTGGAACGGGGATGATGTAGTCCATTTCCGTCCGGAGTCTTAACGTATTCCATAGGTATAGAATTGAGGCATGACCGTAGGGTTTAGCTTTCCATAGACCGGCTTCCCTTAGTCTTAGTGCAGTTTTAACTGCTGTATTCCTGCAGTATATGTCAAGTGGAAGAAGATTCAATATTGTTTCCAGAGCTTCTGTCGGAGTTCATCGATGCCGTCACCCCTAGACAGCCTACCCGTTGAATCTTTATAACGCTTTCAAGTTGGTATTTCTCCTCGAGCGTTTTTCACCAGATAATCGTGTTTCTAAGAAGAAGAACAAATTCAAACAGACGTATAAATTGAAATTGTTGATTCTCTCTCCTCATTAGATTTATTCCAAATCAATAATTGTACAAATTGTTTGGGTAGAGTTTAGATCTTACTGTTTGTAGTAATGATATTAAGTTCTCTCTATGTCTATCTGATTTTCCTTTGGTAAATAACCAATGCCCATCACAAAGCAGTCTGTGTAGCTTTTGAATTTTATGAGTTTAGTTCCGGACGCTTGAGCGAAAATTGTAATTTAAACTTTCCGAAGGCTGACTTCATCGCCTTAAATAACTTATACAGTGAATTGGGGACATAGATTTCAGAACAAATCTCTAAGTGATATGTTTGTCGCTTTTAAAGGCTTATTTGAGGAAAATATATCTACTTATAAAATTCCATAGTTTAATAAGGTTAGGTTAGGTTAAGGTGGATGTCAGCTAAAAGCCAACACACTTAGACCAATAATAGGTCCATTGTGATACCACTCGGATTTGGAAAGCGGTCTCTAGCCTACTCATTGAACCATTTGGAGCTTCTGATGAAGCGTCCCTAACGTTTATTTTTTTCAGATCAATTAGGTCATTCCTTTTTTGGAAAAGAGCGGTGCGGTCGTTCAAGCACAAGTGACGCCGAACGTTCTGGTCGACCAATTGAGGTCACCATACCAGAAATGGCCGACAAAATCCATGGTTTAATAATGGACGATCGCCGAGTGAAAGTGCGCGAGCTTGAAGAGGTCACAGGTTTGTCACATGGCTAAGTGATTTCGATTTTACATAAATATTTGGACATGAAAAAGCTTTCCGCAAGATGGGTGCCGCGTTTGCTCACAATCGATAACAAACGCATTCGTTTGACAACTTCGAAGGTATGTTTGGCAATGTTCCAGAAAAATTCGGCTGAGTTTTTGCGCCGTTTCGTAACCGTGGATGAAACCTTGATTCACCACAACACACCAGAAACCAAGGAACAGTCAAAACAATGGATTTCTCCTGGTGAATCGAAGCTGAAGAAGGCTAAGCCAGGTTTGTCAGCAAACAAGATCTTGGCGACAGTTTTTTGGGATGCGCGCGGTGCTATTCACATCGATTACCTTGAAAAGGGTAAAACGATCACCAGCGCATATTACGCAGAGCTGCTGGATCGACTCCAAGCCGATTTGAAGCAAAAACGGCCGCATTTGGCGAAGAAAAAAGTTCTTTTTCACCAGGAAATCGCACAAATCCGCAGTCGCAATGGCAAAATTGCATGAGTTAAGAGTAGGCTACGAACTCCTCTCTCATCCAGCATATTCCCCAGATTTAGCCCCCTGCGACTATTTTTTGTTTCCAAACATGAAGAAATGGCTCGAAGGTAAGAGATTTGGGGCGAATGAAGAGGTCATCGCTGAAACAAACGCTTATTTTGAGCGGCTCGAGAAATCGTATTATTTGGAGGGCATCAACAAATTGGAGAAACGTTTGATGAGGTGTATAGAGCTAAAAGGAGACTACTCGTATGTTGAAAAATAAAATGTTTTTATACCGAAAAGAGTGTTCCTTATTTAATTTCTCAGGGACTTATTGACCCACCCTCGTAGGTATGCAACAATGATGCGAAACACAAAGGGTTTTTCTTGGAGTATGTACCTACATTATACCCTCAAAAGTTGCCCAAAAAGGAAAAAAAAATGCTTATGATTCGGGTAGCTTATTATACCCATCTGGCACGCAGCTATGAAGTATTTCAGTTCTCTAGTTAAAACGGTTCAAAACTTGTGCAATCGTGTGCCAGACACTATGGCAAATAATCATAGAACATTGAAGACCACATAATCTTGTTAAAGTTAAGCGCAGCTAATGAACATCTACGACTTAATTAAATCAAAAACTAATTTCACTCAAGTGAGAGCGAATAAAATTGAAAAAAAAAGTTAAATCAAATGTAAAATCGCATTTATCTGCTGGCTTAACAAGTACTCATGATGCGTGACGCATTAAAAACAAAATTAATGGATTTTATTCATTCGGTTTTAATTGATTTTTCCCATTCAATTCACAACCACAAAAACTATACCATTAAATGGAATGTCCGGTTTTATGGTGACACACAATATCAGCTGCAGATAAAATATCTCAAATGTTATACGGAAAAGATTATTTTAAAATAATTTTTTCCACTTCACTTCAAATTTATAAACCAATTAATGTTATCATTCATTATAGCAATTTTATTCTATTGAATAAAAAATAAAACTATCAACAAAAAGGCGATCTATTTAGTGAAGGAACAATATGTACAAAATTATAGAAAGTGTTAGCATTAGGTCTGTTCCCGTACTTGACTTGAAATTTATCCGAAATTTAAAGAAAATTGTTCAAATTCTGTTCCCGTTCGCGGAAATTTCGTAGTTTTACGTGGGAGAGCTCACGAGAGAGCAACAAATTTCCCCTATCTGCGACTTTTAGTCTAAGAAATTTCCTCTTCTTCTTTTCCTTACGGCGTGGTTATGATCCGGAGTAAAAGGATCACAACCCTCCCACTTTACTGCATCCGTGGCCGTGGTGTAGTGGTAACATCATCGCTTGTCACGCTGCAGGTTCACGGTTCAAATCCTGATGTCAATAATCATCTATTTATTTCGCATGAAATAAATAAAAAAAAAGTCGATCAATTGCAAAAGCTTATGTTAACTCTACTGCGAAGGCATAACACTGGCAGTAGGGTGGTCATATGGCTAAAATGCAACTTGATCATGATGATGACATCAGGAGGACGAACAAAAAATACTGTGAATCATAAGCAACGACAATAACAGCGAAACAAAAAAAAATACTCCCCAGTTATCTGGACAGCCAACCATGTGGTTCACTGAAACTTAATACCAGCTGAGTTTCAAACCAACTACACCAATTTGTCTTTCTCTCTATCTCTTCCCCTTTCTTCAAAACGCCCGTGTCCTAAAATTAGTATAAGGGTATTCATAACCCCTTTTGCACGTGCAAATTATAAAAAAAAAAAAAAAAATCACTTCTGGTCCGCCTGTGCAGTCTGCCAGTTTGACCTCACGAAGTACTGGCAGACTTCCCGGTTTCGGATCACTTCGTCACTGAGGCCAATGCTGGTGTTTTTGCATTTGTGTGATCCAGATGTTTTTTGGTCGGCCTTTTTTGCGCGATTGTGTAGGAACGTTGATTGATATTGCCTTTTTGACGGGGTTCGAAGGATCTCTGCTTTGAACATGACAATACCAACGAGCCGGTTGTGCTCTATCTTGCTTATGATGGGGTCTTTTACACGAAGGCTTCGTCGATTCTTCGAACTTCTTATACTATAAAGCTTTGTTACTCCTGCTGTCATTCGAAGCATCATCATCTCAGTTGTCGTTAATTTGCCCTCATACTTTTTGTACATTGTCCAGCATTGTGAACCGTATGTTAGCGCCGGACGTACAACTGCGGTGTAGAGACTTCCTTTTTAGCTTTTAGGGGAGTTTTCGATCACAGAAGATTGCTGAGTTTTCCCACCACTTCATCTACCCTACGCTTATGCGATGATTGATGTCATCATCACAAGTTACTTCGCTATTGATCATAGATTCTATATATTTGAACTTTTCGCACTTTTGAAGCACTTTTCCATTAAAGTAAATGTCTTTAATATTCCGGTGTGGATCAAAGAACAGGCAGCACAGATACTCTATTTCTTTTTTTGAACTAATACGGTACCCATTTCCCTGCAAAACATCCACCCATACATCAAGTACTTGTTGCAGGGACATTTGATCTTCACTTATGATAGCTCCATCGTCAGTAAAGAATAACAGATGCACTTTGGGGTCCGACACTTTTCCTACAAGCAGATAATCAAGGACTGCAATAAATGGTAACTGGTATACACCGACTTTGATTGCGAACTCTTCGGTGACTCCTGCGGGACATCTTACTCTTTTCCTTGCTCCCTCATACATGTCTATGATCATGCGCACGTATGCGTAATTTTGTGGAACTCCTCGTTGTCTTAGCGCCACCCATAAGAGATCTATCAAAGGCTTTTTCAAAATCAGCCAACACCATATGCAAGTCCTTTAAGGAATCACGATTTTTTTTCATTATGATCTTTATACTTTGGAACCCGTACTGTTCATCAGATAGCTGTATTGTTTTCCGCAGTCGGAACGGTAGTTATCGCAGTTTCGTGTATCACCCTTTCCTTTGTACAAAGGAAGAAGTTAACTTTCCCTCCACTAATTAGGCATTGGATCATCGCTCATAAGTTTGGAGATAAGAATCATGAGCCATCTCCCATCTTTTTCGAGAACTCAGAGGGTATCACATCTAGCCCAACCGCTTTCCTTTTATTTTTGGAGTACAGTCTAAGAAATTTCTTTGGGAAAATTTATGAGAACTGTCAAACAACTGTCAAACCACTAAAATCGAAATTAAGTGATTTTTTTATTTTTTTTGTGTTAAATTGGTTGAAACAAGTGAAATAATAAATGGAAATCGAAAAATAGATATTCGAAGACATTCTAGAACATTCAAATTGGTAGTTTGTCACATACATATGTTCCTAACGTTGTCCTTTGGTTGTTCAACGCGTTCCCTAACTTTTTTGTAATTTCCTTTCTCTGAGACATTCTTTTCCCATTCCTTGAAATTTGTGATTTTGCGACACTTGGTGGTTTTCGGTTACCGAGCAATGTGGGACTCTAACGCCATTAAAAACACAATTTATGAATAATGGTTGGATGGATGATTTTTCTTTCTTATATTTAAAACCACTTTAAAGAAAGTTTAAAGTATTAAGTACTTTCCCATGGGTTTTAAACTATTAGCTCACGACGCTTGGTCATTCTCACACATTTAAATCGGTTTCGATCTCGGTGTTGATGAGGTTTTGCAGTCACAGAGCACTATCTAACTGCTTCTCTCACCATGTATTATTTCGTATATACCAAGGGGCATTTATTATTCCACGAAGGACTTTGTTTTGAAATGTCTGTAAAGTTTTGATATTTGTTTTCTTTGTACAACCCCATAATTGGATGTCGTACATCCAAACAGGCTTCAATATTTGCTTATACATATATTGTAGCATGATTTTGTTCAGGGTAGATACATCTGCGACTCTTCCCAGTAACCAGTACATTTGTCTGTATTTCAAGTTTAGTTCTTCTCTTTTCTTTTTGTTGTGCCCTTTCCATTTTAACTTCGCATCCAAGGTACTTGGCTGTATTGGCATGGGGTACAACTTGGTTGTTAATGAATATCGAAAGATTGTTTATTTTTTTATTTGTGAAGTTTATGTGAACTGAATTTGACTCTTACTCTATTGAATGCATTCTACGGTTTCTCTGTTGCCTTCATAGTTCATTTATCAGGTCTTTATATTGCAGTATGGCATTGTTATCCACCGGCATATCCCTGGTATACAAAAGATACAGTGTTGGTCCTATTACACTTCCTTGTGGAATACCTGCTTCAATTTTCCTTAGTTCCGAATATTCTTGTTTGTATCGAACTCGAAAGAGGCGATCTGAAAATATCATTTCAGTATTTCGTAATACTGTCTAGGTGGTGAATCCCTATTCAGTTTGTACTCAAAACTTTTGTCAAATGCTTGAACAGCATCTAAAAATAATGCCGAACACACTTGGTTTTCTTCCACTTGGTGTATCGCGGATTGTTTATTTTTAAATTTGAACTGATGACTCGGGAGTGGATTTTTTTCTTCTATGATTTTGCTAAGCCCAAAACCTTTGCCATAATTTATATAAATGATATTGGTCTATAAGATATCACTTCTATTGGTGGCTTTTCTTGTATTACAATCACTTCAGCAATTTTCCAATGATGTGGAACATATTGCAGCTTTAGGGCATGCGTTTATTTTAAGATTTTTTTTTTAAACCATTGATGGCATTTCTTTTGAAACCTCGGCAGTTATTAGATAGTACCCAGGTACTTTGATAACATGTGTTGTCACATGCTTCTTACTTCTATGAGCGTGACAAGGGAGATTTAATCTTTTAGGTTTCAGTAGCTGCACTTAACGAGAATGGCTTAAAAACGGTCGAAAGATGTTCTGCGAAGGGGTCTTTTTAGATACTGTCTCGGGTTTCCAATCCATTTTCCGTCTGGTGCTTTCAAGGGAGGATTTTATAACTGAGGTCTTTTTAGATACTTAGCTACTTTCCACAAGGAATAAACGGTGGACGCATCTGTCGTTAAACTTTGTAGAAATTTACTAAGTGGATCATTTTGAAATTCGCAGATTCGTTTTCTAAGTTATTTATTGAGACGATTGGAAGCACCCTTATCATCTGGGAACCTCGGGGTTTGCCATTTCCTACGAGCCTTTCTTTTTTCTAATATCAACCTGTTCAAATCAACTTGTGTGTTTTTCGCCTGTTAAACATCAGAAATGATTTCTCAGCTCATTTGTTTCTATAGGAGATCCTAGGTTTATAAAACTTTCCAGCTTTTTTCTGAATTTACTCCAGTTTGTTCTCTCGTTTTCAAGCTTAGGATTTCTTTTCTCCTGTACCTCCGTTTCGATTTAAATCTGACGATAAATCATAATTACCTTCAATATGATTTTCTTTAATATATTTGGCTACGAAAAAGTTAATAAGGTCTGGCATTTTATTAGTATCAGTAGGCCGGTGTGCAGGCAATCCAGAGGAAAACAAGTTCACCATTGTAGTTGCGGCCTGCTTGATAAAGCCTCTTTTCCTTTTGTAGTTGTTAACTTAGATCCCCAGTCGGTATGTTTAGCATTGAAGTCACCACCAACAAGGAAATTATGTCCTAGCAAATTTAGAACTTCTGCATAGTCTTCTTCAGTAAGTGGATAAGAATGTGTGTATGTCTAGAAAAAAACCGACCGATATTTCCCCTAAAGTCACGATTTTGTTAATTGTCTCAGCTAAAGAAAACAATAAACCTATGGCCAAAATGCAACTTGATCGTGATGATGACATCAGGAGGACGGAAAGAAATACAGTGAATCATAAGCAACGACAATAATAGCGAAAAACAAAACAAAATACTCCCCAGTTATCTGGACAGCCACCCTTGGAGTTTACAGAAACTTAATACCACCTGAGTTTCAAACCACACCAATCTGTCTTTCTCTCTGTCTCTTCCTTTCCACAAAAACGCACGTGTTCTAAAAATTAGTATAAGGGTATTCATATCCCCTTTAACACGTGCAAATTATAAAAAAAAAAAAAAAAAAAAACCTTTAGTCATTTGTGAAATAGACATATTCGGGACACAATTCATTCATCAAAATAAACTTTGTAAACACAATGTTTTGGGAAAGTTGAAATAGTTTAACAATTTATATAAACGAGCTGGAAAAAATACCGATTTGAGTAACATAAACCATGGTCCGATTTGAAAAATGATTTAGCCTGTTGTTCTCTAATTACAGTTTCAAGTAATATATTTTCCACACTGACCTTTGGACCATTTAGCAATAAAAATGATTCACTGCTAAATGCTTTCGTTTACTTGTGGACATTTTTCACAAAAGTTACACAAGCAATAAGCAATTAATCACCATGACTTTGGCAATTTTGTGCCCCTGAATTTCTGTCAGAAATTGGAATCCGTTGCGAAAATTTATACTTCATCCGGGAACAACTTGTAGAAAAATGTAACTATGGCAACAGAAGAAGATATATTGTTTTTCCTGTAACGTGTGTGTATTATTGGTTGCAACAAGTGTGAAATATCATCACCATATGCAGTAGTCGAAGGTTAAATCAACTCACTTAGTAGCAAAACCCTCTTAATGGCAATAATTTGGGTATTACCAATCGAAAACATCACCAAAATATTTTTCTTCTCTTTATTTTACCCTTCTTATAGCACGACCATAGAATTTATGTTTCCTATTTAAAAATTAAGTGTCTTTCTGTCTGTATGTATGGTGACTGCAGTCTAAACTTCTTCAGATTTCATATCTGGAAGCTGTAAGGCCACATTTGAGGCGATATCCTCGCTATTCGGAGAATGATGAAGCCATCGTTGGTTTTCAATTTCGAAATTTCAGATCAGAACAAATACTTTTCGTTCTATGATTATCTGTCTGTCGGTCTGTTTGTGACTTTCGTCCTTCTACCACTCTTAATTCAAAACCGCGAAGCAGATTTCAATGAAATTTATATTCGGATGGCAAAAACATTGATTGTAAATTAGAGTTGAGAGTTAGTAACACGCCAAGCTAGAGAACTACTTGATGAATGTCGATAAAATTTGGTATCTGAATCAACATTTAATGAATGAAAGGTACGAGTACATGCAATGGAGTTTCAAAAATGGTCCTTGTAACTCTGATACGAGGGTGGGTCAATAAGTCCCTGAAAATTAACACAAATTGTGTCGTCACCTTAAATTTAATTTCACCCAAATTTTCAGACAGATCTGTCAAATAGTTTTGTTGTGGCAGCCATTTTATATAGACGCCTACTAGCATTTTCTTTAAAATGGAAAAAAGTGGATTTCGAGTACTCATTAAACACTATTTTTTGCGAGAAAAAACTATCACGCAAACCGAACAAAAGCATGGCAAATATTATGGGGACTCTTCACCATCGATTGGAACCATTCACCACTGGTTTACTCAATTTCGGTGCGGTCGTTCAAGCACAAGTGACGCCGAACATTCTGGTCGCCCACTTGAGGTCACCACACCAGAAATGGTCGACAAAATCCATGGTTTGATAATGGACGATCGGCGATTCACCACAACACATCAGAAACCAAGGAACAGTCAAAACAATGGACTTCTCCTGGTGAATCGAAGCAGAAGAAGGCCAAGGCGGGTTTGTCAGCAAACAAGGTCATGGCGACAGTTTTTTGGGATGCGCGCGGTGTTATTCACATCGATTACCTTGAAAAGGGTAAAACGATCACCGGCGCATATTACGCAGAGCTGCTGGATCGATTCCAAGCCGATTTGAAGCAGAATCGGCCGCATTTGGCGAAGAAAAAGTTCTTTTTCACCAGGACAACGCACCGGCGCACAAGTCCGCAGTCGCAATGGCAAAATTGCATGAGTTAGGCTACGAAGTCCTCCCTCATCCAGCATATTTCCCAGATTTAGCCCCCTGCGACTATTTCTTGTTTCCAAACATGAAGAAATGGTTCGGAGGTAAGAGATTTGGGTCGAATGAAGAGGTCATCGCTGAAACAAACGCTTATTTTGAGGGGCTCGAGAAATCGTATTATTTGGAGGGCCTCAAAAAATTGGAGAAACGTTGGATGAAGTGTATAGAGCTAAAAGGAGACTACTCGTATGTTGAAAAATAAAATGTTTTTATACCGAAACGAGTGTTCCTTGTTTCATTTTTCAGGGACTTATTGACCCACCCTCGTAAATCAAGAACCACTTAAGAAAAGTTGGTTCTGTCAAAGATAAACAGCTGATATTTGATATCTGCGAATATTAGGCATTCAAATTTGTAATTATAGAGCGGTATGCGAGAGAACAACGCATTTCAATTGTTATAACCCATTTCCACAATGGGGAATATTTAACCAACATGATTCGCGCATTGCAAAACAGTGCCGGTTTGTGTAGCCGATTAAGAAATTTATGGAAGAATTTGATCAGACCGGGTCAGTGTTGGAAGTGCAAAGACCAGTGCGTCCTTGTAATGTTTGGTCATGCGAATATATTATCGCAGCGAGTGACAGTGTTTGTGACAATCCACCATAATCCATTTGCCATCGTTTCCATCAATAGAAACTTTCCTCCAGCTCCACCCAGTGCACTTTAAAAGAAGATCTGCATCTGCATGCCTAGAAGATCCAATTGACTTAGAATTTGAAGTCAGCAGACCGTGAACATCGGCGTGACTTTGTTGATTGGGTTTTAGAGAACCACCAAGTTGATGGCGATTTCGAAATTCAATGACCATTCATGAGTAATCAATGCGTCTCCAAAAAGATATGATAGGAAATTATTTTAGCCACCAATGGGCCGATATTGCTGTGGAAGGCATGTGTTTTCAACAAGACGATGCCGTATACTCGTAGCACACAAAATTTCCCTTCCGCGTCATCTTTCGTTTCGGCGACCAAAATTGGCCACCAAGATCATACGACATCACGCTGTTGGATATGTTTCTTTTTGATTATGTGAAGCAGAAGTTGTATGCAAATAACCTCCAAAACTATTCCAGAGCTAAAGGAATTTATGATCTACTGCAGGGTCAAAAGATTGCAAGGCCAGAAGTGGCGCCCATTTGACCGATAGCATTTTTCACATTTAATACCAATGTCTCATCATTATTGACATAAAAATATCAGCAGTGTATCAAGAATTGTGTTTTATTTCAAATTTTAATTGTAACCCCCAATTGAATCACCCGATTTTAGCAACGCTTTTTCGAGCCCGTTTTAATTAACTTTAATTTTAAATTCGATATTTTTAAAATGTTATTTTATTTTTCACTGTTTGTTTGGGCTCTATTTTTGGCCGCAACTAAGTTGAGTGAGATGTCTCTTCTTATAAATGAATCTATGTACTACAGCCAATCTTTTTTAAAAATGTTCGAGTGCTGCCAAATAGTAAAAATGCGGCCATTTATTCCCTAAAATGCTGCATTCTAAAAGTGTATTGTATTTGCTTTCGACTGATGTTAGTGTTGCTGTTTACAGTCCCAATTGAAGATATTTTACACTGTAGATACCACACCCTCTTTCGGTTCATTAACTTCTATAACCTTAAATTGTCCGTCACAGGGTTTAACGATAATCAATTTGAAAAATATCTTCTTGCAAGTTAAATAGTTCAAAGTACTTCGTGCTACCAGTAAAATAGAGCAAACTTGTTATTCTGATGCATCAGTCTGCTAGGACGCAGGAGAATATGCCTTTCGGAGCATCGCAAAAGGAAATCATTAGATCAGGTTTCAGATGTTTAACTCTACCCCTAGATATTCACAGGATAAGGACGATGAATTGATCTCCCCTACCTCGATAAGCATCAACTGAAGTACTCATAAATCCTCTTGCAGTTGCTAACTAAAAATCATTTCCTGAAGAATCTTCTTTTCACCAACATTTTACTACTTTAAATCAGGAAAACTTTTCCATCATATGTCAAAAATTTGAATTCCATGTCTTTCCATGTGACAAAAATTAAGTAAATATCAATTTTGAATAAAATCGCTTCAACCACATCTGAAAAATAGAAAATTTTCTCAATCCCGCTAATAAGTAAAGCACCTGTGTTCGAATTTTTAGCAAACAAACAAACTGAGTACATATATGATAAAGTGCCGTTAATTTTGATGCTAGAATAAAAATTCGAATTTCACTTCTGGGCATACCCACACAGACTCAAGACATGAAGTTCGAAGAGAATCCGTTTAGCTGTTTAGGCGAGGTACAGACAGATGGACAGACAGACAAACAGACAGAATTGCGAGACCCACTTTTCTGAGTTCCCTTATTATAGTAATACCAAGATTAATCAAAAACTCGATTTCGAAAATGTTCACGAAACCAATGCTTTCCCTTCTAGGTGTAGTTGTAAGCCAAAAATGTTTTCAACGATTTATCTTAGCTTATATGTATGTAGGTTTAAGTATATACGAGCTGGACCAAGCAACCGTGGCATGAATCCAAGACTCAATTCTAGCTAACATCTTTCATCGGTCACGCAAGTATTTTAGGGGAGATTTTCAGAAGGCAAATGAATCTTTAAATCTTGTTTGTTGGTCGTTTGATTCAACTTCGTCTGAACGGCTTTTGATGAAATTCGGCTCGTAAGTTTAGACTGGCATTATAGTTATCCCACCTGAAAAGGACTCAAATTGTATAAAATGTATAAAGTGAGGTAAGGTTTAAATATCGTATCATCATTTTCACACATTTATCTTAACCGATTTTGATGAAATTTGGGCATTAAGTCGGATGTGTATATGCATTTGCCTGAAAATCATTAATTTATTTTTTTTAAAAAACTGTTCATGCCAGCGGATATTTATTTTATGCGGAGCCTTGTTTTTCTGATTATTTTTGATTCACCACATGTCACTTTTGTAAGAAATTTCAGTTCTCTAGTTCAAAGGATTCAAAAGTTGCAAGCGTCTTACAGACTAACGGACACACAGACAGACAACGTGTTGAATCCACTATTGTTTTTCTTTTTTCCATCCTGGTACGGAATACTAAAAAAAAGTGAAGCATTTATAATTAATGGGACAGTGCTTTCTAATGGAAAGTTTTACGATATATGGACTACGAGGTCCAAATCCAACCTCCACTTCATATGATTTTAAGATTTTAGACAGACCATAATGGGGAAAATTTGGAAATTTTAGATTTTTGAAGATTTTAAAAACCTCGCCCAACCATTCTACTTTCATTCCATTCAAATTAGATGATTGTCAATCCCACCAGGCCAACGAAGAAATTTCTTTTCGAAACCTGTTAACCGTACGAGAAAGATGATTTTTGAAATGCCATCCCGCCTAACTTTCTCCCATGCAAACCGATTTTGATGATTTCTTCAACGAATTCAACTTGATGCAAATTTTCTTACAATAGACATGTCTGAAGGTCATTTAAAATGCATTCCTCCTACTCGTATCTTACCTCATTAAATGTGTATTTTTAGACAGAAGAACCTATGACCATTTCAACTTATCAAAATTCATTTAAATTCATTGAATGACTCTTTAGCTAAACGTGAGATAAAAACTTACTTTGAAAACATAACTCTTAAAGGAATTTTAATACTCAACACCCCTACTACTCTGCAGAACGATGAAATGATCCCCCAACTTCCAATTTTCCGAATGAAAAGGAAGCAAAATATCTACTAAATCCCCTGATTATCATGAAAGTTTAACAACCTGTAAAAAGTTAATGTCCTCGAAATAATTCCTTCAACAATAAAATTTTTTTTTTTTTTTATGTTCCAGTTAGCGTCCTGCCGAAGATTTATTGCACTTGTAGTGTTCAAATTGCCATAAGAATGCTCTTCCAGTTCCGAAAATAAACTAAAGATAAAGTGAAATTCTTTGAAAGATCCCTAAAGACAAACTATCACCAAGAAGAAGTTTCTCTGATCCCTTTCCAGAAATTCAAAGATTAATCCTACTATCCACCAGCATCATCTTAAGCAGCAGTCAAGTCGGAAGGACTTCGAGCACAATAAGTATACGCAGCATACAAAACTTACTCAACCAGAAGTCCATAAAAGGAACATACGCAATTTGAGAGCAGCAGCAAAAAGTTGAAAGAACCCCCAACTCAAATTTTATTCCCTGTCCACTGCAGAGATCTCCAGCTAATCCTCATCTCTGAAGGATTCCTCTCCTCAAATCACATCAACAAGGAAACATTAAAATGTACCTCTTTGTAGTCAACTCCACTAACTACAAACAGTAACATACAAGTATAATTATTATCTCTAGGCACACTCTCTTCACTTGCAACCTTATCTGTTGAAAGACTTCAGCCAAACCGCAACACTCCCAAAGGACTTTCTTTAACTTTCCGAAAAAGAAAATACAACCGCCCGGAGAGTGTTCAGTAGTGCAGTTGCATCCTTTTGGGAGCACCATCGGCATCCATCGAAAGTGGATTCTTGAGAATGAAGAAGAATTAAGAAATTTCAACCGATGTGGTAGATAGCTAAAGCTATATCCTTTAAATTCAGGACATTACGAGTATTTCATGTTGTCTTTGAGAAAAGATAGAAAACTCATCTCAAGTCGCTATGAAGGGTTCCGAAAAGTTACGAAAATACGAGTAATTCAAAGAATTTTCACATTTTCAAGTGCAGGGGGAAGAAACTTTCAGGACATACCAGGATACAAAGCAATCCTTTTTATTAACTTTAGATAAGACATGTCGCGTGGAGTTTCATTTTATTTGATTCTCCTACTTAATTATAAGGGAAAGGGTCAAAAGGGTATCGGGTTCGAATTGAATCGGTCGAAACGATTGTCCTGTAACTTTTAAATTCCTTCGAATCAATTCAATTTGACTGTATTTGAGAAAGGACACTAGGGAGACACAAATCAGATGAATTGTGTAAATTTATGCAGATAAAGAAGAACGGGATGGATTTTATGCCAAAACAGATACACAGCTCATGTTTTGGAATTTTAGCGTATCCGTATGTACGAGTATGGGACTGTATCCCAAGATGGGATCGAAAAAGGATACGAGTGTGTTCTATTGTTGGTGTTGAATTTATTTATTTCCCAGCTGTGCTGAGTATAAAGGAAATTCATTGGATAAGGGAAATTCACCAAAAAGTTGAGAAAGACATGAAATTTGATTGAGCGGAATTTTTACGGCTTAAAAAGAGGAACGCAATTGCAATTTGTTTTATTATATGTTCGGGATTTATTGTTTTTTTATTGCAGTTCTTCTTAGAGGAAATTTAGAATGTACTCGTAAAGGGAATATTCACGTTGCAAAGGGGAGAGAGGTAGGGTAGAGAAGAAAACTGGCATGCTTTAGCCGATAAGAAAGTTTTGAGTTTACTGGATGGTCTGCTAGTTATATACTCGTAAGCAAATAGATTTGATTCCTAGAAACGTTAGGATTTTAATTTTATAGTAAGTTTACAGCTATATAATGAACACATCGTAAATCGCAATTAAGTGGAATTTTAGTACAACATTAGGTTATCCAATAAATTCCTATTTTCCTTGAAATTTAATTGCAAAAATTCGTCCAGTGACTTTGCAAGTTTTATATAGCTTACTTATTTTTATAGGCATTTCCTTGGGCTTGTGCACAATTATTGGTTTAACGAAGCCATCCAGCCCAATGTATCATCACCTGAATCCGTTTTTGGTTCACCGTCAACAAACGCGGCACCCATCTTGGCGATACTTTTTTCACGCAGGATTCGGATGACGGTATCATTTGAAATTGTTACAATCTCAGCTATCTCACTGACCTTGATCGGGCTATCGTCCAACACAGTATTGTGGATTTTGTTAGCCATTTCTTCCATTGTGACGTCATTTGGACGTCCTGGGCGCTCACCGTCTTTTGTGCTCGTACGATCGCAACGAAATTCAGGTAACCACTTGTTTAACATTCCATGCGAGGGAGCAGAGTCTCCATAATATTTTTTCAGTCTGTCTTCAGTCTCTTACTTTTTTTCCATTTTGGCCAAATCTCACAAACCAAAGTTCTTTCGATCACTGTAAAAAGCTGAGTGTTTGAAAGATCTGAGTGTTTGAAAGATATTTGTTTGCCGAGAAAGAAACAAAGATGTCAGAAGAAAATCCTCTATGCGATCTGAGAGCCATCTTGATCAAAGTCACTGACTTATCGAACAGCCCTCGTAATCCTGTCAGTGTCAAGTCGATAATGAAAAAGAGTTTGACTCGGATTCATCAAGCTAAATTGACTAACCTTGTCATGGTCATGTACACATTTTCTGGAATCAATTCTGAAGCTGAAAGGTAAAATAAGTTTCTTATCATTTAGTTTATTATTAGTTTGTAAGTTGGTGAAATAATAAGGACTTATGATCAGCTATGTGCTTCTCTCTGTATACTACCAGTTTTTAGGTCATATATGTTGAGCTTGGAAAATTAAATTTCATATACAAGCTTTCTAGAATCTAGAGTAGTACACAAATATTTGATCCCTCCCAAACACGCTCACTTAAAGAAGAAGTGTTTTTTTTTTCAATATTTTTACTGGAAACTGAAAAATATTATAATACCCTCACAAAATGTATGGAAGCCTACGTTATTTGCAAGCATCGTCGGACGCGGTTAGTACTTAGATGAGTGACCGCTTGCAACACCGCCTGTTGTTGGCAATGGGCATCACAATGGATCTACATTGATCTAAGTGTGGCGTAGTAGGTCTTTAAACCTCTACGTCAACCCATCAAAACCTAACCTAACCTATTTGCAATTCATTCATACATTATATAGTGACCACGCCCACTTTTTGGGGGCATTTTTTTAAGAAAAAATAACATATTTTGCTTTCTCAAAGTTGTTTACGGTGATGGTTAGGTAGTGTAAGTAGGTTGAAGTGGTTGCTGCTGCGCACTGCACTGCAGCCCAGCTAGCACTTAAGCGCCATTTTGAATACCACAACTCACGTGACCTTAATTGTTTCGATAGTGTCAATAGCTGTTGAAAGGAAACGGTTTCAAATTCATCCTATGGCATTCAAGAAACTAGTCGCTTTGTAATACTATTCTCTTAAATTTCCTTAAGGTTGTCGGAAAAGGGTTTACCTAGAGTTCGATGTCTGCCTCTACTTATAGCTGGACCTCCGCAGAGGAAGTAGGAGAGAGCACTCTACAGTCACCATCGGAACGAGCACTACCTCTGCAAGGGATCTGTCAAGGGCGGGAGCCAGCCCTAGCCAGCTCGTTGGCCCGTTCATTACCCTCTCTGTTGTTAAGACCTGGCATCAAGAGGAGAATGATTTTGGTTCGACAACCTAGAGATGAGAGCTCTGCCCTACACTGTTCCACTAACTGGAGAGATAATGTTGTTGAAATCAAGGCCTTGATAGCAGCCTGACTATCAATAAAAATAGAGATATTATCAATGGATGTAGACTTGTATCTTATTATCCAACATGCTTCACGTATTGTCAGAACTTCTATCTGGAAGATACTAGACGAATCGAGAAGATGAAGGGATACTGATATTTTAAGTGTTTCTAGAAAGATTTTCCCTATTTTAAAATTCTTTATAACTTCACCTCTTTCCCAATCTGCTTCGAAATGTATAATGAAATGGTTCAGTCTTGCTGTGAATATTTTATCAAAATCTGTGAATTTCGATTACAAATGGTGTCAGCCACGCCTACCTTCCTCTTGGAAATAACAGTTTTTCTTAAAAATTCTCTTAAAATTCCCGGAAATATCCTCTGACTAGAAAGATATCATTGCATATGCATTGAAAACTTCACAACGTCACGCCTAATTTATTAGTGATGGGTTTGACGATGTTTGTTGTTACTTTATATGTTTCTACTTTCAGTGGACACTACGTTGATCCTTTAATGTCTTTTTTTTCATTAAGATTCCACTTAAATACAGAATAATGCGAAGCTACATCGCATGGTCGGAAACGTCGAACAGCTCCACAGTGTCTAAATTGGACAGCTTGAAGTGCGGTTTCTTGTACATTCTGGAGGATAATTTAATGCGACGTATTAAGTAGACATTTGGCAATGGTGTGTACGGGTGATAGATATACTAAAATATTTGGAGGATGAGCTTGTAAAAACAAACTCATAAAATTAAACATCTTCAAATCTTTTTTAGCCGAGAACTACTCAACGGATTTTGGTGAAATTCGGTTTTTGAGTTACATCAGATATGCAGTCTATTTAAAAATCACTAAAACCGGATGAAGACGAGGTAATCAATGGTTGGGTAACTAAACTGTTTGATCCCCAAGATTTGTTATAATCTTTCAATCACTCTTTCCTAGTTCTGGAGAAAGAGCAGGGGACTCCGCCTATATTTAAAGCTTTATCCAACAAAAATGTTTTTGTATTTCTGAATTCCCAAAAAGTCTGTAGGGTCATAATTCGACGGCTCTAATGATTTTGTTCAAGTTTTGTATTTGAGCTATGGCGAACGTATGCTAATAGATGGCGTACCAGGTTTTTCACAAAAAATGCGTATAACCGTTCTTCCCTTATTAACCGCAAATCAATATAACGCGTGATCCAATGCGAGGTACTTTTTTTAATAGGAATTCTCGGGCATAGCACGCGTGACAAATGTCATGTCCATATCTATTCAGTTTTCATCATGAATAGACTTACGTCTGAACAACGTCTACAAATTGTGGAAATTTATTTCCAAAATCAGTGCTCAGTGAAAAAAGTTTTTCGTGCACTTCGACCATTTTATGGTGCTCATAATCGTCGAACTGAACGCACTATTCGCGAAACAATCGCTAAACTTTGGTCGAATTTAACATTATTGGACGTTCATCCACCGACTAGAGTACGTAGAAGCAGTTCTTATTTGATATTGCTGCTGTACTTGCGCGACCAGTCGATTCGTCGCCGTTCTCAAGCTTTGGGTCTCTCATATGGCACATTGTGGCGCATTTTGAAAAGAAACATTCGTTTGTGTCATGAATTTGGTAATTGGGCCTTGGAACAGCTCCAAATTGATCCGAAACCATCCAGTTATTGAGAGACAATTTTCACGAAAACTTCATCTCAGGAAATGGACCTGTGAATTGGCCTTGAAGATCATGTGATCTGACTCTGATGGATTATTTTCTGTGGGGGTATGTTGAATCACTTGTTTACGTTGATAAACCACAATCGACTGATGCCTTGGAAGCGAACATAATACGCGTTATTAACCGAATACCGGCATATATGCTCAAGAGACGACCCACAGAATGGACCATCTGAGGGCTAGTTGCGGACAACATTTAGATAAGATTATTTTCAAATATTGATTGTCATAAACCAAACTAACAGCTCAAACACAATTTCCGAATTTTTAATTGATTTTTATACATTTTATTCAAAAAAAAACTTCAGGGTCACCTTCATAAGCAAAGTTTTGACAAATTGTCGAAGTTTTTTTTTCTTTGATCTTCAAGGTTTTTTTTCAATCATTTCAACGATTTTATTTAAATTTCAAATGTGGTTTACAAATAAACAGCATATACCTTCTGATTGAAAAGTACTCGGAATGTCAAAAGTTTTTTTTTTAGGTTGGTACATCTGTCATCTGCAGTTCAAATATCTGTTTGAGCGCCATTTGTTGGCAATTTGTGCATGATAGCTTTGCAAACAAGTCAGTGTTTGTTGTGTTCTGCGAATTTCTTTGAATTTATTGCAGGAACAGCATAGCATTGATGGCGCTAAAGAAATGTTTTCTTTGGGCCAAAATGTCATCGGAATGGTGCTTCTCAGATGAGCCAAAACCCAAAAAACCACGATTGAGTCGATCCAAAATCAAGGCTTTGTTGACCGTTTTCTTTGATTGCCGTAGTGTGGTTCACTCCAAATTTTTTCCACGCGAGCGTATTAAAGCGTTTGAGGGAAAATATTCGTCGCAAAAGGCCAGAATTATGGAGAAACAACTCGTGGTTTCTTCACCACGGCAACGCACCGGCTCACACATCTCATCTTGTACGCGACTATTTGATCAAAAACAACGTTCATACCGTTCCGCAAGCTCCGTATTCACCTAACATGGCTCCTTATGACTTTTTTCTATTCCCATGACTCAAGTTACCACTGCACGGGAAGCCTTTTAACACGATTAAAGCGATAAAGGAGAATTCGCGGAAGGAGCTGAAGGCGATTCAAAAATCGGCCCTTGAAAAATGTTTTGAAGATTGGAGGAAGCGTTGGAATATGTGTATTGCTTGCAATGGGGATTACTTTGAAGGAAATAAAATGAATATCAATGAATAATTGAACCGTTTTCGTTTTATTGAAGAATTCCGGGAATTTTTTGATCAGAAGGTAGATGCAAGAACGTGCCACCCAGACGTGCACTTTATTGTTTTTTTCTGATTATCCACGAGGTACGATTTTTGTGCAAAATTTCAGCTCTCATGGTTGAACGCTTCAAAAATTTCAAGGATGTGACAGACATGCAGAAAATGAACAGAGAGACACCGTTAGTGTTCTGTTTATATCATTGTGGTAGATTGTTGTAAACATTAAAAAATCATCATCATGCACGTAAGAAATAATTTAATTAGGAGAACTACTTGAATCAATTTTAATACCTAGCCTGGGAGTTTCCCTTTTACCGTCTTTACCTCTGATTCTAGCACGAATTCTGAGCCCTGGGGTCAAATTACCGCATCAGTTATCGAGCAACACGTGACTGATAAATGTTGATTTGACATGACCGCTAAGAGATCGAGTATCGAGTATCGAAATTTGGTATTCTGTCATTAGTGATCGTGTATTTATTTATTCGATATGGTTTCTGCTAACGAGCTGAGGTGCACTTGGGAGAAAATATGTGGGAATATCTTTGTTTATTATTATTTTTGCGTTTGTTTAAATTTATTGTCTGGAATTTATTTCAGGTTAACCCTCTGCAAAGAAGATTTTAGTAAATTTTGTGAGCTGGGACAGAGGTTTAGGTGCATCCTCTAAAATTTATATTCCCTATTATAAATAAGAATGCACTCTTGTTTGCTTTGACTGTTTTGATAGACCTGCAATCAAAAGTGTATTTTGTGAAAGATATTTTCAGAAAATTATAGTTTTGTATACGTACACAGAGTCTTGTAAAGAGAAGGGATCGCTTTTATCTCTTAAACGTCTTCGTTCAATACACTCATAGCGATCATCCTCTGAATTAGAAGAAGAAAAGTAAAGTAAATATTCAATTTTTAATTGAAGAAGATAAATACAAAACTTTTCCTCACACAAAAATAAATAGGTTTGACATTTGTCAGCCATCTCAATTCAATGTAGTAGAATTGTAGTAGTACAATTTTCAAAGTGTACTCGATACGTCACCATTCTTATGTGATCATCCGAATGTAGTTACTCGATCACTCGATAGCGTATGGATTTCACTCACTCGTTAACTGATGTCGTACTTCGACCCCTGTTTCGAATATGTATTCCAAAATTAATAATTTCGTTGAGGAAATTAATTTTTCTTCGGCCATACTACTTTCGAAAAGCTAAATCTTTTATAAAAGATACTACTATTTTATAAAAGATTACTTATGTCACTGTCGCATTTTTCATCAAATAAATAAATCAATTTGAAAATATTTCTGTTGAAAAACATAAATAAGAATAAGCGAAAGCTTTTAGTCTTAGGAGGTACTGATATGGTAGGCCGTATCCAAATTGGGAAAATGGTATGTTGCTACCTACTTTAAAAAAAAAAAAAAACCTTTCCCCTAAACCCATAAAAAGTATGAGCGTAAAACTACGTATGTAGGTATTTCCCATAAATACTGAAGTAGGTAGCATTTGATAAGCAAGTGTGAGGCATTGTGTAGCTTACTTTCGGAACATTTATTGACATTCGACTGAAACCGCCATAATTACTTTGGAATGTGAATGTTTTTACACCAAACAACTGATTACAATCGGCGAAGAATAATGAGTCTACTGACGCATTTATTGTGTCTGACCAACAGAGGTCAACAGACGACTAAACGCCTGCACGAGTAATTGAAACAATAACAAACTGTCCATTTGTTATGACACACAGACAAGTGTTGTCATATTCAATCATAAACATGGAAAATTTGCGCATTTATTCAGCTGTTCTAATATTTAAAGAAAAATTCAGAAGTTCAAGCGCAATAACTCGCGTTTTACAGGAATAAACCATTTTTCGAACAGTGACAGCATTGTGCAGTAGTTAAAGTAAATATTTACATTCCCATGTGCGAAATGTAAACACATTCAACCGATGATTGTTTTTAAACATTCCCTTCGCAATGACCTACGTACTCGTATGTGTGTTGAGTGGAAAGTTCTTGAAAACGTTTATCTTTGCAATGCTGTGGATTCATTGGTGTTCGAGGGTCCTTCTTATCTGGGAAATTTATCGGAGATGTTAAGTTGCTTTGAGTTTGGCTCTTATTATTCAAGAGTTTTTCGACTCGCTCCTGAGATCTTGGGATCTGATATGATTAGTTATGTAATAAATTTTGGTGGAACGTTTCCAACTTATGAACAAAATTAATTAGTGATGCATTGAAACAGGAAGAAGAAGTAATCACGTGCGATAATAAAATCCTTTACTGCTTCCATAATAAGCTCGCTTTGGTAATACTACAACATAGAGTCTGAATACTCTGCGAAATGGAAAATCAATCTATAGATACATATATAAATGACATATAATTGTCAGAAAAATCCGGATTTCAGGGAGATTCTAACCAGTGCCGTTGGGGCACAATGTGTTACGAGAATAGCTTCTATTTTTTTTAGTTACGATGATGTGCATTGAAAATTGTATTCAAGAGATCCGGCGCAGTCCTACATGTGTGTTATTTGCCTGTCGTCATGCCACACCCTGTCATAAAATGTTAGCATTTGGTGTAACAATTGAGATAAATTCAAAACCGCTGAAGATTAACAATATGAACTGTCATACTTCAAATAAACATCGCATACAACGTACATCTGTGTATGAATCTCTGTAAGATTTTTTTTTAATAACATTTAATATTTGCAATGGAAACCTTATAACTACGAGAGTGATCTTTACAATTCTAAAACTCTTAGAAAAATTTATAATTTTGACAAGAGATACTATTTTCTTTGGCGTATACGTAACACTTTTATTCATTCGCAAATCACAATTTTTATTTTTTGTCGGGGCGGGTACACCCTACGGGAGCACTCAAACTCAAAACAGGTCCATTGTACAACCAGGCAGATAACCCCATTTTAATGTGTTTTTTTTTTGTCTTTAGTAATAAGACGAGTAGGCGCTTCAGTAATGAAGAGCTCATCAGCACTCAACACATCAGCACCGAAGATTTGCCACCTGATCCGAGCTAAGACAGGATCAGGTGTTCCGCAGTATTATCGCCCTCTCCACAGGAGTCACAGGCAGTGGTAGAGTCTAAACCTATCACATGGAGGTGCTTGGCAAAGGGGAAGTGGCCCGTAAGAACGCCAATAAGTTGTCTGCAGTCTTTTCTGCTAACAGATTGCAAGAAAGTCGCGGATTTCTTACAAACGACGGGGATCATTCGTTTAGTCTGTCTGTATCCTGGAGAGTCATGCCACCTTCGATTGTGTTAATTGAAAACCCAATCGTCAATGAAAGCCCTAACCGAGGACGCTGGCAAACCGAACGTGGGTTCACGTCCAGAGATATTCTCTTCTGAGCAAGCTCGTCACAGATCTCATTTCGTGTTCGCAGATCACATACTTATGTATATCTTTTCTACAATCTATAATAATCGATGAGTTTATTGCATTATAATTTTGGTTTCCTAAGTACAGAGTTTTACTGATTCTTTCCGCACCCACCCAGAACCACCCGGATCATCTACAGAACTAAAACTTTACACATACGAACCGTGGAAAATAATATAAAAGACCCGGATTTAAATTTCCAAGCTACAGGGTGTTGGAAAAAAAAAATTGGTTGTTTCCCTTACATAAAATTTCACAATATGTGAGAGATTTTCTGCACCACCTGAGTGGCTTACAATTTTTCACCTTCGCGGGTTTTTTCACTCCTATTCAGAAGACCACTTATTATCTAGAAACTTTGCACAAATCTAATAGTCCGGATAGACCTATATGCTATAGACATCAATAGGTCATTCCCGCAAGAGGTCCAAAATTCAGAATTTTTTTCATCAAGCCTTTGTGTATGATCTGCTAAAAATCAAAACTAGGATTCATCTGCAAGGTAAAACTATCTATTGACGGGGCTATAGGCCTCATCTTTGAAAGGGGATGAGCAAGTCTAATCTACTTTTCAGGGTTCCGCAGAAAGCCATGGAACCCTATTGCTCTGTCCGTCCGTCCTTCACCACCTTCTGGCGTGATTTTTCCATAGGTCATGTAAAATAATAACGCAAAGACAACGCCGGTACTATTTTTCAGAAAACCATTATTTTGAAAGTGCCTCCAGTGCAAGCAAAAGTTGCAGGAACAAAATTCTTCGTGTATAGGCCTATGACATATCGCTGAAAAGATCTTGTTGAATAGAACGCAAACTTTTTTCAAACTAAAAATTTTAAATTTACGCTTAGAGTGGATGAATGTCTGCGAAAAATGAGTCACCCCTCCCCTCTCGTTTCGAAAGTACGTGACCTAAAGACTTGAACAAAATCATGGTAATAAAACATTTTGGTACGAAAAAAATAGTTTCTCTCGCGGCTTTCCAATAAAATCGGCTCAATAGTTCAAAAGTTATTGAGGAAAACGCCCGACAGAACGCTCTGTTTTAAAGCATCTTCGTTTTAACGGAACACTGTATGTGAGATCGGATTCGTGATTGACGAATTTTGTATGCCATATCCAGAGAGTGGTGCTGATGTTGCTGCATAACTTTCAACACAGAACACAATTAAAGGTACACCCTGTAAATTATGTATATTTATGTCACCAGTATCAATTTCAAAATTATTTTAGCCATATCCGTCCGTCCGTCAGTTCATATGTAACAAGTTTTGAGGCCTTAAATTTTGAGCTAGACGAATCAAAATTATTGCATCAGACTTCTTGGCTCTTCCCTTTATAATGTAAAATGTCGGACAACTTCTCTTTAATGCCAGTTTTCATATTAACTGCTACACCTAATTGCTGCATACAAAAGTCACTTGTAAAAATATACGGACGTCAAAAAATATAATCTGTAACAAACGGTTTGCATATGTTTATTGTTAAAAATGGAATATAGTCGGACGTTATTCATGAAAAGCAGATTCCCCCTGCATTCGTATTTCTTAAATAAGGGTCTCTACTTTGGGGTCTGGGAAACTTTGAATTTCTTCTTGAAATATCTACGCATCTACAGTTTTTTTTTGAATGGCAAGAACTTGTACGGGGACTTGATCCACTAGCTTCTAATTTAAGAACTATCCAACAGATTTCAATGAATTTTTGTTTCTAAGTGGAATTTAGTTTACAGATGGTTCTGCTTAAAAATCGAACTAAGTGGAAGCAAGATACAGTTAAAAGATATCAAGTATTGCGAAAGTTAAAAGGATCCTATCACTCAAAATCCAATTGACTTTATGACAAGGCGACAAATTCGCTGAAATCAACAACCAGAACTAAACTATCTCTTTAATCTTCAGCAATACATACAATATAACGACAACATTAATTCATCAAAATAATAAACATAAACTACGCTGAATATTATTATCTTCATCAGCATTTCTTAGAAAATAGCCCCTCGAAGTGAAAACAAAATATACGTACATGACGCCTATCATTCTGCCGAGATCAATCAATTTAGAGGTACATAAGTACTATTGCAATAAGCATACTAAATACGTTGATGATTAATATTTTAAAGAAATGGGGTTTCCTTTTAACTTGGTTGGTCTATTAACAGCAATCTTTCACATCTTCTGTTTTATTTACAATCTGTTCCATAATTTTGAAGATATGGTTGCACTCATGGTACGAGTATTCCGATAATATTTTGGTTTGGTAATAACTGGTATTATCGTATCACGAGTTGATCATACAAATTTAATTAAGAAGAGTTTTACGATGACCAAACAAAAATGTTGTCGATACCATTGTTTTCCGTTTGCCATTTGGTTGAAATCCCTTCGGGTAGGGGTTAGAATATACCCGAGGTAGGCATGCCTGTCGTAAGAGGCGACTAAAATCCACCCTCCGTATACCGAGTATGGCGTATACAAAAACATGCAATGAACAAAACGAAAGATATTAATACCCCAGGTGGCAGTCCAGGTACACTGGAAAATCCACCCTCTTCGGAGGTCGGCTCTACGGATTCTGGGGAGAGCCATTTATTGCGTTCATCTGACCCTTTTAAAAAAGGTACTAGGGTAGTTAGATCTCCAACATCAAGATCTACCATGAAAACGTGCGGAACTAGAAGTCCGGCGACATCGATAGTGTCGGCGCACGAACAACGGACTTCAGCGAAAATTCAAAGCCTAACGGACGAAATATGGAACTCCGGACCAGGCTAAGTAAAATGGAACTTCTCTGCGAAGAACTAAGAAAGGAATTAAATGTACTTAAAGCAGAAAATAAAGCATTTAATGATACATCGAAACCTCGTAATGAGTCTGCTGCGAGTTCAATCGTCCCCGATAACACGGATTATAAAACGGATGATGAAGAACTAAGTCGGGAAACCAATTGGATTCTAAAAAAACGGCCTGTCAAAAAACGAAAAGCTGGCTCTTCGCCCGAAATGTTAACGAGGCAAGAAAACACGCAAAATAAACGAGAAGGTAAAGAACAGCCTGACAAAATAATCACGCGTGCCGAAGAAAATCCACGAAATAAGGTACGACCACCGCCACCAATATACGTGATCGGAATTGCAGACTATAATAAACTGCATTCTTTTCTCAAACCTTTGTTGCTATCCGATTTTGAAGTAACATCGCTCAACAACAACAAATGGAAAGTAAACGTAAAGGACTCAGACAGTTACCGCTCAGTATCTAATAAACTGAATACTGAAAATATCCAGTGGTATACTTATGAAAATAAATCTGAAAGACCGATACGAGTCGTAGCTAGAGGACTTCATGCCTCATGCTGAAAGGAAGACGTTGTTCACTATTTGAAGAACAAAAACTTTAAAATCGTCGATGCGGTAAACTTAATTAAACGGGAAAAGCAAAAATTGGAAGGCGAGGAAACGATGGTTAAGCGCGAGCTTCCTCTTTTTATTTGATAAGGCTGAGAGTTTAGAAAAGATTTACGAAATAAGAACAATTCTGAATGTCGTAGTTAAAATCGAACCCATGCGCAAGAATACAAGGTTGATACCTCAGTGCAAGCGATGCCAAGGATTCAACCATACGCAAACATATTGCCGAAAAGAACCGCGATGTGTCAAATGCGCCGGTAAACATCTTAGTCAAGAGTGTGGTGTAAACAAAAAAACCCCTGCAGCGTGTATTAACTGCAATGGTAAGCATCCGGCTAATTACAGAGGCTGTGAAGTAGCCAAAGAATTACAAAAAAGAAGAGATCGACTTATGAAGCCGGAAAACCCACCCTCAAAACCGGTAAATAAGGAAAAGTCGAAAACTGCTGCAAGAAAGGTGACTAGAGCCGACCCTGGCGCGCTTACGTACGCTCAAGCTGCGACATCAAACACCGATCAAATTCCACACCGCGTTAAGGTAAAAGCGCCTAAAGAAAAGCCATCAGATTCTGACATGCAGACGCGTGCTCAAGCATCAACATCAATAAAAACGAACACTGATAATTCGGAAAACCCCGTATCTCACGTCTTTTCTATTATCCTTGCGAGGCTTGAGGAGCAAACAAAAACAAACACGCTAATTGTCGAAAGGTTGGAGAAGCTTGAATATAAGCTTAACAATAGGGGCATTTCAAAACGAACATGACGAAACTTCTTAAAATTGTTGCATGGAACGCCAACGTTCTCATACAAAGACTAGAAGAGCTAGAAATATTTCTACGGGAAAATGACATTGACATATGTTTGATCTGTGAAACTCACCTGACGAAACTATCGCGTGTAAACATTACTGGATACAGTACCTATCACGCTTATCACCCGTCGGAAAGAGCCAGAGGCTGATCGTCTTTAATCATAAAAGATTGCATCGAACACTCTGAAGAGATTATGATAGAGCTTGAAACAATGCAAGTGAGCACTGTACGCGTGAAAAATGGACATTACTCTTTCAATGTCTCGTCTATTTATTGTCCACTGCATTGCAGGCTTGAAAAAAATGATTTTACAAATATTTTCAACTCTCTTGGACCGAATTTTATTACTGGCGGTGATTTTAATGCAAAACACACCTTCTGGGGTTCAAGATGTGTCTCACAAAAAGGCAGAGCACTTTACAACGCCTGCATACAACACAGATGCGACTTTCACTCGACTGGTAAACCAACATATTGGCCGACTGATAACAACAAAATACCCGATCTGATCGATTTCTTTGTTGTAAAAGGAATACCAGACAAATGTATTAAAATTGATGAAAGTTTTGATCTCTCTTCCGATCATTCCCCTATCATTCTAACGATGAGCGAACGCCTAATTAAAAAAGATGTACCTGCTAGACTAACTAGCAGAAAAACTGATTGGGAAGGCTTTAAAAAAGACGTTGAAGAACATACCGAACTGAGAGTATCACTTAGGACGTTTTCTGAACTCGAAATCGAAATTGATCGTTTTGTTGAAGTTC
This sequence comes from Pocota personata, assembly GCA_963082735.1. Classification (NCBI taxonomy): domain Eukaryota; kingdom Metazoa; phylum Arthropoda; class Insecta; order Diptera; family Syrphidae; genus Pocota; species Pocota personata. Next base: position 223,753,232 of record OY720430.1, read on the forward strand.
TGCAGCGCGCCGCGTGGAAAAATACTCCCTATCAAAGGAAAACGCCAATCAATCATGCCCAAAAATATCCACCGGAAATAAAAGAAATGGTAAGGGAGAAGAGAAAAGCGCGTAAAAAATGGCAACAAACTCGTGCTCCGCAACATAAATCGCATTTGAATCGCTTGTGTAACTTGCTAAAAAAGGCCATTATTGATTTTAAAAACCGGACAATACAAACCAGCATTGAAAGCTTAACAGCGGACAAAGATTCCAATTATTCGCTCTGGAAAGCTATAAAATGCATTAAAAAACCGAAAATACAAGCGGCCCCAATCAAGAAAAATGACAACGAATGGGCCAAGAATGATAAAGACAAAGCAGAAGTCTTTGCCGCCCATTTAGAAGAAACATTTAAACCATTTGATGGGCAAGCGCTTGCTGAAAATGATAATGCGTCGGATATAGCATTTCACAATTACACAGTAAGAAATGCAAGGCTGACCGAACTTCAACAAGAAATAAAGAAACTGAAACCGAATAAAGCTCCTGGATACGACCTAATCACAGGAGAGCTTCTTAAATCGTTACCTAGAAAAGCGTTAGTTAAGTTTCTTTACATTATAAACGCAGCGATAAGATTAGAATATGTTCCGAGTCAATGGAAAGTCGCGGAAGTAATAATGATTCTGAAGCCAGGAAAACCACCGAATGATAAAAAATCGTATAGACCTATTTCGCTGCTGCCGATTATGTCTAAAGTTTTCGAAAGAATAGTACTTAAGCGATTACAGCCGGTTATAGAAGAAGGATCTCTTATTCCCAATCACCAGTTTGGGTTTAGAACCAAGCACTCAACAATAGACCAAGTGCATAGAATAACTGATTTAATTGAAAAAGCTTACGAAGAAAAAAAGATTTGCTCGAGCATATTCCTTGATGTTTCTCAAGCTTTTGACAAGGTCTGGCATGAAGGCTTGAAATATAAATTACGACAAGTTCTGCCGGAACACTTATATAATATTCTAGAAAAATACTTGACGAATCGACTTTTCCGAGTCAAACACGGAAACGAATATTCGGAATTTAAAGAAATAAGGGCTGGGGTGCCGCAGGGAAGTGTCCTTGGACCGCTTTTGTACCTATTATATACTCGCGATATACCGCAAGAAGAAGGCACCGTATTAGCTACATTTGCCGACGACACTGCCATCCTGGCAACGGGTAAAACGATCGAAGAATCGACTGCAAAATTGCAAGAAGCATTGAATAAAGTAAATGAATGGACAAAGATTTGGCGACTAGCTTTAAACGAAAACAAATCTGTTCATGTCAATTTTACTTATAAGAAAATAAATAATTTACCCATCTTTTCAAACTCGGTTCAAATTCCGTTTGCAAACGAGGCTAAGTATCTTGGAATGACACTTGATGCTAAGCTGAAGTGGAAATCGCACGTGAAGAAAAAACGTAAAGAACTCGAAACCAAATACAGAGAAATGTACTGGTTACTTGGAAAACATTCCAAGCTTAATGTAGAGAACAAACTGCTTTTATACAAGCAAGTGCTAAAGCCGATATGGACATATGGAATACAACTTTGGGGTTGTACCAAAATAAGTAATGTCAATATTTTACAAACTTTTGAAAATAAAGTGCTAAGATCAATAGTTAATGCACCGTGGTTTATTAGAAATAGCGATATCCATAGAGATTTAGGAATTGCGACAGTCGAATATGAAATCAAAAACTTCGCGCGTAAGCATAAAGACAGATTACAAGGACACGTTAACAATGAAGTCCTTCGAATTCTAGATGAGAGGAATCTACTGCGTCGTCTACAAAGGACTAAACCTTTCGATTTAACGCGATAGCAAGAAACCGCGCCTAATTTGCGGAACAAGCAGGAACTTTCAATGGAAAGGGACCTGCCAAACGATCTCAATACGTGAAAGAAAAACTGCTGGATAAGTCAAAACTTAGTTGTAGTATGTAATCAAAGAAATTTATTACGAAGGGAGGTTTTTTTAGTGAGTAAAAATCTCACACTACTATGAGCACGCGCTACCGATCCTCATAGTGTCTTCATGAAGATTTTTTACCTACCCTCGGAAAAAAAAAAAATTTGGTTGAAAGCAAAACTGATGACTACTTCTCTTACTCGTACTTAAAAATAATTTCATTTAGAAATAGTAATTTTAAAAGTCGACTTTGAATGTTAGTTGACTCTAAGTTTTAGGTGACAGTCGGTGCTGAGAAATTGAAAGATCACTTAGGTAGACTGTTAAACGGCGGTGACGATCAAAACTCCGCTATCAGGCAGAATGCTCCATTCAACACGGATGATGACGATCTACAATTCCGACGACCAGACCAGTGAAGACAGCAATATCTAAACATAGATTCAACAAGGCTGCTAGATCCAATGGTCTAACTGCCGAGCTATTTAAAGCAGCAGGAGATGATTTAGTACGGGGCATACATCAGCTCATCTATATAATATAGCCGGACGAAAGTATGGAATGAATGGAACCTTAGCATCGTTTGCCCAATCCTCAAAAAAGTAAACCTTCTGAACTGCGCAAACTACAGAGGTATCAGTCTCCTCAATATCGCGTATAAAATCCTGAATGCCTTAAACCTTTTGTCAGCAATCTGACTAGTCCACATCAATGTGATTTTAGGCTAGGAAAGTCCACAATAGACAAAATATTCATATTGCATTACATCTTGAAAAAAAAAACCCAGGAACTCCTAATCGATACTCACCACATCGATTTATTGTCTAATAGCTTCTATAAAGATGAGCTATACAGAGCCATTTCTAGTTTTGCCATCTCTGCCTAACCCGTCCGTCTGTTGTGGATGACGATGGAGAATGCTCCATCAAGTTCGGTAACAATATCACCGAGGCTTTTGATGTCAGAAAAGGACTACGACAAGGTGGCACGATCTCTTTAACATCATTCTTCAATGGATTGTATTGAAATAGAAGTGACGGGAATGGGTTTAGCATTAACGGGGGCAAAATAAAATATATTCTGTCATAAATAAAGGACAGTCAACATCAGTGACTTGGTCAGAGTGTCACAATAGACAGCTAGGTTCCGCTGTATTTTCAAACAACGACACCGCCGCAGAGATCAAGCGAAGAAGAAGAATCTTGCCAACCACTGTTTCTTTCGGCTAAAAAGACAAAGTCATCTCATGGACAACTTAAGTAACTTTATAAAGAGTGCTTGAATTGGATGTTATAATTTAAATCTGGCACTACTGTAGTTCTGTCAAAGATAAACAGCTGATATTTGACATCTGTGAATACTAAGCATTGACATTTGATGATAAGGAGCGGTATATGAGAGAACAATGGATTTTAATTGTTAAAATTTCACTAACACTATTCACGCATTGCGAAATAATGTTGGCATACATAACGCACCACCTTAATGGAAAAATTTCATTGAACCAGGTCAGTTTTGCATGTGCACCAGTGCGTTCTAGAAGTGATCGGTCATGGGAATATATTATCGCAGTGAGTGACAGTGTTAGTGACAATCCGTCAAAATCTATTCGCCATCGATCCCAGCAATTGAAACTTTCCAACAAGATCCAATTGACTCAGATATTGAAGCCAGCAGACTTCGTTGACTGGCTGTGAGAAAACCACTAAGAAAACCACAATAAGCCTCACTTTACACATTTCCAAAATTTGCATCCACAATAGTCACAGTTTGGTTCAGATTTTGAGCCGGCGGCATGATTGGACGGTACTTCTTCGAAAATGCTTGTGGTGCTGCTGCAACAGTCAATGGTGAACGTTATCGGGATATTTGAGACATAATAACAAATTATTTTTGGCACTGTTGGATTCTTTGGGGTCAAGTAAAGCAGAAAGATCCCCAAACGATTCCAGAGCTAAAAGACGAGACGAGATTGGACGACTTATTTATGAACTACCGCAGCATTTATGCTGAACAGTAATGGACAATTTGTTCCAAAAGGCGGAAGTCTACTAGGACTGCTGTGGCGCCCTTTTGACCGAAACATATAATGCCTCAAAATTATATTGACATGCAAATATCAGCAGTTTATCAAAAACCCATGTATTTTATTTCAAATTTAAATTGTAACCTCCGATTGAATCAGCTTTAATAAGATCCTCATCATATCAGTTCGGTTATATGGCGCAGAAGCATGAACCTTATCAAAGGCGGGTGAATGTTCAATGTTGTATTCAAAGAAAAATTGTTCAAATGATACAACAACGAACTGCATACATAGTGGGATTCAAATTCATCACCTAAGATGGCTAGGACATGTAGCACAACTGGACATCAACTCTCCGGTCCGAAAAGTATTCAAAGCCATACTGAAAGTACGATGCGGTAAAGCAAGACGTCACCTAAGGTGGAGCACATAAGTGGAAAGGGACCTCAACCAACTTTGTTTGCAGAACTGGAGATGGCTAGTACAAGATCAAGCTAGGTGAAGACGTATGTTGGTTAAAGCCCAGATCCATTCTGTACAGTAGAGCCATTTTAAGTAAGCGAGCAAATTATTCTAAGGCATAATTTGTCTTGAAAGAGTAGTATGTTACACTTCGCCACTGGGCTATTTTTAAACTACTGATCAATGCATGCACCTGCATGTCTAACCTATACATGTTAGAATTTATACATAACTAGTCATTGGGAATCACTGGGAGGTGGTAAAGCTACATGCTTTCAATAGCCAGTAGCTACGCAGATCCCCAAGTCAATAGCTCAAATAGTTTCGTAATAGTGAGTAATATATTCCTAGCAATAATATTAATCCATTAAAATAATATAGGCAGCCTATCTCAAGAAATTCCATCTCGAAGTAAAATAAATGCATGACGGGTACATGCTAATTTACTCTTTTGTTACAGCATACAAATTTGAATACAAAAAGTAATAGGATTCAATTCATTAAGAAGGTGCATTATTTTTTTATAAAGCATGTGGAAATAATTCTGTATGTATTTATTTTGATTATTTAATATAATTGGGTATAAGCCTCCCCCTTGACTATGTCTCCAGTTAATCAGGTAATTTTGGATGTCATCTCCCCATCTGATTTGTGGTCTTTCAATTCTTCTGTATACTTTGTGCAATGTCCAATTTGTTATTCGTATTGTACATCTATTCTATGACGTCGGTTCATTTTGTTTGTGCTCTAATATCTTCGTTTCTTATCCTTAGTAATCTTGAAATTTTGAAGGTTGCTCGTCTCATCGCTCTTTGGCATACTTGAAGTTTTTTGTCCATTTTTGCACTCATGCTCCATGTTTGTGCGTCGTACGTCAAGATTGCCGCTTCGAACTCCGATGTAATCGACATGAGATTTCAATATTTGTAATTCTTCAGTATGTCTTTTTGTCTGCTCTTTGGGTAAAGGATATTCTTAACATGAGACGCTCCTATTAGGATTGTATTTTTTATTTTTTTTTTTTATAATTTGCGCGCGCCAAATGGGATATAAATACCATTAAATTATTCCAGGGCACGGGCGTTTGTAGAAAATTGAGAAAGAGAGAGAAAGAAAGATTGGTGTAGTGGGTTTGAAACTTAGGTGGTATTAAGTTTCAGTAAACTCCAAGAGTGGCTGTCCAGATAACTGGGGAGCTTGTTTGTTTTGCTTTTTGTCGTTGCTCATGATTCATAATATTTTTTTCCCTCCGCCTGATGTCATCATCACGATCAAGTTGCATTTAAGCCATATGACCACCCTACTGCGCGTTGATGTTACCACTACACCACGGCCACCCTCATCATCGGCGAATTATAGGTTGTGCAACTTCTTGCCATCAATATTGATTCTCAGGTCATTCCAGTTCAAATAATTGAAGCACCCTTCTAGTACAGCCGAAAATAGAGCAGACGAGAGTGGGTCCCCTTATCGTACTCCCATCTCTATGTAGTTGGAAAATAAATAAATAAATATTTGGCGCAACTGCTCTTTAAGTGCAAGGGCCTAGCTTCTCGCAACCACTCGTGTTGTGTGCGTTATATTTTTCACACGAATGGAAGGGACCTACAGTTTACAGCCGTACAGCCGTATCCGAAAGGCAATTTGTTTTGAGAAGCTTTCGGATGTTTGTCAGACATTCGCGAGAGGTGGGATCGTGAAAAAACTTGTTGGTGTTTTTCTGGGATTCGAACTTGGAACTTCTTGCGTAGTGATCCGACACACTAACTACTACGCCACGACCCCCACTTTCTTTGGGATGGACTCCCTTTTCTGTCTGTTTATAATTCCAGTGTTGCCGCTCTTCAATACCTTGCTCCTTTAGTGTCTTGAATATCGTAGCATGTTCTATGGTATCGAATGCTTACTGAAATCGTTAAGTTCCAAGTATATATTTTGTTGATATTATATTATGACTTGTAGATGAAGAGTTGTCGAGAAATATGACCTAAAGTCGGCCTGTTCGTGAGTTTGATGACCGCTGTGGTGTTCTCATCCTTCTTAGTAGGCATTTTGCGAATACTTTAAATATTGTAGATATTATACTCAATGGTATATAATTGTTTATGTAACTTCTACCTCCTTTTTTTTATGAATGAGTATTATTGTAGATTTTAACCATAGATGAGGTATTTCTTTGGTTGTAAGGACTTCATTAAATATTTCTCTTAGAATTGGCGTTATAGTCTACTTTCTAATCCTTAACATTTCTGCTTTAATTTCATCGTTTCCGGAGCATTTCACTTTTTTTTAGTTTTTCTATCCTTTTTTTGATTTCTTCATTTATGAATGCTCGGACATTATCGTAATAGAAAAGCACGGGTATTTCTGTGTTGGATAATGATGATGTATAGAGTTTCTCAAAAAAGCCCGTTGCGGTTTCAATTATTGTTTTCCTGTTGCGAATATCATTGCCGTTCTTTGTAGTGTCAGTATTATCATCAGTCAGGCTTTGCTTTTCTTTCTTTATTGACTTCTTAAATATAGGCATGTAATTTACCTACTTAATATAAGTATGACTATGGGAATTCCCTATAAAATGGTATCCGAACGTAAGTAGGTAACTAGAGGGTGTCCCAAAATTCACGCAAGATTTGAATTTTGCGCCATTTGTGCGGTAAAGTGTTGCCAACGAAAAAAAAAAAAACAGCGTGTCGACTGACAGTTTATTATTGTTGAGCAATATTTTAAAAATAAAGAAGGTTTGGCAGCTACAGTTCGCATATTTTCGTACAAAATATGGTCGGAATAGTGATTTAACTTCATCAACTGTGAAGAGATTTATTCAAAAATTCAGGGAGACTGGATCAATTAGTGATCTTAGACACTTCGTCGGTCCTTCAACAAATCGTTTAATTGACTCAAGAACTGAAGCCACGCACAGCGAAGAGAGTTCGTTGAATGGATTATAGAACAACAACAAATAGATGCTGATTTTTCAAACAAATTCATCTTGATGGCTTTGTTAATCATTAAAATTGTCGAATTTGGGTTTCAGAAAATCCACGAGTGATTGTTGAGAAATGAGTGCATCCACAACGTGTCAATGTTTGTGAAGGCATCATTGGACCATTCTTCTTTGAAAATGCGGTTGGTCACGCAATATCAGTTAATGGTGCTATCGCAACATGATAATCCAGTTTTTTGTGTCCAAATTGCAGGATATGGATGTGGACGATATATGGTCTCAATAAGATGGTGCCATATGCTATACAGCCCGAAGGACAATTCAATTACTGCAGTCATTTCTTGGTCATGTAATTTCCGCTTTTGGTGATCAGAACTGGCCGCCTAGATCATGCGATTTCACGCCGTTGGACTTTTTTCTTTGGGTTTTGTTGAAGTCTAAGGTTTATGCCAACAAGCCCACGACAACAACGCCTTGAAGGAGCAAATTGAGAGTTATATCACATTTATGCAAAACGGTCATGAACAATTTCGACAAAGTGCGTATGTGCCTCCAAGCCCTGGCACATACGCACTTTATGTTGAGAATTGGTAGTCTATTTACCCGATATGCTATTTCATACATAACCCTATACAGTATAATCTATGAATCAATAAAACATTTACAATTTTTAATTAAAAACCTGTGTTTACTATCAAAATTACTTCTTCCGTCAATTTTGGGACACCTTTTACAATCGGTTAAATCTCTTATATCTGTGTTCAACAATCCCATTCTTTTAGATGTTTGATGACACTTATTCAATTTCGATAACATATTGGTTGAGTGATAACTGACTGACTAACTTAGTATCCTATAACAAATTTGAGTGGGCTTTACGCTTGCCAAATAGAAATGTTATTGATGCCATCGCTTTCTATTTTCTTGTGTTTTAATTACCACTTTAATTTACCACTTTACAACATTTAACAAAAAATCTCTTTCGAGTTCGTCTGGTCTTCTGAATAATTTTGGCGTATCTACGAAACCCTGCCACTATCAAAATCAGCTTCATTTGATCACTTTTTCCGAAAAAAAAGTAAAAACTATCTCTGTTTTCAAAACATACATATATTTATATTTACATACAACTAAAAAAAAAAGTACACAGATTCTACAGTTCATTTACTCATAGCTACACATTCTTTATAAAATCAGCACCATGATCCGTCAGAAAGGATGATTCACCACCTGATTCAGCACTTTGAATTTGCTTAATAAATCCCACAGGTGTTACGAAATATAAAAAGGTTCTCACATATCCCGGCAGATACGCGTAACAAGCGTACAACACCGTCATCAATATCGTCAGAAAGAGACAATCTAAAAATAGATACAAAATAATGTACCTACAGTGACTGTATCGGTTTTACATTTTTCTTCAAACTCACTAATGAATTTCTTCTCCCAGGGCTCACAGATTGCAATATAGGTATTCAACTCATAGAGCAGATACCAATTCTCAATACGAAGTTTCAGCTTTTGAAGGTAGTTACGCATTTTTTTTTTCACTTTTAGCACGTCTACAAAAGTCGATTTATCAATTCAAACTGGCAGGATTAAGTACCTAGACTTTTTCGCAGACTTGCCAAAAATATTGTTGATAAAAAAAACCGCCTTTTTGTTTTGATTATTTATGTATTGTTTGTTTTATCAGAATGATAAGCCGCCATCACATAGCATTAATAGTTGAATTCGGCAAGTTGAGCTGCGAAAGGGTGAATGGGAAGTTCCGAATTTCATTACTCATGGTGAATATATCGTCATATCTGGTTTTTAATCTTTTATAGGTCTACGCTATCACAGCTAGATGAGACAGGCGAAAGTTCTCTTGCACTAGGTTATGAACATGTGAATGTTTTTTTCTACAGATACTCTGTTTCATTGTAAGCAAGCTTATACTCGTATCTCCCCCGGCGTGGAGGTGGAATTGATTACTTTCGCTTAGAAATTGAGATAAGATTTCACGAATTCGTTCGCAGGTGTTCAGCGTGATAAAGAGTGTAAATCCATTTGACGTAGATATGACAATGGAACCTGAAATCAGCTGGGGATAATGTGTTTATTGGTGCACTTTAATGACAGTATTTTGCACTTAAGTGATTTCTGATGGCTCACAGTGAAAAGGGAATGAAAGTAAATACGTTTAAAGTCTTTAAGCTTTTGCGATGATGGTTAAAATAAGATAAATATTGGAATAGGTAAGTTGTTTAAGTTGTGCATTTCACGCCCGTTTGATGTCTATAATTACGTTTCATAGTATGACTTTGTTTGAGAATGGACGGATTGCTTTATACAGGGTATTTCTTAAAGAGGGATGATGTTTCGTCATCTGGTAGATGGGTTCAATTTATTCCATCATCGGTATTTATTTTGCACCTATCCTGCCGTTTCGATCGGAAGAACTTAACGTACCCTATCCACAGGAAAAACCCGTACTACATTCGGCCTGCAATAGACATGCTCTACATATGCTCTCAGTAGCGGCTATATGAGTTGTGTAGTTGTGCTTAAATTTTCCGCTAGGCGGCGATCGATTCGGCGCCATCTAGTGACCTTTACTAAGAAAATTCCAAACGGTTTCTGTTTTTGCTAAAAAACTAAGTCGTTGCTAAAATTTAAAAAAAATCGGAATTTTTAATAAAAAACGGAACAGTGTCAACGAAAAGACTAAAAATGGGAAAAAGTGCATTACATTTAACATCTACGCCCGAGTACCTGCATATACATGTGACGCCCAATGGAATACGGCTAATGAAGTTCGACATATAGAGAAATAGACTAAAATTAAGTGGTGGTTGATATTTTAAGATGTAAAAAAAAATCCTATCAAGTAATGGCACACCGTTTCTTCAAAATGTTGCTGATAATATAAATTTTTCTCTAAATATTGCACTTTTCTCGAAGAATTTTAAAGTATTGCATGCGCAGTTAAAAGTATTTAAACGCTTCGGTAGTACTCAGAAACGAATGCCTATGTAAACAGTGTTGTGCAAAACATACCGGATTTTTATAGAACGTTTTTCTTCGGTGAATTCTAAGGGACAGAATGAACCTAGGTAAACTTTGTTGTCAATATAAGAATATACCGGAGTTTTTGTTTTGCCTAATATTTTATCCAGTAACCGTTGTTTTTAAGACCTCCTCGCATCTCTATGGACGACACCAAATTCTTAAGAATATCTTTTGGAATATTCTCCCATTCATTCTTCAGTGACGTCATAAGTGTGTTTTTAGATGTGTGCCTTTTTGACCCTACCCGTCTTTTTAAAATGGCCCACAAGTACTCAATAGGGTTTAAGTCGGGCGATTGAGAGGGCCATTCTAGCACAACAACATTTTTCTCCGCAAACCACTCCTTAACCAACTTTAAAGAATATTTTGGGTTATTATCGTGTTGATAAACCCAACGCAGTGGCATCTCCTCTTCAGCGCATGGTAACTTTACGGATTCCAGTATATCCCTATACTGAAAACGAAATAACTTCATGTAGTGAACCATATCCTTCAGCAGAAAAACATCCCCATATCATTACAGAGATTCCTCCATGCTTTACGGTTGGGCGACAATGTTGTGGCTGAAGACGTGTTCCCTTCTTTCGTCTAACATGAATACTTCCATCAGAAGCAATCAAGTTAAACTTACTCTCATCGCTAAAGAGTACATTTGTCCACTTTCTTGCTGACCAATTCAAATGTTTTCTTGCAAATTCCAGTCTAAGAAACGATTAGCGTTAGCAAATTAATCAAAGACTTGTTAGAAGAATAAAATGGTACCTTTTTTGTCTATGCTTAAGAATAAGTAGAGGCTTTTTTGCTGATCGAAAAGAACAAAAATCAGCTTCTTTTAAACGCCTGCGTACGATGCTTGTTTCAATTGAAAGATTGAGCTCGCTAACAATCTTTCTTGAAGACAAGAAAGGATCTTTAACGATATTTTTTTTAATTTGGCGATCGGTTCGGGCGTTCGTTTTTCTCGGACGTCCTCCACAGTGAATACACCCCGCGCAACAAAAAAAGCCGCACATGGTAATTTTTAACAAAATGAAAGAAATTTAATAAATGATGAATAATCACTGCGTAGTCACTTTGTATTTTTGATGTTTAACATTTAAGTTAACACATTCCCCAATTTGACAATACATTTCGTAGCCTAATTGAAAAAAAAGTAATGATCGTGAAGATCAGACTACAAAATATCAGATATTACCCAAGTACTATCAATATACATAAACAATTTGAAAAGCAAATTTCTTTTTTCATATTTTTATTAACTAAGAAACCTTTTTACATAATTTAAGACTTTCATAATACTAAAAAATGATTCTAGTATTTCGTAGCACCACCCTTCGCCCTAACAACGTCATGAACCCTGTTTGGCATGGAGGCATAGAGATTACTGAGGTAATTGTTATTAATTTCATTGAACCACACTTCTTCAATGATGCTCTTTAGATGCTGCATGGTTTTTGGTTTTTTATCTTGGATCTTCTTTCCCATAAGAGCCCAGACATTTTCGATGGGGTTGAGATCTGGACTGTTTCCCGGCAAAATTAGGGATTCTATTCCTAATTCTTCTTTCAAAGTTTCGATTCAAATTCTTCTTTAAAAACTAAAATCATAAGATTTTCAAAACACCCATAAATATGAAAAAAAAACCTTGAATTACTCACAGATTTTGCTCGGTGGCAAGGTGCTGAATCATCTTGAAAAATTGGTTTTGATGTTTCTGCTGTTATCATTTCCATACTCGATACAACACCATCTAAGATAATTTATTTGTACTACATGGCGTTAACAGTGCCCTCGAGCATAATTAGAGGTCCAACTCCGATTGCGGTGATGCATCCCCACACCATAACATAAGGAGAATGTTTTACGGTGTGAGCTATGCATTCGTTTCTGTAGCGTTCCCCTTTTCTACGACGAACTATCTGCTTCCCATCCGGTCCGATTAGGTTAAACTTGGACTCATCAGAGAACACCACATTTGACCAATCTTGAACACTCCAGTTTTGCCTTTCCTTAGCGCAGCTATGGCGCGTTTTCTTCATTTTGCTGGTCAGAAGTGGCTTTTTCGCTGGTCTCCTTGCTAGCAAACCCATCTCGTTGAGACGATTCTGGATAGTTCTGACGCTAACTTCAGCCCCAGTAGCTTCTCGCAGGTCAGCTCTTAACTCCGATGCAATTTTAAACCTGTTTCTGAAGCTTAGCCTCTTCAGTTCCCGGTCCTCCCGAACAGTGGTACATCTCTTCAATCCTGTGCCAATTTTTCTGTCCAGATTGTGATCCCGACGATATTTGTTACAGAATCTTCTTACAGAACTCTCATTGCATCCAATTTGTCGAGCAATTTCACGAAATGACTGATTCTGTTTGGATAAGGCGACGATAACTGCCTTATTTTCTTTACTCAATTGTACCCTTTACTCAATTGTACCCTTTTAGAAAAAAATGGAAAACCCGTATGCGGCTTTTTTTGTTGCGCGGGGTGTACATAGTTTCGACCGGTTTTCCATTCCGAAACTTTTTTATAATACCACACACTGTCGATGATGGCATTTTGTATTGTTTGACTATACATTTTTGTTTTAGCCCTGCCTTGAAATCTGCCACGACCTGATTTTTAATCACACGACTGTATTTATTTTTGGCAATTTTAATAGTAAACAATTTGGAGATGTTTTTTTTCAGTCTATAACTCAATTCAAGTGACAGCCAGCTAAGATGTAGAGCAAGAAAATACGGTACTTTTAAAAATCTAGAATGTTTTGCACAGGCATGGCATTGAGTTGAGTTACAGTTTTTGATAAAACTTTAAAAACTGTGACAGCAAGACATTGTTTTTTTTTTTTTGTATTTGGAAACTTATGTAATAGGTTTTCTTAAATTGACAAACAAGTTTACCTACTGTAATCCTATCCGCTAGAATTCATCAATGAAAAATATTCAAGAAAAACCCGGTATGTTTTGCACAACACTGTACGTATATATGTAGGTAAAAAAATAAAAAATAAAAATGTGACAAAATCTTAGAGCAGCTCAATATTTATCGATGACATAGTTTGTATTTTTGATATCACATAAAATGAGCAAGGCCGACTGCTAAAGCTCTATTACTATAGAATAAAATTAGGCTCTGTCCTAGAGATTCAAAATAACAGGACAGAAAATAATAAAAATATTCGGTATCAAAAAATTCAGTTGCGGGTTACTCATAATTTTAGCGAATCCAGTCCGCCATGTTGCACTGTCTTAGACTTAACCAGTATTTTAGGGATAACTTGCGAATAAAGTATGAGATTGTGTGATAGTTCAGATAAAGTGTTTCAATATATCAATGGATAGTACTACTTGCAACAGTCTGAAGGTATATAAATATTTGAATTACTGTAAGTCATGGAGCAAAGAAGTCATTTTGTCCTTTGCTAAGAGAAGAATGCTTTGTTCACTTTCGAAAAATAACAAATGTAATGGAATAAATAGTGCCGTTTAAAAGTTGTAGTGGTTGCCGTGATTTAACCCATAAAGCATATTTTTGGCCATAACTCGGAATGGGTTCAAAATAGATATTCACTCTCCTTCAAAATGACGTTGCAGCCCGGAAAACTCTGTATATCGTCGCTGCACCTGAAAAACCAGACAAACACTTTAATGAAATCAAAGAAAATGGAATTTCCATGGATTTTTTAGTATAAGAATATTATAAGGAACTAGTTCTTGGATATTAAGGACTAACTATCCATATATTTCTTTTTACTGGAAGATTTTTGGCTTCCTTGGGATTTGTCTTCTTTTGTTTGTCCGATTTTGCAAGCGGATCATCATGTAGGGATCTGTTAGATTTCTCCTTTCCAATAAGCAATGTGACTTAATTCCTTTCCTGTTGATTGCACGTTTAATTAGTCTAAAGAACTTTTACAGCAAATTATTTGGCAATTAAAACTCCATTTTCAGAAATAAAAAGCAAGTGTAACCTTAACATGTCATAAAATTATCTTTTCAAAATAACCAAAGGAGATCTACAGTTCTATAGTTATAATGTAATGAGTATAACAAAAAATGAAATGTACACCTTACTGCCCGAAAACAATGGTGAAGTTGAAGCTGCAGTAAACAGCGCTGTCAAAATTAAACTACACGTACTCCATATAGCACGAACACAATGTGAAGCTTTTTGACAGTTAAAAACAAAAACAAAAAAATGAAAATGGCGGAGCCGTCTACGGTGAAATTCATAGCCTGCAATTTCTTCTTTCTCAGTCATTATTATAAAATAAATCCATTACAAAAAACATTTTCACGGAACACAGCGCGATTATCTTTTCGTTTTGACAGCTTGAGCAATCAATCTGCGCTTCACCTTTGTGTACGTGCATTGCTACTTCAGTAAGCGACTTATTTGACAGTTTGTACTACAGTGGCTTCATCTGCTGCAGCGCTTCTCCATTGTGTTCGCGCAGTTAAGTTTATCGTTAGTAGTGCTATCAGCTGACATGAGTCTGATTTCTGTTCACTCCAGAGATACCTACTTGTTTCTTTCTTAATTAATTTGAAAACTTTTTCTGAGCCTTTAAAGTAAAGATTGGACATACAGTTTAAGTATATCTAGGCCCAGCAAAGATATTTGCGTCTTGACAAAGGCAATCCAATAAATCAACGAAATGCAACATGGCGGACTAGTTTCTCAAAATGACAGGGAATCAGTTTTGTTGTCGTCAAATCTCGAAATTAAACGACCGAGGAACTTTTCGTGCAGTAAAGCCAAATTTGCCTGTGCAGCGACGGTTGATACAATGGCCTTTCAGCGATAACATTTGAATGCTCAGAACCTCAAATTCTGCAATTTTGTTTGTTAAGGTAGCCGCCGAGCGAGAAATGGGTC
Source organism: Pocota personata (assembly GCA_963082735.1). Lineage (NCBI taxonomy): Eukaryota > Metazoa > Arthropoda > Insecta > Diptera > Syrphidae > Pocota > Pocota personata. The sequence goes on from OY720430.1 coordinate 223,768,531, forward strand.
ACATCGCTGAAGAAGATTTTGTACAAACAATTTGGTGATTATGACAAATTCAGTATACACAGATATTACAAAACTGTTATTTTTGTAGTAAAATGCAACAATTTGAAAGCGTTGAGTGGTGGTTAAACAATCCATATTTTAAAATGGCAAGACAAGAACTAACTACCTGTCACTATGGATGACAGTTAGATTTGACAGATGCCATACGCCAGGGATGTAAAATCTCTTTCCTCGCGATGAGTGACCCTTTAAGTTATTAGGTTTTACAAAATTTGAACAAACGACAGGTACCTCGATATAATAGCCCATTTTCTGTAAAGAAGAGAGGTATTAGATACCTAGTTAATAGACTTCAACTAAAACCAGGTGTCCTATGTTTTTCAATTACTCTGTTATATGGAATGTTATGAAAATTAAAATTTCTGTTTTGCAAAATTGTTTCCAAAAGTTCTATGATAATAATTGTAAATGTGTTTCGTCCTTAAAATTAGCTCTTTCATTCGGCCTATGAATTTTCCATTCGATTAATAATTCCTCTTTCTTTCTTTGCAGATGTCGACCCGTCTCCATCATCAGCCCTCTTCTCATCAGTTCAACGTCAACTTCAAATCAATAAAATAATATGTCGATTTCCTTGAAGGAAAACGGTTAACCCTCTGCTCATACACACACTCTCAACCGATAATCAAGTGCTCAACGTCAAATGGAACAGAACCACCACCAAAGCCGCCCCAATAACGCAAATCTCATTACGAATTCAAAACTCAATCGGGTTAGACACCCGACCGGAAAATGTCTCTGCACCATTTAACCACAAGTCAAAGTTAACACTCGTCAAAGTTCAAACGACTACCACCACCACCCCTAAGAACAGCAAAAAAAAAAAAAGGCTAAAAACAACCCACCATCATCTAAATCCAAATGGATTACCGAATAAATCAGAAATTCAACAATTTATCAAACTAAATTTACCGACGCGTCAAGTAATATGTCAGAGATGTACGACGACGGCAACACCACTATTACCACCAGTAGAAGTCCCCACGGAAGCTGTTCCAACTGTCGGAATTGAAATTAATTACAAGTCCTTGACTATTGCTTGAAAAATTGTAAACACTTACCCCAAAGGATGTCCTGATAAATTACCAAAAACCAACCAGCAGCAGAAGCAGTAGCAACACCAACAAGAACTATTCTTACTCTGTCAGGCGAAAGTTGCGAAAGCGTTTGGTGATACTGCCGGCGGAACACATTTTCCGGTTTTTCCGGTACCACGGAGCGATGAAGGGTCCGGAATACCCACCAACCACATTAAGGTGACGGCATTTTGAAGAAGTCCTCACTTACCCAGTCACAGTCATACGAAAGTGTACTCAGTTTTTGAAGAAAAAAAAAAAAAACAAGGAAATAGGCTTCTTCAGGACCACCTCGAGCCATCTCAAACCAAAGCCACATGAAAAATGTTCTCGAATGGAAACTTTTTTGTTTACTTATTCATCGTTTCGATACAACTGCATCACACGAGCTTACTACTTTCGGCCGAAACGGACACCATCCGCCGCCGCAGCAACAGTACAAATATTTTACAAAATGCAACAAAACCCGACAGTAAAAGTACCACGGCAACACTTACGACGACCGCAGACTTATTAACCGAATTGGATGAGGAGAGAACTTCATTTATGGCCAAACCGGATCAGGATGCGACTGCATTGAAAAATTACACAAAATTGAATCGACGCGAAAAGTCCTTACCCGATAAGGACGATGATGTTACGACCACCACCATCACCTCGATGGAGGATGATGCAGCAACAGGATTCAGAATTGAGCTGTCCCAAGGGGAAATCGAAGAGCTTCCGGAACCGATGGCCCTTTTTGGTAAATCCACTTCGACGTCATCTGGTGGAGGGCATCATCATCATCCGTCGCCCCATCACAGGGCACCGGCAGTGACCGCTACAGATGGTCTGCTCGGCGGACCACTTCCTGTTTTCCCGGAACGTAACGATGCAGTTTATTTCGTTGTAGCTGTGATAGGTGGCGCCAAAGTTTGGAGCCGGACGCTGGCCAGATCTCTAATGGAGATGGGTCCACCATTCGGAAGTCCACTAGGGCCACCACTGCGACCGTTGTACGTGGACTTACCCGCTAATGGAAAGTGAGTATTAGTTAAAGTTTTGCGTTTCATTTATATTCTAATTTTGGACGCAGACATGGTGGCAATAAAATATAGTCTGTCTAGATGGGTTGGGATTTGGCGGCGGCGGATTTTATTATTTCTGAATTTATTGGCCATTCTGCGAATTTTGATTTTACTTGAGGTTGGTAGAAAACTATTTCGGGGTAGATACTCCAAGGGAGGCAATGAAATATTGATGGTATTATGTTAGAGATCATTTGAATAACTAATGCTCGTCGGGTAAATTGTAACAGAAGGCAGTGGAATGAAGTTTGACGTCAGTGTTAGTTGTCTGCCGCATGGCTTATGAATGAATATACATTTTGAGGAGATAAAAATACATATTTGAAATAAAAATGTATCTTAACGATTATTGGCGGTTTGAATAAATTCGTCGTTAGCCAAATAATGGTTTTTGATCCATGAATGATAAATCGGTGTCGCCCATACTAACTTAATACCCTTCGGGCTGAACAACTGCTAGAAAGGGTTTAAGAGCCAACAATTAAAACTCGGGATTATGACGAAAAACTTAAATAAATGCAAGAGGCTCGCGGATACTTAAAAATGTTTTATAAGTTGCTGTAAAAAGTAGATTTTTAGGACCAGAATAGTACGAAGGGTCGTGATTTTAAATTTGAAAAATAAGCAGAATTTTCTGAGCCATGTTCATTCGTCCGTCGAGAGTTCGATTTTTTTTAAAATGCCCACAAACACTCCCACAATCATTACAAATGGCGGACAACCTCTCCTTTATGCCAGTTTTTAGGAAATTTAACTAGCTTCAGGACATTCGTTGCGACTACTCGTACATCTATAATAATTAGGGTGACGTGCTGAAATGAGGGATCGTGAAATAAAATCCTATGATGAGAAATAAATTGTGTGACTTTAAAAAATATATAGACATAAAAACAAATTAAAAAAACTGAAAAAAAATAAAAGAAAAAAGGAAATAAATTCCAAAAATTAAACAAACATTAGAAAGAGCATGCTTCGATAAAAAAAAGGGATTGGGCATCACACTTCCTCCCTGTCCAATTACCGACTCATTGCACTTACGTCCCTTCTTTCCAAGATCAGGGAATATGAAATATCTGGATTCATGAAAACTACTCAATGACCGGCAGTATGGTTTTCGCAGCAACAGGTCCACTGGTGATTTGATGACATATCTCACCGAGAAGTGGAACTAATCTCTTCATCACTTCGGCGAAACTAAGATGGTTGCGCTTGATATTTCAAAGGCATTTGACAGAGTTTAACATCAGGCTCTTTTGTCGAAAATGCGTGCATATGGCATCGATGAGTCTCTTCTTCAATGGATTAGAAATTACCTTTCGGGTCGTTCAATTCGAGTTGTTTTGGACGGCTTCAAGTCTGCAATTCACCAAATAAATGCTGGTGTTCCCCAAGGGTCTGTTTTGTCTCCGACTCTCTTTCTTATTTTTATAAATGATCTCTTGTCTGCAACTTCTAATCCAATCTATTCCTTCGCTGATGACAGTTCCCTTAGTTTTCCATATTCATTCTCTAACTCACGTCCTTCCTCTTCAGCCATAAAAGAGGAATGGCAACGTACAGAGTTTTTCAATAAGGACATAACAGTTTTGTATTTAAATAAAATAGAGAATAATTGAGATATTGGGCTGAAATTTATTCCAGGTATAGTACATATGTTAGATTTAGGTATGGAATTCGACTTTGTTCATATGACCACCGCGAACACGTTTGCAGCGATCGATTCTTTGGAGCCAATTTTCCACCACTCTTCTACACATATCGGCCGGAACGTTAGCAATTTCGAGTTCGATATTGTTCCTGAGCTCCTCTAACATTGTTGGCTTGTTGGCATAAACCAACGACGTAATGTAACCCCATAAAAAGAAATCCATCGGCGTTAAATCGTATGAGCGAGCTGGCCATTCGACCGGACCATTTCTCGAGATTACACGATTACCGAACTTCCCCTTCAATAGATGAATTATTTACCCAGCTGTGTGTCATGTGGTACCATCTTGTTAAAACCACATATCACTGATGTCAAGGCCATCCAATTATAGCCAAAAATCGTCTTCCAACATGACACGATAGCGAAATCCATTGACCGTAACATGGCCATCATTTTCATCTACAAAAAAATACGGTCCAATCACACCTCGTCATGAAATCCACACCACACGGTCACTTTTTGTAGATGCAATGGTGTCCCTGGGTTTGTTGCTGTCCAATAACTCATATTTTGCTTATTGATAAAGCCATTAGTCAAAAAAAAGCTTCATAGCTGAAGATGATTTTTCAATGAAATTCAGGATTTTCTTCAAACTTTTGCAGAGCCAGATCGGAGAAGTTTCGGCACTTCAAATGATCAAGAGGCTTCAGTTCTTGAGTAAATTTGATCTTGTAAAAGTGTAGGCCAAGATCTTTACGTAAAATTCGCCACTCCTGCGACACTGAGTGCGTTTGTATTAAAATACAAAATTGTTATGTCCCTATTGAAAAACACATTAACTTCCGACCTGGACAGCATACTCGTAATCAATTTGGTTCAACCAACAAAGTGGAGTTTAATGCTTCCAAAACACAATACTGTCTTCTGTCTCTTAAGCGAAACCAAAACCTTTAACCATTATCTATGAATGGTACTTGCATCGTTGAAACCGAAAGACTTGCCATTCTCGATATGTATATTGATAACCATCTTCGATGGAACGATCACATATTCGAGGTCGCCAAAAATGCTGCAAAATATCTAGGATTCCTTAAACGATGCGAAAAATATTTTACCCCGTCTGATCTGTCCTCAATTTATAAGGCATTCATCCACCCAAAGCTGGAATATAACGCCCACATCTGGTCTGGTACTCCCAAGACCGTTCTGTACATTCTAGAAAGGGTACAGAAACACGCGTTAAAACTTATAGGCGATAGAGACATTGTGAACTCCATAAATTTACTCGAACATCGTAGAAATGTCTCGGGTCTGCAGCATTCCTCCTCTTCAAAATTTCACCCGCAATACCCGCCATACTTTGAATGCACATCAGTTCACTCTTAGGCCCTACTTCGGTCGTACCGTCAAATATAGGGATTCGTTTATAAACCGAACGACACGAATGTGGAATGATCTACCAGGCTATGTATTTCCCCATCACTACTTCCCCAACAAATATTTAAAGCCAACGTGCACAGGCTTCTCCTCTACTTCTTTCCCCATTTTCCAAGACGCCCGTGCCCTGAAACAATATAAAGGTATTAATATCCCCTTTGGCGCGCGCAATTTATAAAAAAAAAAAAGATAGCCAACTTTCACTTCCGCCCTCTTTCGACCTGTATGCTGAAAAACCTACCCGTTTGTCAGTGAATAGGTACCATGCAAAAATAAATGGCCAACTCATACATCAGTAAGGTTTTTGACTTGTCAGAAGTGAAACCAACTTTAGGCCCGGGGCACACAAACGACATATTATCGCGCGACAGTTTGTCGTGGGATCTGCGGCTCAAGGGATTATATGGAAGACAGTACACACGATGGCGACGACTTTTTGCCGCTCGACAATTTTCGTGTCGGCGATTAAAGCATGCCGCGCAACGGAAATGTTGACAACTATTTAAATTTTAATTAAACAGCTATCACCCTCTTCTTTTTCGTTATTGGTGGAGTTCAGCTTGAAAAATATTGAAGCGATAACAAAGTGTGCTCCATTGCAGGAAGCTGCTGCGGCAAAGACAGTCAACTAAACTAGCCAATTGTCAATATTTTGCAAAGGACTTTAAAAATGTTGGTCAATTATTAGTAACTCATGCGTTGAGGTATTTGTGCTATATAAATTCGCTCGTACGACCCGACTCATATTGAAAATGGCAAGTTCCCACGGTTTCTGACAGCTGATTTTCCAAAACGACCTAAAATTGAAGTTCTGTATTCACAGACACAACATTTTAGAGAGGAATCGAAATGTTATTTTGAGTGGTCTTAGGGCAGAGGGTTGCAGAGTCGGATATATCTTTGTAAACCTCTGGTTTAAAATCAATATCTAAACAATATTGGACATATGCAAGTTTATGGCTTTCTAAGTCCTGGAAAGTAGTCAAAATAAGTTTGTCACATTTTATGTAATTTCTTTAAAAAAGCCGTTTAACTAGATTGTTTAAATTTAAAATCTGAGTGATTTCCAAATGAACAAATTATAGGTACAATAAATTATATTAGGTGCGCAACTAAGTTCTCGCTGATTGTCAATAGATGGCTCCAGCAGTAAGTGCTGGTCGATTTTGACATATTCAAAACGTCATGAACCGAGAATAGACATAGGTAAACAAACTGTTTTGACACATTAGTGATTTTGTTTTGGCGTCATATACTTCTGGTTGTGTGTGAATGTCTGATTTTGTGCCAAATAATCGTCATTTGCGGGAAGTGTTGATTTTCCTCTCTCATTCGAAGAAAACGGCGGCTAAAGCACATCGAGAGCTCCGAAAAGTTTACGAAGATGTTGCTCTAAGTGAAACAACGTACCGTGATGTGTTCCGTCGCTTCAAAGACGGTGATTTCGATGTTGACGACCGTCCGCGTGAAGGAAGGCCAAAATCCTTCGAAGACGTTGAATTGGAGGCATTCCTCGATGAGGATCCTCCGTGACACTCGCAAGAACAGCTTTCTTCAGCGTTAGGAGTTACCTGTCAAGCCATTTCCAAGCGATTGCAAACAGCGAGAACTTAGTTGCGCACCTAATACAAGTACGTGCGACCCAGTCAAGCGACTATGTTTTTTACGAATGATTGCCTTTAGAGTCCACTCGATTTCGAATTTACATGCTCAAGAGCAAGTATTGTTTTTGCGAGTATTTTCAATCTCAAAAAACGCGAAAAGGTATTTCTCGAAAATATGTCCATCTGTCTGTCCGTTATTTGGTCTATCTGCACCTTGAACTGCATTCCCAGTGGCTTAAGCTTCAAATTTCATATATGTGGTCTGTGATCCTATACCTAAAAGGCGAAATCGGAGTTTTTATTTTAGCCACTAAATTAACGGTACTTTATAAATACTACAAGCAAGTAGGTTGAGACAAAGCAAGCATAAAATTGTATCGAAGGAGGGGTGTATTTATATATTATTGAGAGTTATGGTCAGAAGGGCATTTCCTTAAGTTAAGTCACTTCAGATGCTATTGCGTCTGCAGAACGCACAAGGATGACTTTTGACATCGTCAGACCAACATTGATGTCTAGGCCGTGGATTTTCCAAACCTTGGTATGCCATGACCTTGCATATGTCAAATGCTGTTCAGACATTGATTTCGATAACTTGATTCATAACCGAGAAATAGCCAATTTCCAAAGACTGGTCAATAAGTAAACTACGTTTATATGTATCTTTAAAAAAAAAAAAAAAAAAAAAAAAAACTGGTAAGCCATCTGTTCCCACATGTCCATCATAACTCAAACATCAAATTTGAATAAATGTGTTGGAGCCGTTTTCGAGAAAATCTATTAGCTATTAATAAAGTACCGTTAATCTTGAAACTAAAATGAAAATTCCGATCTCGTTTCGATTTGTGACCCCCAGATATGAAGTTTGAAATAAATCCAGCCATTTGAGCGGTATAAATAGTCACAAACTTTGTTGCTCAAAATCTCGAAATCTTGCCCTCTGTAGGTGCAAATAAAGATAATAAAATCTGCACTTTTTACAAGTATAGGTAAGGTACCCGTTTAGCCATAACTCGGAATGTCATCTAAATAAATAGGCCTCTGCTTCAACACAATTTGTTTATCAGATCACAAATTCTCAAATTTCGATTGTATAAACTTGGGACACCCTGTATATGTATATGTAGCCTCTATTTATATTGACTTATAGTCATAGTTGCGTATGGAAATAATGACGATATACCTCATACATAGACTATCAACCGAGTCGAACAAAGGCATGTATGTCCGTCTGTTCATCCATCATTATGTCAACAAGAGATTTCCGTAATAAACAGAGCTACAAGTGTATGAATTTCCAAAATTTGTCCAGAAACGTTCCTGCTTAAGTACGGGATGAACTATTAAAATACCATTTTCTTAATAACAAATCGTCTTAACAAAAAAGACACTTGCGTCTTCTGCAATTCACCTATGCATTATATAAGGTACGCCTACTTTTTGGGGGCGTTTCCTTCTAAAAGACCATTTTTTTTTATTTTATCAAAACTATTTACATCGTTTATAAATAATTTTTCTAACGATTTTATCAGAATAAGTGAACTGGGGTTGTAAATGTTAACAGCCACGCCCCTATTCGACGCCATAGTTTTACTCATAAAATTTCTAAAAAAAAAATCGAGGAAATAGTCTGTAAATAGCAAAATATATTATTTGATTCAAATATTTCATAATATCATGCCCACTTTGTTGGAGTTGGGTTAAGATACAAGAGATAGGCTATGGAAGGATCCATTCCAGATGGATTGTTACTTTTGTGTAATTTTTTTTAAATCTTTCTGTGTACAATATCGACTATATTTATGATTAATGGTAGAATCTTCTCCAAATGGATTGGATAGTAGTATCTATTCCATCCAACCTTAATCCTTACTACTCGTTTTGCAGCTGTGTCAAATAGAAGAGAGTAGGTACATGTTGCCCGTTCCCTGTATTTATGAATTACTTTCCGCCTCTCAGTCAACTCTGGTTTTTATTTTTTCTAATCAAAAGGCGAATTCTTTGTGAGTCTCATTTCTGCAGGGAAGGATAATACACGGTTGGTCAAAGGAAATACAAATAACTCCCATTCCTTTACAAATCCTAGTTTAATCAAGAATTCACCTGAAAACAATTCGAAAAAAAATCTAGAAATTTGTGTCGTTTTTTAACAATTCCCACTTTACTAAAAAAATAAAATCCCATTCCGCCCATAATGGCGCACATAACTCGAAGATAAACGCATCCATCATAATCCCCTTTTTGCAATTTATGTCTGGTTGTTTACAAATATGTCAACGTTGTTAGCTTCGTATTTAAAATGTACGCTCATAGAGGGGCATGTATGCCAAACACAAACATACGATGAATTCAAATCTTATCTGGCACCAATTTATAGATATGAAACCGAATATGGAACATTCTTGGCTATATGTGGTGTCGTGTGTATTTGTTTGTTTGCCTGCTCAGACAAACAAGAAACCCATAAATAGGGCTAGGACATACATATATAGGACCAAAAAAAAGAGAAATGCTTTTGGCGCCACTGGATAAACATCACACAAGTTATGAACTACCTTAGTAGACTCTGTCGTCACATGGTGTATGGTGTAGAGAAACACAAAAAATTTAACAAAATAAATGTCCTTCGAAACCCCATCGCCAGATTGCTGCTGGTATCTGGCGATTTCTCCTTATTTTTTTTTTTTTAAGTTTTAGATACATACTCGTACATGATTCATCGTTCCATTTGTATTCCTTTGTATAGATTGCGACGATAGCAAAGCCAATATTTTATTCACTTCATCATCGTGGGTTCATTTATCTTGTACTTGTACGAGTATCTCTGACATACAAGAGGAATTACTAGATATTTTTTACAAAATAAAAATACATACATATGTATGTATACATATCTGTGAGTTATGCTTCCTGTTTATGAGGAAATCTAGGAATTATTTCTCAGGTGATTGCCAATGATGGTGGCGCTTAACACAAACCAACTTGATGATTGTCTTAAGGCTTCCGGAATGTTTTACGACTTTTGGTGGACAAGTGAACTCATCATAAATCGTGAGTAGGTCCATGTTGCCATCACGACTCTTGCTCCGACACAAATCTGCTTAAAGCCACCACCAAATTATGGCTATATTTCGAAAGAACCCCACGAGGACCTTGAGCAGAATTTATATCCTTTTTGACAAATTATAGCCCCTACGCAATAAGAACCACACACGCGGTATCAATAAACCATAATATCTATATGTACTCGTAGCTTTGGCCGAAAACAATTTTTTTTTATGCGACATCCTTTCAATTGACCACTCTCCAGGATGCCGCCACTCCCAGCCCTGCAAATACACTTTATGTCTCTGTAAATAAAAACCAAATTATTTTTTGTTTATATGTTTGTGTGCGTCTAACATTTAATGAGGTCAATTCATGATTCCTGTTTATCCCTTCTCGTTATTATAGGTTCTCGGTGAAAGTTCTGACATCGTTCTGCCAACAAACAGATGGAGTACCCTTGGCTGGTGTGGTTGTCATAGGTGATGGACAGTCGGCACGTGCGATCGCTTTGTCGGGTCATTCAATGGGGATACCAGTACTGTGGGCCAGAGGAGGAACAGCGAATATTCACAGTACACAGAGTGAGGTATGTTGTAAACACAATTTTCTACATCCCCTCGAAGGATATTTTTTTTTTTTTATTTTATTTTATTTTTGCACCCTTGAACGAATTTGGTGTTAATGTTTGGTGGAATGTACGAAAAATGTGTGAGTGTTTTAGCAGAGGTAACTTCTGTGTGTTATTCCTTTTTTTGATGTCCTACTTGCTATATTGGCAGTGTGCACATAAATTTACATTTTCCGTAGGAGTAAGGTAGGAAGGATGTAATCATTTGAATTGCTAATACTAAGTCAATTGGAAAGCTTTTTAATATTTGAACGCATTGAAAGGAGTAATTTACTTTGGAAGATTTACAGAGGGGAATGCTACACTGAAGGATAGGGGTATCAGGGGAAGTAAAGTGATATGGAGACGGATAAGTTCTTAATTCGAATGCGTTTTCGAAGTACGATGGGCGACTTTACGCATTAATACGAGTGCTTCACTTATTTCTACCTTCTGAGGCCTACACAATATCTACACTTTATCGAATTCAATTGCGAGCTATGTATGTTAGTTTTCTCTAACACTTCCCTATTTTTATGTTTTACCCCGTGTATGCACTTCTTCGTCGAACTGCAACTTTTTCGGAATAATCGTCAGATCACATGATCTTGGTGGCCAATTGATGTCACCAATTTAAACTGCCGGGAAACTTTTCGTGTAATAGAGCCAAATTTGTCTGTGTAGTGTGGCACGTAATCCTGTTGGAACCACATGTCGCTTACATCAATGTCTTCAATCTCAGGCTAAAAAAATTGGTTATCACTTGACCACAGCGCAGAGAATTCCCCGCAACAATGGCGCCTTCGTTGGTTTCAATAAAATACGGCCCGATCACGCAACCGGTTCATAGCGCGTACCATATTGTCGCCCGTGGTGCATACAATAGCCTCTCAACTATTACATTTGGATGGAAATATGAGCCTCATCGCTTTAGACTTTGTTCGAAAAATGGCGAGGCAAGAACTAACTGCCTGTCACTATAGATGGCAAATGGATTTGACAGATGCCATACGGCAGGAATGTGAAATCCCAACATCAAAATCAATGACCCTATATTTGACAGTTGTGTAAAGTGTTGTTCAGAAAACAATGAGTAAAGACGTACTCGTATCAAACTTTCTCGTGCCTACTATAAAATCCATGAACTCAAGCAAAGATGGTGGCCAATTCGTGAATTCAAACTGAAATTGGAAGATTTACAAAAAAATCTTGAAAGTGTAGGGGCATGTTCAATAAGTATCGAAACTATTAAAGAGGAAACATATTTCAATTTCGTCGGTTGGTGAAATAGAATATCAAAGCAGGAATAAAGAATAATTTATTATCTTCACATTATTTTGTATTGAAACAAATCTTTGATAACAGTTTAAAACAATCACAAAATGTTCACGAAAATTAAAGATATCTATCGAATTGTCTACTCAATAGATCAGAATTTTATTTCATTTCCGTAAGCTAAATAGGTGCAGCCCAAGCATACTCGTATTGACCGTGAAATTCAATACACTATTAAAGTACCATTATTGATCATCGGAATAAACTAGATATCCATTTTTAAGGCGACTTTTTATTAAAATCGTTTGAGTCACTTACCATAAATTATCCAAACTATCTGAAAATGTTTTACATCTTCTACGTCTTCTGTTCATAGTGTTAGCTTTCAGGTGGGTCATATAAAATGGGTTGAAATTTAAAATTTCGGAGATACCAGAATGGATCGAATCGGAAGCATTATATTCGGCACTTAAAACCTTAAAAGAAAATATATAACGTCAGGGTCATATCTGAGTCCGAGCACAAATCCAGTGTTTGCCAAGATTTTTTGCAACCTGAGTTACAATCGAGATACAAAAGACTTTTCAAAAACTGAGAAATATACTCGTATGTATGTATGATAGAATCTGAGCAATTTATTTGATACATTGCACCGTAATTTAAAGATATTTATATATTTATGTCTTTTCAACTGACATTAAAAGTTTCGCACTGTTTTCAAATTAAACTGATCGGATTCACTTTTTGAACACAGCCCTTGAATTCCTTGTTTCGCCACGTGAAAATGGTGGGAAGGTCATTGCATTGCTCGAAATTGAAATAAAATAATTGTTTACTGCATCTCAGATCTCTTGGACGAATAACGGCATTAATTTCTGTTTGGTTGACCTCATTGTCCAAAATTATTCATTGAATGAATGAATGGTTGGCTTGGAGTGGCTCTCTATGAGATAGACATCTAAGAGAAATATTTCCACCACACCGCCTACTTCCGTCCACTTTGATCTATCTGGCATTGAGTGTTTGTAGCATAAGCTGAAATATAGTTCAGCAGTCGGTGAGTCTGGGAAGCTGATGGTACAACGATAGGCATGTCAAGTTTCTGAGTCTTAGGCCCATTTGCTGATACAGTCATAAAATTGTGTCTTATCTAAGTACGAGTAATATTTAGTACTATGTTGAACTTAAACTTAAAGCCCATCATAGCTTATTTCGAGTTGCTGGAAAATATTTAAGTGCATCTTAGTAAAGACGAACTTTTATTTAAGATATTTCAGACTAACTTTGTATTTCGTGCAACCCGTTAAGTATTACTTAGGTGTATAAGTGATACTTAAATATTAAAGACTTGTATCAGCAAACGGGCCTTAATGCTGAACTAGTAGCTAGTTTTTTGTCGGAGAATTCGACTAGAAGAAGAAGCATAGTTTGAAGAGCCTTTTTTGTAGAAGTTCTTAGCAGAACTGTGATGCTGAGGCATGCTACTCATTCAATCTTTTCTAGTAATCGCTGTAAGCCCCTTGTGGAGTTGCATGTGTTTAGAGCAACCAGGAATTTCCTTTCGTATTCAGTGATATTTTCTTTCCAGTTTAGCTTCCGGCTACCTTTAAACTTAAAAACTTAACGCTGTTCGAGAGTCAAAAATTAGATCCTCTTAGTTTAGTTTATAGGAATTTTGAGTTTCTTAGTTAGCGCCGTGGCTCAGAAATGCGCGATCATTGAGCAGAAGACTCAATTTTCTAATCCCGAAAAATACCAACAAGTGTTTTTTAGGATTCCACCCCTCGAGAATGTCTGAAAAAACTCCGAGAGTAAAATTGTAATGAGAAGCTTCTCTCAATCGAGAAAATCCTGCTTCTGTATGGGCATTTATTTATACCGAACAGAATCACTTCAACCTTGGTCAAGTTAACACTTAGACTACAGCTTTATGTTCAAGTTACCAATTTGTTAAGAGCAAACTGTAAGACATCAGCAAGCGTTTATTGGTACTCGCTTGATACTGATATAGCGTCATCGTCTATATAAGTTACGACCTTGCATCCGTTGTTCTCTATTGCTAGGAGAAGTTCGTTGTGAATTTAATTCCAAAGTAAATGGGAAAGTACGCCCCTTGAGGAGTCCCCAGTGTATGCCAGTCTCTACTCTGCTCTTAAGTGTATGGCGTGATCTATAATATAGCAGATGGGTTCGCAAATGTTGAACATTCGTAAGGCTTTTGATCATCAACTTGGTTTTATTGTTATTGAAAAATGCCTCTATATAAATAAAACGTGTAATCTGATTATCGTTAGCGATACTCGTCTCTGGATAATTACATACAAATAGATGTTCAACCATTTGTCCAAAGTGCCAACGTTGGGCGCCATTTCATCACTGATTCTTCTTACTTTATTCTAAGTTATTTCCACGAAATCTCCGAGCAGCACTTGAATTATAATTTTATCTGCACGTGCTTAATGGTTGACCCACTGTATCCCCGATTACATTCCCTATATAAATTATTTATCATTTCACTGGTATTAAAATTGCTTACCCAAGTTCACCTACAACCTTCCAGTTGAATACATCGTTGGATACATTTTTTCAGCTCACATTGCCTAGCCTCTATCTGACTTTTCACCGTCTCTGAACTCTGACTTGACTTTGAAATCAATAATGAAATGAGCGTAATCAATTTAGAAGTTTATAAGAACCTCTTCTAAAATTGAGCATAATGTAATAATTTAGTACTTGATGAATCTCCATATTTCATCAAGTCACACGGAATTTCTCAAGCAATTTCACTATAAAATACAAATCTTAAAGTAATACAAAAGTTTTCCCCCCACAAAGCCTTGATGTTTGCTCCACTCTCTATCGCGTCCAGAATACATTTGAATTTCATTACACTGGAGGGTTTAAAATTTGAATATTATTCAGAAAGGACTCACTCGTCCTCTCTCGCCTCATTATAATTTTCAATTTCCCATTGCGTATTCGGAAATTCCAAAATTGTACACCATGTTCCCTCCACCATAAAAGAACTTCATCTTCGTCATTTATTTTCTTTCATCTCATTGCTCATTGAGGTTGTCTTGTTTCCATTTTTGCAGTACCATGCGACTCTTCAATCAATATTGCAGCCATCAGCCAGAGAAATTCTTGAAGCAATACGTGCATTATTCCTGCAGGTAAGTTTTCCCCAAACTATTACATTGTGCTTTCAGTACTTTCATTTCAATCGAGCATCCCTCGGATAAATAAATAAACATTTTTTTTTTTTTATCTTTTCTCTTTTGTATCGTTGGCGTTCTTCAACTAACTGGCGCATCTGTATCTACATAAAAAAAAACCCTACCTAGACACACTGGCATTCGTTCTTTGTACTATCAGATGTTGAGGCAACGATGGTGTTGGCCGGAATCGAAGGACTTCCACTTAAACAGCCACCACTGAGGCCAACTATCCTTCCGCTACCACCAGCGGATGGAAATGTATTCAGGTGAGTAGCACTAAATAATAAAAAGCGGAGGGTGTTACTATACCGGGGGAACTGTGAATGAAACTAATTATGGTAGTTCCTTTTGTTTTTCTATTTTTATCATTAATGTAAGCTTCTGTGGAGGATGATGAAGTTATTTTTTTAATGCGATCGGTCTTACAGTGAAAACAAAAAGAAAAAACTCAGCTTTTGTTATAGTTATTAAATTACACTTTTAGCGGAAACAATAAGTGGTGTTAATGGTGGTGTTACTGGTGTTATAAATGATGCTTTAACATTTTAATTTATTTAAACGAACTTCCTATACAACGACAAGTTAACTCATTTTCGAAAAAATTCTATCGATTAAATTTAAAAAAAAACATTTAATACGACTTACTATACAGGATAAGGACATAAACATTTTGTATTTAAATAAAACACAGAATAATTGAGATATCGGGCTGAAATCCACAGCGAGCATGTTTGCTGCGATCGATTCTTTGGAGCCAATTTTCTACCACTCTTCCACACATAACGGCCGGAACGTTGGCAATTTCGCGTTCGCTATTGTTCCTGAGCTTGTTAACATAAACCAATGACTTAACATAGTCCTACAAAAAGAAATCCATCGGCGTTAAATCGCATGAGCGAGCTGGCCATTCGACCGGACCATTTCTCGAGATTACACGATTACCGGACGTCCCCTTCAATAGATCAGATAGTTTAACCAGCTGTGTGACATGTAGCACCATCTTATTGGAACATCATATCACTGATGTCAAGTCCATTCAATTCTGGCTAAAAATCGTCTTCCAGCATTGCACGATAGTGAACTCCATTGATCGTAACATGGCGATCATTTTCATCGACAAAAAAATACGGTCCAATCACACCTCGACATAAAATCCACACCACACGGTCACTTTTTTGTGGATGCAATGGAGTCCCTGGGTTTGCTGCTGTCCAATAACGCATATTTTGCTTATTGACAAAGCCATTAGACAAAAATGAGCTTCATAGCTGATGATGGTTTTTCGATGAAATTCAGAATTTTCTTCAAACTTTTGCAGAGCCAGATCGGAGAAGTATCGGCACTTTAGATGATCAAGGGTCTTCAGTTTTTAAGTTAATTTGATCTTGTAAGGGTGTAGGCCAAGATCTTTATGCAAAATGTGAACGGCATGAATCGACTAATTTGAATCATTCTGAACTTACGGCTGCGATATTTTCTTTAATTCGACCGGTGCGTTGTCTCACTGGCACAGGAATATTCAATAGTGAATATGTCGACTCGAATTTATCCACGATAGCACAAACAGCGGGACGATTACTAAAATCGTCCGCAAAAAAATAGCTTTCCAATCAGCCAAAAAGTAGTTTTTGAATAAAGCATAAAGTAGCTTTGTGATCAGCATAAAATAATATATACCTATAAATGATTAGCAAAAATTAATTATTTGATCAGCAGAAAGAAACAATTTTTCGAGAAAAGAATATGAAAAATTGAAATTTGTAATCGGACAAGATTTCCGTTTTCTTTTTGCATGGAATTCTTAACATTTTTACAGATTTTTTCAATTTACTTTTCTGCTAATCAAATAAGTTATTATTGCTGGAAAAAAGAACAATTTTTAGATGATTTTCTACTTTAAATTCAAATAATTATATTTTGTTGGTCAAAAACCCTTTACTGCTGATCGATTAAATAGTAACCTATATATTACAACAAATTACAGCATTGAATCTCGATACTATCCCAACACCAGCTAATAATCACAAATACGATTCTCCCACCTAATCCTACAAGTCAATGAAGCGATATTCCTGCAAATCTGCGAACTTCTAGAACGGGAAACTCCATTATTGCCGATCTCACTTTTTAGAACTCGAAAACGCATCGGCTATGCTATCGTTCAAAAATGCAAAACCATGAAAGCTAATGCTGACCCTATTCTGATTCTGATGCGGTTTCCGAAATTATCCTGTGATCAGTATCGAAAGTTATTTCGATCTAGCTATGACTGTCCGCCTGTCCGTCTGTTTGCATTTTATCAGGTTTTGAGCTTTAAAAATCGTTAGCAGTGTACTAATTTATCAAATTCGTCCTCTTTTCGAAAAAATATTTCGTTGACTTTGTCTACAGTTTGTCCCAACTTCTGGGAGTTCTTTCTTCAAAAACCCACATTCTTCTTTCTCAAAGCTATTAAGGGCAATGGTTAAGTCTTATTGTGAATATCTCAACAGAATTCGTAAATTTTAATTACAACGGTGACAGTTACGCCCACTTTCTTCTAAGAAAAGATCGTAACATAAGTTTTTCTGATAAAATCTCTAAAGAATTGCCTCCAAATGAAGAGATTTGAATCCAAAAATTCACAACGCCACGGCCACTTTATTAAGGATGGATTATATGGGGAAGGGTATCATACGATCGGTTCCAGGATGATCGGAAATCCATCTGTGCAAGTCCGGATGGTTCGGGAAGTAGTGTAAACACACACAGTATTGAGAGATTGTACTTAAGGGATACAAAAATGTTCTTTGTGACACCCTGTATTTTGAAAATCTAAAATTCGGTCACTTAGGCCCTACACTGTAGTTTCTGCTATAAGTTTGCAAAGTTCTATCTTCTATGCAATCCAACATAACAAAATTATGTTAAATAAATTTTGAAAATATTTTTTGTAGCACCCTATTTGTTTTTTAATCAAAAACCCTTCCCCTTGGAAAAGTTTAATTGAGGACAGTCATACACAAATATTGGAAAATTTTAACAAAGAGTTGTAAAAATATTATTCTTTAACAGCCTGTGTTTCGAAAATCGAAAATCCCACCGATTAAATTCTGCCTTATGAATGCGAGTTTAATTTTTCTGGATAATCCGAGCGGTCCTAGAACTATGCGCACAAGCACATTTGCCAAATCGTATTAAAGTGTTTTAAAAGTGCTTTCTTGTGACACTCTGTATTTGTAAAATCAAAAATCTGTCTACATTAGGTTATTCCCCGTAGTTTGTTCCATATGTTTGCAAAGCTGTGTCATTCTAGGTAATAGGAGACCCTCGAAGGTATTGTTGGAAAATCAAAAGATTTTGAAAAATATTCTTTGAATCACCCTGTATGTCGAAAATGTAGTTATACGAAGTTCCAGCTTCCCAAAATTTGTATTTTGACAATAAATCAAACTTAGTTCATATGCTTCTTGGCTCTCTGATTTAATAGTGTTTGATTCTTTTAAAAACGCCCACAACCACGCCTACAATCATATTAATTGTTAGACAAGCTCACTCTGTTTCTAGCAAGTTTAACTAACTTCAGGACATTAAGGTGTGAATACCGATAATTAGGTCAACTTCGACGCCTAATTTACTAAGGGACGTAAACGGAAAATAACGTGACGTAAAATAAAATTACGTATCGTCACCTGTGGCGAACAAAATGTCGCAGATTGCAACAGTCCTACTGCAACCGTCTATTACCAATGAGCGGTTTTGACCTGGATACTGCTGTTGTCTTTCTCGTTAAAAATCAGAGTTAAGCTGTTTCTGTTTCACTTTTTTTTTTACAGTCCAGTCGAACAATCTTGTTTCATTATCATCGTCCGCTTGGTATCTCCCTTGGAACCCCAAGTATCATCCTTTAACCTTTGTAGTAAGGACTTCTTCCACATTTTTTAAATGTTCTAGTCCACTTCTGCCTGATACAATTATATCGTTCAAATACGTTGCCACTGACAAGTCATCAAACGACTACTCCATTATTTTCTGAAACGCCCCCGGTACGCTACTTATCCCAAAAGGTAGCTTCTAACATTAAAACAAACTAAATGGTGCACCACAAAGCTTATGAAAAACACTTCCTCTACCTAAATTTCAGTTTTAAAATCCCCATAAAAAGTACAAATAATGAGACTGTGGATCACTAACCTAGTTCTGTTTCCTATTCTCCATTTTACTACCGTCTCCCTCCATAATAGTTCTCACCCAATTCGAAATTCATTCATAAAGTCTGCCCATAAAGTATCTCAAACTTCGATCGTTTAACTAGCAGAAAAGGGTCAATAAAAATAAATCCAATCACCTCCGCCCCCCCTGTCAGTCTGCGAAAATATGTACTTCTAATCAAATTGAGTACAAAACTACCTCAAGCCTATAAATACAAATTCAAACCCAAACCCACTCTATAAAATTAACAATACCAATTCATTCGTAACAACACCGACGGATTGACAGGATTTCATGATCCAAAAATCCCTACAACTAAATCGGGCTCATACATTAAAAGATACACATCTAGAGTTAACCCCCCAAAAACCCTCAAGTTCATAACTTCTTTAATGCCTTGAAGCAACCTTTCAAGTGTAACTTTATGCATAAATCCACAAACAAATCTTCCTAACCAAAAACAAAAACATTAAACTATTTCCATGTCAATCTACACACAGAGGCACACCCTCATCTACATAAACAGTATCTACAAATGTGTTTATCCCCCTTTTCGCGTCCATAAAACATTCTCCTCTATTTTGAAGCCATCGGGGGGTGAATAGGGTACCCTAACAGACAAACACAATACTCATATGGAAATGTATCTACTAGCGTATATACGCAGCTGGAATATTTTAATCGAAATCACCGTCCTAGATTTGCACCCAAAAAAAAAAAAAAAAAACAAAAAAAATAAATGGAAAGCAGATCTTATGCGAGAGTGAAAAAAAAAACCCAACACAGAACTAACATCAATCCCCAACCCCCTAAGGACCGACAGACTCCAGTCCCCCACTTTATGTCTCTCTGTGTGGTTTAGTACATTCAAGGTCAGGGCAAAGAGCCGCGCGTATATCTCAAGCCTTAGTGTGTTTTGGAATCTCTCTCTCTCTCTTTATGGCCTACTAATGTCATGATATGCTGTGTAGCGCCACAACGCCATAAATATTAATCTTGTACTTGTACATCTCATCTTACCCAACCACCAGTTTCTGTCTCCAGTTCCCAATGGGGATTGAGAGAGATAAAAGCAACCGCTTATACAAATATATTATACAGTGGAACCCAAACAAGTAAGTTTGGATATAAATGTCACTTTAAATCAGTTGGACTGTTGGTCAACTTGATAAGAACAGAAAGATATGAGATTTTTGTATATGGACCCATTTTACACGTCTTGGCTTTCCTAAATTTGTCAGGCTAATGAGCACTATCAAGCATCCTCGAACAGTGTGAACTATCTTCAGGCATATTTAAGCATCATCGAGCATCCTCAAGCATTCGCATGCATCCTCCAAGTACCGTATAACATCCTCGAGTACCCACAAAAATCTTGGAGCATTACTAAATATTTTTAGCACTTTGTAGCATTCTCAAGTATGCTCAAACATTTTCGAGCATCCTCATGCAACCTTAAGTATTCTAAACTATCCTTAAGCAACATTAACCTGCCTCTAGCATACTCAAACATCCTCACATATCCTCCGTAACATTCTCAAGCGTTCCCAAACTTTTTAAAGTATTCTCGAGTATCAGCAAGTATTTCCGAGCATCCTAAGCAAATACTAAGAAATACTTAATAGTTAGCCCTTACTAAATAGTAGATACAAAAAATTTTTTTTATTTTTAAAAAAAACTTCCACTGCTTTTGAGGCTTATTTTTTGTTCATCTACCTCTGCACCTAACTTCAGTCCCACTGTCCCATAGCCCCCTAAAAAACTGAATTTCAAATTCCAAAACCACAAAAGACTAGAGAGAATGCTCTATTTCTTCGTTGCTCCTTCAAAAAAAAAAATGTATATTTCTCTACAACAGTGCGAGATATGAGTGGCGGAACCCTTCAAGGATATAAAAGGATAGAAAAACGATAAAAAGGGAATACCACCGCACCATACCACTAACACCGATTCATTTCATTCATTTTATTGTTTAAGCTTGGTTTTTTTTTTTTGTACTTTCATAAAGGCAAATAGCTAGAGGATTGTAGATAGAAAAATACAACCTTGATATGCGCGGCTAGGGGGAAATCCCTGCTAGGTAGATAGCAATACCAAAGGACTTATAGTACTACGTATTTGAATGAAATTCTAAAAGATTTTACGGTTTCGTTCACACTGCGAACATAATTACAAATTGGTTCAACAGTGTGCGTGACGCGCAAATGAGTAAAAATTAATGGATTCTACATGAAAATCGTTTTACAATCTCATTCGGATGTCGACAAAAGGATGATGACGGAGGTTTTATATGCACGTAGATATGTATCTATGAGAATGAGATCAGTGCTATTTTTACATTCATTGAATAAATTAAGAAACTTCTTTGCCAATACTGTTGGCCAAGTTTAATTATGCTTTAAGAGATGTTTTTTAATACAATTTCTCATGGTCTTTGGATACGAAGCGGAGGAAGTAATTATATGGTTGGCTAAAATGATCCGGCTTCATTGTTTAATAATTAAATCGACTTTAGGTGGTATTTAATAGTTTACTAAGGACAAACAATATGAACAAGATACATTGTGTACTGAGTGATGAGAGTGGTTGCTAGTCCCCAATTAGGCACCCAACAGGTGGGTTGATGGAAAGAGGTTTCAAGATAGGATAACCTTTAATATATTACGTTTAAAACTGTGAATTTGTGGAGAGGCTCTGTCTGAGGAACAAGTTTCTTCGTATCCATCTGACATTCAGACATTTCTTTGTATAATAATTTTGAAACTGGAGACTGGGATTCGAAAACCCTCTTGGCTGGAGCGTTGTTGTCCCTTCGTCATCTTTGTCTTTTTGGACTACATCCACTCCAGTGTATCTTCTTTTCAATTTACCCTCCTCCTACAAAGGAACCTTATATCTGCTCAACTTTCCTGCTTATAGTCCAGCATTCAGCGTCAAAAATACTGAAGAATATCAATTTTGTTTTCCGATTTAGAAGCCTTGAACCCAGTTGTTTATAAAATCCGAAGTTAATTTTGTAAAATTCTCTTCTTAAAAGCGAACCTTTGTACCAGGGGCGGCTGATAAGTTCGTGGCCTAAGGCATTAAGTGAAAGAAGAGATCCGATTAAAAAATTGTATTTCTCAATATAATCTTCCTCGAATGAAATGCATTTATCGCATCGGGCATACAGTGCCTTAATGCCACCGAAAAAATATTCTTTTTCTTTGCCTTTGAAATGACTTTCTACGGCCGCCTTGATCTCGTTCTCATCTGCAAATCTCCGGCCTCGTAACTCCCTTTTCAAATTAGAAAAAAGGAAAAAGTCACTCGAGGCCAAGTCTGGGTTGTAGGGTGGGTGGTCTATCGTTGAAAAACCGGTGTCTTTTAAGGTCTGTCTCGAAACCGGTGCGGTGTGAACAGGCGCGTTATTCTGCAAAAACAACAGTCCGTGCCTGAATTTCCCACGTCGCTTCAATACTCAGTGCCTGAGTCAATAAATTTGCGTAATATTAACCATTCATCGTAATCTCCTTTGACAGATAATCAATCAGCAAACACCTTCGCTGTCCCAAAAAACAGTGGCAGTAAGCTTAAACTTTTCCACCTTGAATTTCTTCGGCGGCCTCTCTCCTTTTTCAATCCACTGCGTAGACTCTTGTTTGGACTCCTAATCGTATTGGCGAACTTAAGTCTCATCTACAGTTACGATTCGATCTAGATTGTGCCGGGCTAAGTCCAAAAAATTTTTGCAGCACTCGAGTCGTCGTTATTTGTCGAATGGCGTGAGCATTTTCGGTCCCCAGACACAAATTTTATTTCATGTTTAAATGCTCGTTCAAAATGTCTCCAATCCATTCTTTGCTGACGTGCAACTCGTCCGCTATCTGTCACATTTTCATTCTTCGATCGGTCAAAACTAATTTTTCAACTTTTCCTACTTTTTTCTTCACTGACCACTGACACAGGACGCTCCGGAGCGAGGGTCATTTTCACAGCTCTCTTGCCCTTGTTGAAATAAGTGAGTCAGTTTCTTGACTATGGTTTTCGAAGGCCCAGAATCCTGGAAAGTCGATGACATGTCTTCGAAAATCTTTTTAGGCGATTTCCCTTTTTTCACGAGGTACTTTATCATGGCGCGGTGCTCAAAATTGCGAGAATTTCCGATTTCTGCTGACATGGTGATGTTCATCCTACCACAGATAACAAGGAAAAGAGATTATTACTGAAACAAGGTGATATTTATATTACTAAAGATTGCCGGAGTTAGTGTTATCACTAATGAGAAGAAGACCCGTTGCTGAGTATTTCAGGCCGCGAACTTATCAGCCGCCCCTCGTACTTTAATTCCTGACTCAGTTGGACCTTGTAAGGGAATAATCCGAGGTCGTTATGCATAATTCTCTTCAGGTTAGGTACACAGATCTTTGGCAAGTTGAGGTTCTCAGGTTTAGGTGCACACTTTCGGCAATAACAGCAATATTCTCGGCTGATTGTATAGGATGAACCCTAGAATAACTTGCGTTATTAATTAGTATGCAAATTTTAAGAACTATTTTCACAATCTTTCATGGGCGATCAAAATTCGCACTGCTTCAGCAACTTTGGAAAAAAGTTTCTCAATATTTCCCAAAGGTGTACAAGTGTCAATTGATTCATTTCTGTGTTTCTGTCAAATTGTTGAGCGCGAAAGAGCTGTCAGTGTCAAAAAAACATGTAATTTAAAAAGAAACCAGCAGATGGCCCACCCGTTATATGAATACCTCTTCGTTTTCATCATACTTCTCTTTAGAATGAAACCTAACTCTAAAAACCATGTGATAGTACTTTTATTGGGTTCTCTGCTCACACATTAGTTGGGCCATCTTAGCAGCTTTTTGTAAATAGCAAAATATGTGTGTAGGTCTCCTGTCAAATCTTCGACTGTGCGCAAAGCAGCAACGTAACTTCAAAAATCATTAATCCAAAACTGACTTCCATTATTGGCTACGAGTATGTAAAAGAATCTTGAAAACAAAAATGCACGAGAAGACTCGCTGTATAATCACTTGATGGTTCACCAAACACCAAAGCTGCATACTATCAAATTGTGAATATCCCTACAGTATTCTGAACATTTTGAATTACCAGCATGAAGAAGAAGCACTGAGCGACTTTGATTATACTCGGATAGAGCCGTAAAGCGTAGCCCTATTACAGAAAATCCGGATGGACTCATTTAAGGCGAGAATCACCATCTAAAGTTCATTCAATGTACATATGTAACTTATATATAACCAATCTTGATAAGATTTTGTATGTCTGAGATGGAAATTTGTCTGCAGATTACAGATACCACTTTCACCCAAAACGTCGAATATATGAAGCACTTTCTTCAATTTAGGCTACGTCCAAAGACTTTAATTACAATTATATTTATGCCTTCTGGTATGTTCATATTTATCACATTTAACCACACTCACCCACTTACAACGATTGTGTCCATTTCCCAAAATGCTCTACAATACTTCCTAACACCTATTATTGGAAGAAAGTAACAAAAGACCCAACATAAAGGCATTGGCTTTGCCAAAATTATATCAAACCTACAAAATATTTCTCAAGCCACAATTCCCTAACAAATGTTTAGCCACAATTCATTTACAAAACGTTCCTCTTATATATCATAGACACATAGGGAGTTTAGTATAACTTCCACTTAACATTCAACACCCACAGGAGAGCACAACAAAGTCACCTCTCTTACTCACTCCCTCTCTTCCACCCACACAATGAACACATGGAGATAATATCTTCTGTTCTATTAGCTATTACCCATCAGAATCAGTATCTTGATATACGACCGCATTAAATTGTATCCTATAAATGGCAAATAGAACAGAGAATACAGCACATCCTTGAGATTCCTTCCGGCGGCACTCGAGATTGAACATTGAATGAAATTCATACACAAATACATTCAAGTGAATGTATTACAAGCTCTTATCCCATTAAAAACGACTCAGTATTAAGCTTCGGGCGTATAATGAAGAGCTTCACATTAATTGTAAGTGGGCCGCCACCAGTACTCGTGTAATACTTTTTTTTTTCTGGCGAATTCCTTACCGTGATTTCTAATAAGGTCATGATCTTGGTGGTAATAAATTTTCAACAGAAAATATAAATGGAAATATGAAAGTAAAAATTTTAACCCTGAGGGAACGATTGGCCTCATTGGGCGCCAGTTTTTATTTTTGGTCAAATATCTGATAACCTTTTGAGTACAAAATAAAGTTGGCAACATGAAAGGTCTGCTGAATTCGAAATGGTTATGATATTCCTTGGTCAAGATAAAATCGGCTTTAGGACTTTGCTGGCTCTAGACTTTCATTGGGCGCCAATTTTTATATTTGGTCAAATATCTGGTAACCTTTCTAAGCACAAAAAAGGGATATAGTTGGCATCATGAAAGGTCTGCTTAATTCGTAAAGGTTACGAAGAGAATGGATAGCTTAGCCAGACATATGCCTTGGTTAAGATAATATCGGCTTTAGGACTTTGCTGGCCCTAGATTTTCATTGGGCGTCAGTTTTTTTTGTTTGTCAAATATCGGATACCCTTTTTGGGAACAAAAAACGGGATATAGTTGGCAGCATGAAAGGCCTACTTAATTCGTAAAGGTTACGACGTGTGGTTCCTGTTGGAACCGCACGTCGCTCACATCAATGTCTTCAATCTCAGGCCAAACAAAGTTGGTTATCATTTGACCAAAGTGCAGAGAATGGACAGTAGAAGTGGCGTCTTCGTCATTTAAAAAAAAAAACTGCCCTCTCATGCCGCGGGTTCACAGCGCGCACTAAACTGTCACCCATGGTGGAGCAACGATCACATTTGGATTCTCAGAACCCCTCTGCAATTCTGTCTGTTTACGTAGGCGCCGAGTGAGAAATGGGTCACATCGCTGAAAAAGATTTTATTCGAAAAATCGGCGTCAACTTGTTCTACACAGATATTACAGAACTGTTATTTTTGTAGTAAGATTTTAATGCATTGGGCGGTAAACGATCTAAAATGGCAAGGCAGATGACAGATGTATCTGACAGATGTCACATAGTAATTATGTAAAGTCCCAATCTGGAAATAAATACCCCTTTATGTTCATACACCGCCATAAAAGAGAAAGATGATGCTATCAACGAAAACTTCTGAAATCTCTATAACAAGATGTTTAAGAAATGGTCTAATCGTGAAAATTGCATCAACTTCATGCTCAGACGAGCACCCGACATGAGTCCCATATCATCAGCTCCGAGTTGCTACTTTATTGGATTTAAGCAACGCTTTTGACATGTAAGATAAATTTAGAAATGACTGCTGCTGAAAGAATGTCAGCCAGCAAGTTACAAGGGAAACAAGGACCTTTTTAGATTTTCAAATTACCTTTCTCAAAATCTATGCCAGGAGTGTCACCAGTTTCAGAGAAAACTTAAGCGGCATCTGTCCTGATTAATTAATACGCTTTTTCATTTAACTTTCCAAAATCTATTACATACAGATGGACAGATAGACGGACGAACATGTGTCAGTTACTTATAAGTCGAATAGCAGCAGATTAGGCATGCTTTCGAGATCTACAGTCTTCATCACCAGACTTAAAGCGTGATTGATAGTCGAAATTTAAATCGATTCCTGGCTAAGCAAAGATTTTCTGTTAAGCAAACTACATCAAAGCAAACTAGATCAAAGTACACTTTCTAATTTGCACCTATCCGTATAAGGGCAAGTATTGGTTTCGTGAACAAATCCGACTTCGGGATTTTGATAAATCTTTGTATTACTACAGAGTGTTTTATATGTTGCAGGTCGATGTTTACTGGCAGCCGTTTTGGTTTAGTTTGCATTTGTCAGTTCTTAAAACATTTTATCTAAATAATCGTTCAATTATGAAAACACTAAGAAAGGCAGTAATATACCTCAGTTAGACACCGTCCACAAGAATTTAGAATGTCTCAGGCAAGTTTGTTAAAAAAAATCATCGGAATGGCGCTTCTCAGATGTGCCAAAACCCTAAAAAACACCATAGAGTCGATCCAAAATCAAGGCTTTGTTGACCGTTTTCTTTGATTGCCGTGATGTGGTCCACTCCGAATTTCTTCCGCCTGGCCATACAGTAAATAAGGAGTATTACGTGAGCGTATTAAGGCGTTTGAGGGAAAATATTCGTCGCAAGAGACCAGAATTTTAGAGAAACAACTCGTGGTTCGTTCATCACACATCTCATCTTGTACTCTTTGATCAAAAACAGCATTCATAACGTTCCGCAAGCTTGGTACGAGGGTGGGTCAATAAGTCCCTGAAAATTAACACAAATTGTGTCGTCACCTTAAATTTATTTATTTTTTGTCAAGAATCATCTTCCAAAAGAACGCACCCAAATTTTCAGACAGATCTGTCAAATAGTTTTGTTGTGGCAGCCATTTTATATAGACGCCTACTAGCATTTTCGTTAAAATGGAAAAAAAGTGAATTTCGAGTGCTCATTAAACACTATTTTTTGCGAGAAAAAACTATCACGCAAACCAAACAAAAGCTTGACAAATATTATGTGGACTGTTCACCATCGAGGTCGTTCAAGCACAAGTGACGCCGAACACTCTGGTCGCCAATTGAGGTCACCACACCAGAAATGGTCGACAAAATCCATGGTTTGATAATGGACGATCGGCGAGTGAAAGTGCGCGAGCTTGAAGAGGCCACAGGCTTATCACATGGCTCAGTGATTTCGATTTTACATAAATATTTGGACATGAAAAAGCTTTCTGCAAGATGGGTGCCACGTTTGCTCACATTCGACAACAAACTCATCGTTTGACAACTTCAAAGGTGTGTTTGGCGATGTTCCAGAAAAATTCGGTTGAGTTTTTGCACCGTTTCGTAACTGTGGATGAAACCTGGATTCAGTACAATACACCAGAAACCGAGGAACAGTCAAAACAATGGACTTCTCCTGGTGAATCAGAGCCAAAGAAGGCCAAGGCGGGTTTGTCAGCAAACAAGGCCATGGCGACAGTTTTTTGGAATGCGCGCGGTGTTATTCACATCGATTACCTTGAAAAGGGTAAAACGATCACTGGCGCATATTACGCAGAGCTGCTGCATCGATTCCAAGCCGATTTGAAGCAAAAACAGCCGCATTCGGCGAAGAAAAAAGTTATTATCCACGAGAATGCACTTGGATTAGCCTTTGGACTACAATGGCGGGCTGGAACTCCGACCCACAATGACTGGTTGACCAAAGCAGACCAACTGTTGCAGATGCTAAAGCAAAAGAAATGGCAAACTATGCTATAAAAAGCATCAGAGAGCACAGACAGAATCCCCAGGCAGCTGGATTATACGAAATGCAAAACTTCACGGAAGAATGCAGCCAAAATAAAATATCACGGATCTTTAAAGCATGCTGTGATCTGATTTGGCTTAACGGAAGCAGATTTAGCACTCGCGACTGCAAACTGTGCTCACTATGCAATATGAGGGAAATAGAAACAGTCCAAATTTCATTGGTAGATGCCCGATTTTAAAGGAACATAGGTACAAATATTTTCATTACGAATTTCAATTTAAACTTAAGTATAGAATTGTTAAAATATTAAAGAACGGATATAAAGAACTTATACATACATACATACATTCATAGCTTATTAAAATATTACACAGAGAGATGTGATGTAGAATATGAAAAATTTAAAAAGTCAGTTATTTTTGCCTGCAAGTTCTTTTCGCACAATTTTTTTAATATTGTATATATTCATCAATGTTTTCCAGTTCTATTGAAAACTTATTTTCTGATAGGTAGACCAAAACAAGTTAAATCATTGTCACAGCAAACAAACATATTGTAATATGCGAGCTACGGCTCGAGTAGATAAAACGATATTCTGTGAAATTTATTTCTTTATTTTCTAGTCTATAGAACAATTCAAGTTCACACTATACTATTCTTCGCAAATTCTTTTCTTACAAGGTCTCTTTCCTCTGAAATCACTTTATCTCCTTTCAATTACTTAATTCACAAATCCAAACTAATTACTTCTTCTTGTTAACTCTCAACTTTCATTTTATCACAAAATCACAACTTCGCCCATTATCACTTTTCCAATCTCTTCGCCACGGTTCTAAATCAACTGCCTGCTCTCGATCGCCATCTGTCCTTATATAGCAGAAGTTTCTGATAGCCAGAAACTTCTAGCAAATTCTTCGACCACTGGAACAAGAAAAATTCTGATGTAATAATTTCAAGTTGACAATCATTTCTTGCAGTTATAATTCTCTCTTATCCGTGATATTATCCGTCTCTTTCGTAGACATGAACTGTGGAGACTAACCGCAGACATGAACCTCGAACGAAAGGACACTTCGGATCAAAATTCTGCCAGAATGAAAAGACACTTCGGAATTTGTTGCATTATTCTTTTAGGGAGCGTAGTTATTATTATGTTACAATATTCTTGAAATTCCTCTTCATTTCTTAGAAGATTCTCAGAAACATCGTTCCCTTGAACTTCTTCAACTTCATCTTCTTGACTAACGATAAATTTCGCTTAAAAAACATGGCGAACAACGTTTAAGTTTTCATTTCAAACTTTACACTCACCTTTCTGAAAAAGTTTGCAATCTATATCGGCTTTACTAACCACCAAGCATGCTTAATTATGTACAAGACGTTAAAAAGTGTTATTGACTTAGCAAACTCGTCAACGGTTCCTCCTCTTTCAACTGTAGTTATTTGTTTACGGATGATAATCTGCCGGTAATATGACTTAAAACAGTGAATTATGCCCTGGTCAAGTAGCTGGGCAACAGAGGTAGTGTTCGGTGGTAATAACTGCACGTTTATATTTTCAAAAACTGTCGTTGGTTTATGACAAGATGTGTTGTCAACAAACAAAATGATTTTGCGATTTTGGTTAATCATTTCTCGGTCCAAAGATGTTAAAATATCGTCCCATACCCACGAGGGTGGGTCAATAAGTCCCTGAAAAATGAAATAAGGAACACTCTTTTGGGTATAAAAACATTTTATTTTTCAACATATCAGTAGTCTCCTTTTAGCTCTATACACTTCATCCAACGTTTCTCCAATTTGTTGATGCCCTCCAAATAATACGATTTCTCGAGCCCCTCAAAATAAGCGTTTGTTTCAGCGATGACCTCTTCATTCGACTCAAATCTCTTACCTCCGAGCCATTTCTTCATGTTTGGAAACAAGAAATAGTCGCAGGGGGCTAAATCTGGGGAATATGCTGGATGAAGGAGGAGTTCGTAGCCTAACTCATGCAATTTTGCCATTGCGACTGCAGACTTGTACGCCAGTGCGTTGTCCTTGTGAAAAATAACTTTTTTCTTCGCCGAATGCGGCCGTTTTTGCTTCAAATCGGCTTGGAATCGAACCAGTAGCTCTGCGTAATATGCACCGGTGATCGTTTTACCCTTTTCAAGGTAATCGATGTGAATAACACCGCGCGCATCTCAAAAAACTGTCGCCATGACCTTGTTTACTGACAAACCTGCCTTGGCCTTCTTCGGCTTCGATTCACCAGGAGAAGTCCATTGTTTTGACTGTTCCTTGGTTTCTGGTATGTTATAGTGAATCCAGGTTTCATCCACGGTTACGAAACGGCGCAAAAACTCAGACGAATTTTTCTGGAACATCGCCTTTGAAGTTGTCAAACGAATGCGTTTGTTGTCGATTGTGAGCAAACGCTGCACCAAGCTTTTGTTTGGTTTGCGTGATAGTTTTTTTCTCGCAAAAAATAGTGTTTAATGAGCACTCGAAATTCACTTTTTTTCCATTTTGACGAAAAAGCTAGTAGGCGTCTATATAAAATGGCTGCCACAACAACACTATTTGACAGATCTGTCTGAAAATTTGGGTGCGTTCTTTTGAAAGATGGTTCTTGACAAAAAATAAATAAATTTAAGGTGACGACACAATTTGTGTTAATTTTCAGGGACTTATTGACCCACCCTCGTAGTTTGCGTCATCCAAGCTTTGCGTTGCGAGTAATATTTTAACGGTAACATTTTGTTTTTGAAACACCTCGGATTTTTTGATTTTCCCACGATGATCACATTTTTGTACTCTCCAGTTGTGTTACAAATAAAAAGAAGCGTCATGCGTTCTTTTGAAGATTTAAAGCCTCTCATTTGGAGTCCGTGTTTGTTAAGTGTTGATGTCGGCAGAGCTTTATAGGCAAGTGTATAGAGCATCGGCATTGAAAACATCCACTGGACTTTAATTTTCAATTAAGTTTAGTAGAACAGTGTTGAAAAAATCATTGGCATTCTCTACGTTTGTGGATGATGCTTCTCCGTATATTTTTCTTACGCTGATTCCTTCGCGCTTTTGCCAGCGCCACAACCAGCCCGCAGTTGGATTAAATTCTTCGTTCATTTGAACAGCAAACTGTTTTGCTTTTTGAAGCAGCATATTTGAAGACACAACAGCTCCGGAGGCTCTTATACTGTGGAACCAAATGGACATGGCGCGCTGCACTTTGCTGCACGCCCCCTTCCGGTTTCGCTTGGATTTCATACTGCATATTTTAGATTTTTCCAAAAGAATTTGCTTTTTCCAAATAATTCTGTTGATTGTTGACTTTGAACATCCATATTTTTTACACATATCGTCTTTAGAAATAGAACCGGCTTCATTTGATATTTTTAGTTTGAAAATTTTAAAGATTGAAAAATTCAACCGTAGTTGAACTGACAGATAAGCATAGCAGACATTCTGCTTTTGATTGTGTTAGTGCTCTGTTGTGTTAGATTCGTTATCTGAAATCACACACACACAGAGACAATATGTCAGTTCAACCCCTCAACCCAGGTATACACGCATTTTTCTAACTCGATCAAGCTCTGTTAGCTGAGTCGAGTTCAGTCAATCCTATTTCAACTCGATCTGCGTTTATATGAATTTCAACCCGGGTTGAAGCTGGATTCAAGTATGCATATAAACCTAGTAAAACTAATGTTTCTATAGCTACTCGTACTCATTGTCTGTAAAGTATCGAAATGAATATTATATGAATAATTAAATGAAACAAATTCAAAAGAGATATGTTACCTCAAAATTTAACATTCACTTTCAGCCAGTTGTTTTTTTTTTTTTACGCACAAACGAAATTTTTTCTTGTGACAGTTCATACTCAAAGTTCAGCAAAAGTGCTGCCAAAGTAACATTTTGTATATTAAGCTAAATTACCTGCTAAAATTATACTTTTGCTCAATTCCTGATATTTTTATAAAGGTTCATTTAACAAGGAAAAAATGAATGTATTTTAAAATAAGTCACAGAATATATCAGTGCAATTAACCGGGAAACGCAATTAAGCGGGATGCAGTTAAACGGGAAACGTTCCATATATTTTGTATGAAATTTTAAGTTTGCTTGATTTCGAACGCAATTAAGCGGGAAACGCAATTAAACGGGGAACAATTAACCAAGGACTACTCTAGTAAAATATTTTCCCATGTATTTATTTGAATTTTTTAAATATTTATTGTTATCTGCGTTTAATTTTATAAAAAGCAACCCAAAACCAAAACCTATAACACCAGTTTAATTTGTATCAGGAAGTAAGCCATTGAGTGCAAATATTAATTTTCTTTTAAGCTGATGTTGTTCTTTTCATTTTTAGATAAAAGATTACTGGAAAAAAAAAATTCCGGTTCAAGGAAATGAAAGACAAAACCAGTCCTTAACCTTAAGGCTATAAAATTCACAGTTTTCCATTTGCCCCAACTCCACGTTGGGCGCCAAATTTTCCATTTCCTCTATCCTTCACAAAAGAAATGTTTTTTTTTTATCTTTTATCTTTTTCTCCACAGACAACTGGCAGAGATATCTCGTTCCACACGCGGCATTGTCCTCCTCCTGTGTAACTTAGTCTCGGCGCGGAATATCATGTCAGAAGCAAAACGCCTTAACATGGCCGGAGGACATTTTATTTGGCTGTGGGCCGACACAAGTAGCACGGCCGAATTCTTCGATGTAAATAAAACACCCAGTTCAGTTGTGGACCATAACGATGATACTGATGGTGATGGTGGCGGCGGCGGCGATGATGGTGCTGCTGCTGAGAAACTCATGAACTACCCGGAGGCTGTGAAACAATTTACTGGCAACGATGATAATGTGATTGCTGCTGGAAAATCAACTCCCAATGGAAATGTGCCACAACATCGACAGCATTCACCACCAGCAGGATTCCATCAGCGTGGTGGTTTCGATACAAGTTGGAATCCTTTCCATAACGCTGTTGAACCACAAAAAGTCGGTTCCGCGGGCGATGCGAAATTCGAGGCGTTAGAAAAACTAGAACAGCAATTAAATGTTGCCACTGTACCATCATCGGCGGAGGGCAGGTACATAATCGGTTTGAATGGGGAGGACTCGTATGAAAGTGCGGAACCTGAAAATAGACTGGGTGATGATTCTTCAACCAAAGCCAGTCGGCTGGAATCGTCGATCTTTAGTGATGAGGAGGAGTACAGTGACGAGGACGAAACCCAACAGCCCGGCTTTCGACAATTCTTCGAGGCGAATAAGTTTGACAATAAAAACCTTGACTCGTTCTATAACGTCCTGAGTAGTGCAAATGAAACGTCAAATCATCGCAGCCCGAAGCCAAAACGTACCTCTTCCCTACACTATGGGATTAATGCATCGTCCGCATCGTCACATGTGTTATTCCATCACTTTAAGGACTTCCCAGTGGGTCTCCTCGCACTGAGACCAGTCAAGATGACTGTCGATCAGAATTTCATTCGTTCGACGATACGATTGTTTGCCTCAACCTGGGCGCAGGTACAAATTAACGCAGCTCGAGAGCTGGAGAAGAATCGCCAACGCGTCAGTATCAACCCGTATGGGGACAACCTGAGTTGGTCGCCCGTCAGCCGTCTTGATCAGACGGCAAGGGGAAGGCGGCGACGCCGAAGAGGTCGTCGGAGGCGTAAACGCCGCTTCGTCGCCGACGAACAACTCGAAATAGTTAACAGTAAAAAACTGAAACAAACTTCAGTGCATAGAATAAAAAATCTTAGTAGTAATAGTATTAAAACATTTCGTAGTGAAACAGTAGCAGATAACACTAATTTTAGTAGTCCTAGTACTAACAATAATATTAATATCAATCGTAGCGGTGATAGTAACAAATTGAATTCTAGTTTTTATATACACAACAACACAACAAAAAGTAATAATACCAGCAACAACAACAACAACAGTGACAGGAGCAGCAGTAGTCACGATGGTAGTAGGAGTCGTAGTAGTCGTAGTAATTATAATCAAAATTTAAGTGGCTTAACTAATCAAAACAACCAACAACAACAACAACAACCCGAACTGTCGTCGTCGTTGTCGTTGTCGTCCGGGAACATAACAAGAATTAACAATCAAAGCAATACCAAGGTACAAGGTGCCACCAACGATAAAGTCGTTGTCAACGACGAAGACAACGACAGCCGAGAACATACCACCACCGCAGCGACCGCAGGCAAAGTGAAGAGAGCTTCGTTTCCTTGGAGCGCCGCGAAAAGGATGGGCAGTGGTAGTGGTAGTAGTAGAAGTTCAACTTCAGGTGGTACTGGTAGACGTAGGCTCTTAGATGGTGATATAGTGAGTGACGGCAATGATTCCAAGATGCCCAGTAGGGTGACGGTGGAGGAAATTGATGGTGAAGATAGTAGATATCGTCGGCCGGGGACACCTTATTTCACGGGCGGATGTTTTGGAAGTGCCAGCCGGTCGGATATGCAGAGAGCTGAAATGTTTGCCAAGTAAGTTTTTTTTTTACTTTCCCCTTCAAATTGAAATTTATGTTCACAGGGCTTTTGAATAGCATACAGTGTGTGCGAAAGGAAAACTCTCAGTCGGGGATTTGATTAAGCGATTACTTTAAAATATTTATTTTGCATCGTTGAAATTACTTGCCCTACAGTTTTATTATGGCCTGACATCTTTTATATTTCAGGCTACTCTTAAAGTTCAAAATTGAATGTGGGCCTTGCGTTGGGCGCCACTTAGGTGATTATTGCATTTATTTGGTATCAACCATTGTTTGTGAATAAAGTAAAGATCGCCTGCCATTATATAACAGAATGCACGTATCCAGTAATCTAAGAACCCATATCTTGATCCCGTTATAAGACCTTAATTTAGTTTAGTCCACCAGAGGACTCATTACAAAACTGTTTTTTATTCTTTTATTTAAAATCTAAGCTTACATCAAGTTTCACTGGTCCTTCTTTTGACACACGATCATATTGAATTGGTATGCCTTCTATATCCTGCTAGCATGATTCCATAATGAATTGTTGAATGAGCAGTCCAAAAATTCGAAATAAGAAGATACAGGGTGGCGCATAATGACCTTCGTTTTTATTTTTATTTAACTCTTCTATTTCAGAGTAAATTATAATAATTTTTTTTTAAGTAAAAATGGTCTCTGGTTTTTTAGAGTACGCTTGTTCTTTTAAATAAGTGGACATGACGGCCGATTGAAATAGCTACTGCGCTAAATAATACGCTCGTCGAAGAGCCATTGTTCCCCTTGCAGTTTGTCCTGTGGTTCCATGCTGTTGGAGCCACAGTTGTGGATGATTTTACATAGTTGGTCTCATAAAATATTCCAACATCATATTGAGCAGCAATATGTGGCACCGGTTTCGTTTTCAAATAAAAATTGGCTAGTGATCCTTTCGGAAGATACACCGCACCAAAAAGTACATTTAAGCTGATAAACTGCTTTTGGATTCCCTTGGCCCGTATCCTGTAGTTCTGCTTATTAATGAAGCCATTGAATTCGAAATTGGGGTTTCATCGCTCATTATCAACTTGTAAATGAAATCGGTATTTTGCGCTGCTTTTTGCTGCAACGAAATGGCTAATCAATCCGTTACTTGTACGAGTAATCTGCCGGCTTTAATTCTGCCACAACCCTCTGAATGGACCTACGCGATAGTCCGATTTGAGCCAAACGTCTCCTTGTTGATGTTTCTGGACTATCCTGTACAATTTCCAGTACATGTTGAGTGTATGCATCCATGTACGCCGTACGTGGTGTTCCGGTATCATGGGGGCTCCTTACTGACTCTTCTTGCTGAAGACGTACAACCAGGTGATTTATTGTTGCCACTGTGGGTGCGATCCGAACATTAAAATATTGACGATATGCACGCTGCGTGTCAAAATAATTGACAGTTGGTTTTCAAAATGAAATTTGATGATTTGTGTACTTTGTGCTGTTGTGTATCGTTCCATATTAAATTTCCCAAGTTTTGTTTGAAAAATTTGGAAAAAAAGAATAACAATAAATATTGAAATAAAAAAGTTTTAATGAATTTAAACCATAAAATTCATTTCGCGTCACCCTGTAATCTGAGCAATATCGAGGTTCTTTAAAATTCATTTTTTTTTCATTTTTAAACAGTAGTGTGGCCATGCCCAAATGTCGTGTAGGCACTGCGACCAGAGAGATCTATTGTGCCAGAGACCACTTTTTAGGGGGCAGCAGTACTTCAACTTTCCTTATGAACGCTATAATTACAGCTGCGGAGGAAGGGATATCAGCTGCCTTTTTTGGAAGGGTTGGAAAACTCTTTCAACTTGTCTGAGACCTTGGGAGTTATTCCAATGGAAAATGCACATGTTGCGTTCCCAGTTATTTAAGGTTAGTTTGAAGGCAGAATCAGATATTCCGAAAAGGGGTTCAGGTCCAATGAACAACTCAGAGGAACCTTTTCTGGTTAGCAGATCCGCAGTTTCATTGTCGTCGAAGCCTTCATGACCCGGTACCCACCACAATTTTACTTTATTGCATCGGGCCAGGTTTTGTAAACTGTTGGAGCAGCTTAGAACTGATTTTCAACTGATCAGGTGAGAGATCAGTGCTTTAAGCGCCGCTTGGCTATCGGTGAGTATGTATATGGCGGCACCTTTGATTCCTGATTTTTTTTTTTTTTTTTGAAAATGAAATGAAAATGTGAAACGGAGTAAATCC
Organism: Pocota personata; assembly: GCA_963082735.1. Taxonomy (NCBI): domain Eukaryota; kingdom Metazoa; phylum Arthropoda; class Insecta; order Diptera; family Syrphidae; genus Pocota; species Pocota personata. Next base: position 223,805,791 of record OY720430.1, read on the forward strand.
GATTATGGCTTCTACGGCTGTTGTGGGACAGGTGTGCATAGTACCTGTAATTCCGAGGTAAGCTAATCTTTGCAAACTGATAGTTCTGACTTCCTTGGTTTTCGTCCACCAGACAACGGACGCGTATGTAAGGACGGGTCTTACGAGTACCACCGTGGTATATAACCAGTATATGACCTTTAGGGACAGACCCCAGGTTTTGCCATACATACGGCGGCTTAACATTATCCAACACAATTCGTAGATATTTTACCTTGTCGGAAAAATTAATGGTTTCGCCTGCGGTGTTGGTCATGGTTGACGATCTATAACATCGAAATTTTTATGATAGGCTTCATGCAAATTGTGCTCCATACAAATTATTCTGAGCTTAAAACTCTAGATTTTAGAACATTATAAAAGCAGCGGATCCTTATAAATTCTCTTTCATTTCAAGTCTTTTTGTTGACAACAAATATTAAAGGAAATTAAAAAAAGCTATAAATGTTGTAAAAATAGAGTTTTTTCGTAAAACTCATGCTGGTTACAGCAATTAAACCAATTAACACAAATTGGTGACCAGTTCTACTGCAAATTGTGCCCTACCACCTTATTTCATTGACAGTATCTTTTATGATTTATACGGAAAAAATCCAAGAGTTCGAACTATTTTTCGATTTTTACTTGTATAAAGCAATAATATAAATCCAATCATGATTTTTATTTAAAAAAAAAATAAAAAATAAAAATCAATAATGAATTTAAAAAAAAAAATTAAAATAAAAATCAGTAATCATCACTTCTAAGAACCCAACGAAAATATCGTATCATGATTTTTATTTTTAGGAATCATTTTTTTTTTTATCAAAAGGACTTATAATAATGACTTAGCCACCGCATATGCGGTGGTCTGATGTTGGGTACTATACATTTTAATTTCTGATCGAAGGAAATATAAATTATGATCTGATTTTTATTTTTGATTTTTAAAAATAAAAATTATAATCTTATTTTCACTTTTGCTTCGAGGAAATAAAGATCCACGATCGATTTTTACTTCAGATTTTTCAAAACTAAAAACAGAAAGTAATAGTTAAGATCAATTTTTAAATATAAAAATTAAAAATAATAATTATGAAATTTTTTTACTTATTTTTTATTTCACATAGTATTTACATCTGTCTACTACCGACATTAAGGAACTTTTATTACATGGTTAAGTGATTTGGAACCAGTGTCCTTAAAGCAAAGCACATGTGAGATGTTGCTTTTTTTTACTTTTACCGAGGTTACTTTATTGCTATAGTTGGTAGGTTTATTATTCTTATACGTTTTAGTCTGCGCCTTCTAGTTTGCTCTTCGTTCGGTATAGAACTAATTTCTGAATTATTGTGGTTAATTAGTAGAGTTATGTGTTTATTATTGGTTTTTCTTATTACCTCCATTACGGTTGTTATTTGTAAGTCCTTGTGTATTTCAATATTGGACACGTACCACGCTGGGTTTATTATGGTTCGAATAATTTTTTATTGAAGTCTCTGTATGATATGTTGATTTTACTGGCTACAACCCAGAATAGAAGGTCGTAAGTCCAGATAGATTTAATTATAATTTTGTATATAAGTCATATGTTGTTGGTTGATAGTGCAGAGTCGCGTCGCAGCATCCAGTATAGCTGCCTGAACTAGTCCTTAATTTGATTACTTCTTTGGATAGGAGTAATATGGTACTTTCATATTAATTTGCAGTCAATGTGTATTCCTGTCCATTTGTATATTTTTGCCGGCTATTCTTAAGTGTAAATTACTTGTACAGTTTTGTCTTAATTAATCTCTATTCCCCAATTGTAAAACCATTGAAGTATTTCGTTTAAGAACGTTTGAAGAGTACTAACCGCGTTAGAGAGAAATCTGTGTGAGTAAAGTATTATAGTGTCATCCACAAAAACTGATAGTTGTGAGTTTTGAAGTCTAGGTGTTGGTATGTCTGCTGTATAAAACAGGTATAAAATAAATCCCCCTTAAAATACCAATCAGTCACATAACTTCTGATGAGTTGGTAAAAATCTGTAGTAGACAGCTTTGTTTATAAAGAGGGCCTTTGTTCCAGATTTTGTCGAATGCCTTTGATGCATCCGGAAAGACTGCTGCACAGTATCGTCTATGTTTCATGTCAATACTGATTTTGTTCACGAAAAAGTTGACAGCAGACTAGGGGGTTTATAGTTTTCTCTTTTGGTTGCGTCCTTACCATTCCGTCCTTACCGACTTTCCACACTCTTGCAAAGTATCTGTGCCAGATTACTGCATTAAATACATTTTTAATGTAAATAATTGCAACATCTGGGAGTTCTTTTTTGATCTTGCCATTAATCATGTCATAACCTGGGTTTTTTTTGTGTTGTCTATTTCAGAGATTAGTCTTTCAATTTTATTTTCGCTAGTTTTCCTGATATTTATGTTGTTTATATTTGAGTTATGTTCCAAGGAGTGAACTGATGTCTCGGGTTTTTTGAAATGATATTAACTTTATAAATCACAAAATCAGAAATCAGAGGACACGTCAAAAGGCACAACTTTGTTATCCATGTGTCAAACATTTTAAAGCCACGTCCTTATATATACGAGTACATATGATCAATTTTGATCACCTTTGTGTGAGCCGTACTCAAGATTTCTTTTGTTATTTCGTTCGACTTGTTCCAATGCCTTTCTAAATAAAATTTGCCAACTGTCGAAAAACTATTTATATTATGTCGTAAAAAAAAAAATATTTTTTATGTAGGTAGTATCTACGTTCTTTTTCTCTAAAAAGTCGAAGAAAGAAGACCTCACCCATGGTCGGGTTACCGAACAAGTCATCATAGTTTTAGTTATGAGCGATACGTTGACTAACGTCGCACATCAATTGTTTAATGCAAACGCATTATGTGAAAAGACTCCGTATGCGAAGCTCTGATGATTTCTTAAATTCGCCGGGCGTCAGGATACGAGTGATTCCTTTTTAACAAAATACAATCATAATTATAGTTCGAGTGCTACCACTTGAGATCTTGCAGATCTTACAAAATGAAATGAAAGATTGTAACAAACCTAAGAAAACCTATGTGCCCGCGTTGGGCGCCATTTTCTCAAAAAGTATCTTTCTTCTTCTCGCATACTGTAAAACGTTTTCTATTCACTGTACTTATTTTTGGTATGGAAAATTGTGTGTGTGTTTCTTGTCAGAGCAAGAACCCTGCAGTTAGAACACAATTTCTCGTTTTGTTGTGAATGTTTATTTGCTTGGGTGTGCAAGATTAATGTTTTAACATTCACTAGTTGTGTGTTCCTCTTCAGGTTGTTTTCTCATGCTTTACTTTGGTGGTACCTTATCGTCTAGTTAGAACAGAAGTAATTGCCATTGCTGCAAAATTCTCCGGCGCTGCATAGCGTGCACAGTCACATTCTACGAGGACGTAAATTTAGTACGAAAATTGTTGAAACCAAAGAAATATGGCACTAAAGTTGCATACGCTTGTGGAATTTTAAAATATTTGTTGTCTTTTCGTGACCATGCCCCTTGTTTTCATAGTTTGTTCTTGACAGTCTGTTGAGATTTATTTTTGTTGTTCTATATTGACGACATGTACTCGTACAAAATGCTGGAAAGTTTGCAACCAAAAAGCTATATAAATATTTTGTGTGAAAATAAAATAAGAAATCACTGCAAGGCGAGAGAGAAATTGCTTTATTTGTTACAGTTTTTATTTGGAAACGTCGATGGCACAATGTATGGTGTGAATCATAATATGGTGCGGTTGAGTCACTTTGTTTCTGGACTTATAACATATTCCGAATAAAAGTATCTATTGATGTAAGTCGTTATCGATAAAGTTTTACCACATGCTTCAGGGATTCATAAAACTAGGATACACTTGATAACATTGACCTTAGAAGGCAATAATGCATAAAAGTTCGATGGTTATGCTATGAGTATAAAATTACTTTGAGTGATGTATCTTTATCGTAAAATTACTAAATCTTTTATCTATACGTCTCAAGATGTAATTTTGAAGCTCATTTTAAAAGAGGGACTTATGTTGGATGAATAGGTAATATAAAGAAAATGTATTAGATTAAGTTGCGTCCAATATGTAGATATGCATTTAAATCAGAAAGTCAAAGGCGGACCAACACTGCGAATTAAAAGATGATGCACATTACTCCTGGAGGTATTATCCCTTCCGAATAAAGGTAAGGAATTCAGTCTGGTGAATTGGCTTTTCCTTATTAAATGAGGCGACCATGGCTGGGAGCATTTTACCAGCCTATTGATGTCTGTATTTTGGTTTTCCTACTGAAGACTTATAGTTATCCGGGTGTCTATCCGATAAAATATGCAGATTCTGCTCTTCCAACTATTATTCTGGCAACGAAACCAGAAATTCCACAGAAAAGTTCTGGGCTGACGAACTGTTCCATAGATTCCATTTTAACCAGTTTATCAGCGATTTGATTGCCTTCAAAGCATTCATGCCACAAGAGCTTGCTCTATGAAACTTGAGCCCATTGAGCAGGAACCTGGTGTTTTAAGCATTGCTGGAGACATCACTGATGCCAGACCTAATGTTGATACTAGTGCATATCTCAATGGCACAAAGATCAGGCTGAAAGACACTAGGAAACTTTTCAAGCACGTCTCCACCCTTTGCTTTGGAGTTTCCAAAGCTCTATTTTGTATTAATATTCTAAAAATTTCTATGCTACACCTAGGGCATTCGTTGTAGGTATGCTCGGCTTGATATAATAGCTGGCAACAGTTTTTTTTCCAAGCTCTCATCGATACTTCACTTAGGTTTATTAAAAGTGCAACTACCGCCTGAAATCTAGAGAATATTGTTCAATTGTGAGTGTCGCCTTATTTATGGTATTCACTTTTTGTGGTTCCAGAAGACTGGTTCGGCACTAACAACTTGCGTGAGTCATGTCGCGTAAACGTTGTACCTCAAGCTGATGAATCTATAGTTAGTATTGTTCTGAATGATGGTAAATTTCGTTCACTCAATTGAAAATTTTGCCCTTCGGATACGAAATAAAACTATAGATATAATTTATTCATGTAGCGCACTACACGAATGGCTCTAAACAGGCTGTTTGGGCCACCATTTAGTGGAATCGGTCACCTCCCCACTTATTTTTCATTTTTCTTTGCATACGTTGAGGGTAATGGCCCCAAAACAATAATTTACCTTTTGATCGAATTCGAATACAGTAGCCAGAGATTGTGTATTGATCACAATATCTAACCAAAAACAGCCTACCGGCTTTTCTCCTGTGGTAGAGTCCTTGCTGTACGCATCACATGGATACTGGGCAGAGATCAAAGTTTAAAAACTTTCTACTTCTCAAAAATCTCATTCTCTGGAATGCTCCCATAGTGATGCTCATGCCTAAAGGTTGTGTGGCGGTTTTTCTAAAATATTTTGCAAGACTCGTGACGTATCTGATCTGAATTTAATTGTGATAGCTTCCAACTACATGCAGTGTTCGACGTTCACAGCTATTAAAGCCAAAGTCTTTTTCGTCAGTCCCATTAGGTATATAAAATTTACAAATACTTATGTATATTTATGATGGAGCTACATATAACAAACAAATGAAAAGTAGAAGAAAGTTTAACCCTTGGATGTCTACTGAATTAATCGGCAAATGTAAAAGAAGAGACGAACTTTACAGAAGATGGAAAAGCAACAGACTGAACAAATCTTACGAACTGGACTATAAGACTTTCAGGAACAAACTAAACAAGGAAATAATGACACAAAAATCCCTTTTTCTATAAAACCAAGTTCAGCCAAATCAGATCTGACCCGCGTAAAATATGGAGTCTTATAAACAAAATACTGGGAAGGAAAAAGCCTGGAGTTGATGAAACTGTAACAAAGAACTTCTCTGGCAAAATGTGTCTGAATAAGCTCGCTAGTACATTTGCAAGCAATTTTGGCACTCAGATAAAAAACATTATCCATCAATGCGACGCCGTTACATCGACACATATAAGTCCAAGATCAGCCAGATCAGTATTCGTATAAGAAACAAACATAAGAGCCGGGGATATAAAAGACATGTGGACATATTCACCCCAATATTGTGCAAATTCGTGAATCTTAGCATAAACCAAGCAAAAATCCCTGCAACTTTGAAAACCGCTGTGGTTTAGCCAATATATAAAGGAGGTACCAAAAGTGAGCTCAACAATTACAGACCTGTATCAATATTGCCGATAGTTAAAAAGTGTCTTGAAGAGGTCGTAACAAAGAGGCTTCAAGATTTCATCGCCAAAAATTCCCTTATAAAAGCAAGACAGTACGGCTTTCAGAAAAATAAAAGTACTGGTAAACTGTTAGGGGAATTTGCCTAAACAAAAGCTACCATATTCTAGTGCTGTTCGTGGATTTCAGTAAGGCTTTTGACACACTGAACCATGATAAGCTAATAGATACACTGGAAACATTGGTATAAAAGGTATGATGGCAGATTGGCTAAAAGAATACTTGAACAACAGACATTTCTGTGTAAAAATCAACCAGACATATAGTCAAAAGGAACGCGTCCAATATGGAGTCCCTCAAGGATCAAAATTGAGTCCAATACTTTTTATTTTATATACCAACGAGCTGTTACGAGTATCCAAGCAGGCCATTCCATTTGCGTATGCAGACGATACGGCGATACTGGTGCGGCACAGATCTTTGGATACGGCAACAGCAATTATGCAGGAGGAATTCGATAATGTGGTGAAATGGTGTCATGATCACGGTCTAACGATCAACGCATTAAAAACAAAAATGATGCACATACGAAGTCCGCAGTTCAAGGCTACTCAACAACAAATTCTTTTTAGAAATGATTCCTGCAGTAGCTCAACTAGCTGTCCGATTGAGATAGTGGAGAGCTACAAATATCTGGGAGTAACCATTGACAGCAATTTTCTGTGGGGTACGCATTTTTTTTTTTTTTTATAAAACGCGAGCGCCAAAACGAATATGAATACCTTTATACTGTTACAGGGCACGGGCTTTTAAGGACAAGGGGAAGAGGAACAGAGGAGAAGCCTATGCACGTTGGCTTTAAATGTTTGAAGGTTATAGCGATGGGAAATACAGAGCTTGGTAGATCATTCCACATTCGTGTCGTTCGGCTTATAAACGAATCCCTATATTTAACAGTACGACCGAAGTTAGGCTTTAGGGAAAACTGATGTGCATTCGAAGCATGTCGCGTATTGCGGGTGAAATTTTGAATTGGAGGAATGCAACTGGCTATTTAGCTGGAGCATTTTTTGTGGAAAAAACGATAAAACAGGGAGAGACAGGAGACAATGTCTCTATCGCCTATAAGTTTTAACGCGCGATTCTGTACCCTATCAAGAATGTGCAGAATGGTCTTGGGTGCACCAGACCAGATATGGGCGTTATATTCCAGCTTAGGGCGGATGAATGCCTTATAAATTGAAGCCAGATCAGACGGGATAAAATATTTCTTGCACCGTTTAAGGAATCCTAGACATTTTGCAGCATTTTTGGCGACCTCGAATATGTGACCATTCCATCGAAGATGGTTATTTATATACATACCGAGAATGGCAAGTCTTTCGGTTTCAATGATGCAAGTACCATCCATGGATAGGTTGAGGGTTTTGGTTTCGCTTGAGAGACAGAAGACAGCATTGTGTTTTGGAAGCATTAAATTCCATGCGGTTGGTTGAACCCCATTTAATTATGCTGTCCAGGTCGGAATTTAATGTGTTTATATACGTTGCCGTTCCTCTTCTACGTCCGAAGAGCAAGGACGTGAGTTAAGAAACGAATATGAAAAACTGAGGGTACTGTCATCAGCGAAGGAATGGATTGGATTAGAAGTTGCAGACAAGAGATCATTTATAAAAATGAGAAAGAGAGTCGGAGACAAAACAAAGCCTTGGGGAATACCAGCATTTATTTGGTAAATTGCAGACTTGAAGCTGTCCAAAACAACTTGTATTGAATGCCCCGAAAGGTAATTTCTAATCCATTGAAGAAGAGACTCATCAATGCCATATGCACGCATTTTTGACAAAAGAGCCTGATGCCAAACTCTGTAAAATGCCTTTGAAATATCAAGCGCAACCATCTTCGTTTCGCCGAAGCGATGGAGAGATTGGTTCCACTTCTCGGTGAGATACGCCATCAAATCACCAGTGGACCTGTTACTACGAAAACCATACTGCCGGTCATTAAGCAGTTTTCGTGAATCGAGATATTTCATAAGCTGACGAATTATCAGCGTTTCCATAACCTTGGAAAGAAGGGACGTAAGTGCAATGGGTCGGTAATTGGACGGGAAGGAAGATTCGCCTTTTTTGGGGACGGGCTGGACTAATGTTGTTTTCCATCTACTCGGAAAGAGCCCCGAAAAGTAGGATAGACAGGATTTTGCCAGCGTAGAAGAACACCTTTTCAGAACTATGGGGGGGATACCATCTAGACCAGCAGATTTGTGTATGTTAAGACCTTTGAGTACTCCTGCAACTGTACGAGTGCGAAAGTGGACTTGTCCCATGGAAAATTTGACGCTCTCAAATACAGGTGGAGACGAAGCATTATCTGGCAGCGTGGAGTTCCCTGCAAAGTGAGCAGCAAGCAAATTAGCTTTGTCTAAGGAGCTGACAGCTGGAATGTCATTGTAAATGAGCGTGGGGATGGCAGACGAGGCAGAATTTTTAATATTTTTGACGAATGTTGAAGCCAATCCGAATTGTGTATATTGAAATCGCCCGCAATGACGATTTCAGTATGAGGATACAAGGAGACAATTCGAGTGATGGAATCGGACAACGCATCAAATTCATCAAAAGTTGAGTTGCTGTCCGCACTGGGGCTTCTGTAAATAAAGCAGTGGGTGAATTATTTGCTTACGGACGGTGAATTTTAGCCATTTCAAATTAAATTCCGGGTTGGAACAGTGGCCATACTGTGGTGGAACTTGGTAAGCAATATCACTACGGACATAAATGGCGAGGCCACGGTGGGGAAAGAATAATGACACTAAGTTATATCCAGGCAGTTTCAAATCCGAAGATTCTTCCACTACCTGTGTTTCGCTTAGTGCTAGAACAGCTGGTTTATGGGAATGGGCGTGGGCGTACATATTGAAGAAATTCGTTCGAAGCCCACGAATGTTGGTAAGATCAACCCTAAATTCCCTCATCACTACATCATAGAAACACAAAAAGACACAACTCTGACGTAACTAAGCAAAATTGTGAAGTGTAGATCCAAAGAATAGTTTTCCAAAACAAACTGTCGCAGGTGCTATGCCCAAACGACAATCAGCTGAGGTCCGCTATTCGGATAAACATTCACAGTCCGCTATGCATCAAATGTTACACTCTCTCAGTCATCGCAACTGGAAGTGTGTACATATATATCACATGCTCCAATTGCGATAACGAAGAAGCGCAACAGCGAGTGAGTGGGGGTGGTAAGATGGAATGCACCGGCACTGAATTGTGTTTATGTTTTTTTTTTTTTTATTAATATTATTTTTTTTTTTTTCCACTGCACTTCACGGAATTTGATTAGGCGCGCGGGTCATATACCCCACAGTTCACGACAGTTATATGTGAACAGTTTCATTTCACATCATTCATATTTCCTCTTATTTGTAACACGAATAAATAGAAATATGATTTGTTTTTTTCTTTCTCCAAATGCAAATTCGCTTTCTCACCCGTTCTGAAATATGAACTCATTAGAAGACAAACTTGCATTCGTTCCCAAATGCTGTAATCAGCTAAGTAATCATTTTTTGTTTCTTCTCTCCTAAACTGGTTCGATGGTGCTAGAGTAAATTAAATTTTGTAATTAATCAGTCTCCGAATACGTCTGATGTTTTTCTTCTATCATATTTTATATATTTGAATTGCGCGATCGATTTTTTTTTGTTAGTAGATGGCATGAGCCGTAAAAACGCTTTATATGCACTTACCCATCTAAAGTTCCATGCCACAACGTCCGTGTTGAGACAAGTATACTATGCCCTAGTGGAATCGAAGCTGAGGTATAGAATACTTGCATGGGGTAATGCTTCTAAAACACACATAGAGTAACTAAAAAAAACTACAAAACTACAAACTACGCATTGAAAAAGATCAGTGCAGATAATCGGCGAAATGTTCCTAAACAAGAACGCTTTAAAGTTCTTCCAGTAGAAGATATTTTTAAGATGACCCTTATACTGGAGTACTATGACGACACTAGATCCATAACACCAATTCAACATGGGATCAGCACCAGAAGGCGGACACAAGAGCCCCGTTTCTGCAATAACTACGGGAGAAGGCAGCTGAAATGCAGTGTACCAGAGGTCCTCAATACAACTCCACAAGAACTAAAAAATATTACAAATATAAAAACTAGTAAGAAAAACATAAAAAACTTTTTTCTCAACACGAATTTTTTTCTCTCTTTTAATTAATGAAATGTAGTTAAACTAAGCTTGCTATCTAAAATTCATTGCAAGTTTTTGAAACTCGATCTTCTGCAGAAAAGCCTTTATAAGGCTTCGCGGAAACATATAACCAGTGTAAAATATTTCCTAAAAATAAATAAATAAATAAAAAAAAAAAAAAATATAAAGATAATCTGCTCGTAAATTCATTGTATGCACACAAGACTGGTTGTAGCATGAAGTAAAGGGTGGTTAAATTTTAAGGGCCGATGTTGAATGTGAACCACACCTAAACGTCAAGTTTTTTTCTGCATTTCATTTGACATTTCTCAATTTCAGACTAAGTCAATTTGAACCATGGAAAGATACACAATCGAGCAACGCGTTAAAGTTATTCAGGCTTATTATGAAAATGGGCGTTCAAATCAAAATGCATATCGTGCATTTCGTGATTCTTTCGGTCAATTTAATCGTCCAAATGTGCGTACAATCGGAAAAATCGTGCAAAAATTTGTGCAAAACGGGTCTGTAGGAGATGTGAAAACACCAGTGCATGCTCGTACAGCTCGTACTGCAGAAAATATTGCTGCTGTTCGCGATAGTGTGGCTGAAGAGCCGTCCACCTCAACTCGTCGTCGTGCCCAACAATTGCACCTCTCACGCTCGTCGTTGATGAACATTATGCATAAAGACTTGCATTTACGCGCTTACAAGGTGCAATTGACTCAAGAACTAAAGCCTCTTGACCATTTCAAGCGTCGTCAATGGTCACAATGATGGCAAGAAATGGCAACAGTGGATGATCAATTTTCGAAGAAAATCATCTTCAGTGATGAGGCACATTTTCACCTCAGTGGATTCGTCAATAAGCAGAATTGCCGCATTTGGGCGAATGATAATCCAAGAGTGATTGTCGAAAAACCAATGCACCCACAAAGAGCGACTGTTTGGTGCGGTTTATCGGCTGGCGGCATCATCGGGGCGTATTTTTTCCAAAATGAGGCCGGTCAGGCAGTTACTGTGAATGGTGTTCGCTATCGTGAGGTGATAACGAACTTTTTATGGCCCGAATTGGAAGATATGGATGTGGACGATATGTGGTTTCAACAGGATGGTGCCACTTGCCACACAGCTAACCAAACAATGGCTCTTTTGCGCGACAAATTCAATGGCCGTGTTATCTCATGTGGTGGCGATGTCAATTGGCCGCCAAGATCATGTGATTTGACACCGTTGGACTTCTTTCTTTGGGGTTATTTGAAAGAAAAGGTGTACGTCGATAAGCCAGCAACAATTCAAGAGCTAAAGGATGAGATAATTCGGCACATTAACGGCATAGAACCTCAATTATGCCTCAGCGTCATCGAAAATTTGGACTATCGGATGGAGGTGTGCCGCCGAGGTCGCGGTCCGATATTTTGTTCCATACATAATTGAACCATACCAATATTATCATAATAAAAAGAAATGACAGTAATTTCCTAAATAATTTGTGTTTTATTCAAAATCAAAATCGGCCCTTAAAACTTAACCACCCTTTATAATGAAATTTTCGCGGTTTGATTTCGAGAAAATATTTTTCAGAGTCTTTGGCTTATTACCTGACAACTGAGCTTCCACTGAATCAAGCAATGTGATGGGGTAATGGGTACTGTATCTCCGTGGTAATAAACCTACTATACTATATTGCTCCATGATTCATTATTAATTCTAGTATGTAATTGTTTCCCACTCACAAATAATCATACAAAAGTTCTGCACCATTTGCATCATAAACAATTACATATTTGCAAGGATCCATCAAAATTCATTAACGCCTCATAAATCAACTGCAAACCGTATCGAAATTTAATTCAATAACGTCACTATCGTATCCAGCTGTATAACAGATGTATAAATTACAAAAATTATTTCGTCGCGTCATTTTTCTCACAACTTTTAATATCCATCTCCAATTATATGTGCATATTTATAGCTTTTCATTTTCATGTGCAAATAATAAATAAAATTCGAAATTACTTTTTCGAATACAAAAAAAAAAAAAATCCATTTGCGCTATAAGCACATCTACATCTCTCAAAGGCCAATCATCAATTACACCATTCACACGGAGATGTACCAATAAATCGAATGTGAAATTATTAATCGAAATCAATTCACTTACACCAACAGATACATGAAGAAGCACGTACCTACATATCCAAGGGGTGCATTTCAAACGATTAATCCATCAAAGTGCAATGCCTGACGTGCTGAGTCCTGAGCAAATAAATCGAACGGGATGTGCATCCCGTTCTCAGAATAAAAATTGCCACATTTTTTGGTTTCTACTCCAAACACCAGAGAAACGATATCCTTTATCCGGAATTGTTTGGTGTAAATTTTCTCTCCCCCGAACTGATGGATGGATAAATATTTTCCATGAAAAGTTTTCCACTTGAACCTACCAACTAACATGGTTCAACAATATTTTTGCTCCCATTTCGAGGTGAAACTACCCGCAAGTAGTTGATGTGGAATTTTCGTATGCAACTCTTGAATTTTGGAATCAACTCAAAGGTTTTTTGTTTTTTGCAAAATCGGAAATAATCGAAGAGTCAAAGGAGTATATTTATTGACTAAGTGCTTACGGAGAATTTTTTTATTGCAATAGCAAACGAGGTAACTAAAGGGAATATAATGCGCCTTTTTATCGACATCCTTGTACACAAATGAGGTATTAAATTTACAAATAGAGAAGCGAAGTATTTGAAAAAAGAAAAAGCATTTGCTTTATAAAACAAAGTAATGTACTTTTCTGTTTTTTGTTTTGTTTGTGTTGTAGCGATGTAACTCAAGAATAGCTGAACCGATTTCTATGCTGTTTATTTCATTTTTGAGGACATTTATCAGGAAAGATTTACAGGTAGTTAAGTATTGCTAAATGGAAATGATTCATCAAAAGTACGAAAAATTACATAGCCACTTGGCCCCTCAGAACTAATTGCCAAGCTGTAACTAAACTGTTAGGCAATAGTTTTTTTTCACCCACCAATTGCAGCTAATTAAAGAAATACCAACTGTGAATCACACTGTTTCCCTTTGGATAATACAAGGCTTAAATCCGCTGAATTATTGTTTCCCTTTTAGCATGTTTAATCACGAGAATTTTTGGTTGGATGTGCCTGGGGGATGGTGTAGGTTTGATAATCTGTACCCAAAACTGCATGTGCCAGGAAGCATGTTGCCAGTATAGTGGTGCTGTGGAGTGTAATAATTTTATAATGTTAGTAATTTATGCAATCGGAATGTTAATGCCTTGTAATGTTCGGTTTTTAGTCGCATTACAGCGGTGTGGAAAGGCATTTGGTTGTATTGGGTAATGGCTTAGGCAGCAAGTATAGAGGAAATCGTGTAATAATTGAATTTATTTTAATGACACATTTAAGGTATCTGCATGAATTATGGCTGCTAAAGTTTGTTGTTATAAAATTAGAAGCATTAATGAGAAAGTTATGTTTCGAACGATGCATTATGAACGCATGAAGCAGAAAATGCTACGAAATTTATCCGATAAAAAATAATGAGCTATTTCACAGGCAATTATAATTATTCCTGATTTAGTTTGAGTTGAAATACATGGGAAAAAATAAATAAAATGAGTGACAATGCTGCCAAGTTAGATACCTTATTGAACAATGTACAAGTAACATGGAAGTGTTATATAAAGTTCTATGCAAATCGTTATTAATATATGTGGAAGGCAGAACCCACTGATTGACTGAAAGACTAATTCATTATTTTGGTGATTTAGTGAAATTTGAAATTCCGTAGAAAAGTGGTGGAAAATACCTTGAAAATTAGTTTTTCCATTTACCACAGTTTTTTTTTTTTTTTTTTATAATTGGCAGGTGTTAAAGGGGATATGAATACCCTTATTTTTAAGTTTCTGTAAACTCCAAGGGTGGCTGTCCAGATAACTGGGGAGTATTTTTGTTCGTTTTCGCTATTATTGTCGTTGCTTATGATTCACAGTATTTTTTTTCCGTCCTCCTGATGTCATCATCACCCTACTGCCAGTGTTATGCCTTCACAGTAGAGTTGACTTAGCTTTCGCAAGTGATGGACTTTTTTATTTATTTCAAGCGAAATAAATAGATGATTCTTGACATCAGGATTCGAACCATGAATCAACAGCGTGACAAGCGATGATGTTACCACTACACCACGGCCACCCTTGAAGATTCATTATACATTACAGCTTATCTGCTTTGAATAGAATTTAATTAGCTTTTAGTAAGCTATAACTATATAAGTATGTTGTTCTGAAGCTAAACAATAGATATGCAAAATAAATTCAAATTCTTTCTCATTTGAATCATTTTCAATTATCAGTCGATGGATTTAATTGAAAACAGCCGTGCAGCAGTGGATTTGTTTGTGTGGTTGTGTGTGTGTTCAGCAAATAACAGAGGCAGGAGTATTAGCATCGTAGAATTCCTCGAGTAGAAATCTTGTCACACGATCTGAGTAGCCAATTGATGTCGCTAAATCTCGAAACTAAACGCCCGGAAAATTGTTCGTGAAATAGAGCCAAATTTACCTGTGTTGTGTGGCACGTAGCACCATCCTGTTGGAACCATATGTCGCTATGTCTTCAATCTCAGGCAAAAAAAGTTGGCTATCAATTGACCATAATGCAGAGAATTCACCGTAAATGTGGCGCATTCGCGTTTTTCAAAAAAAAAAAAAAAAAACGGCCCGATCACGCCGCCGGTCCGTGGTGGGTGCAATGGCCTCCCAATGATCAAATTTCGATTCTAAGGACCATAAATTCTGGAATTTTGTTTGCTTACATTGCCGCCAAGTGAGAAATGGGCCTCATCGCTGAAGAAGATTTTGTTTGAAAAATCGGCGTCAATTTACTTTTTTTCGTTTTTAATTGTTTATTTCATTCACATCAATTGACTCATACACTAACATAATTTATGGTTCCAAAAAAACTTAAAACTACACTATTATATTAATATTATATTATTTTAAGAAAAAACGTCGGGAAACCTTTTAGAACACATTATTTTTTTTTTTGTTCATTAAAACTAATCTAGGTAATAAAAACCAAAACTATAGGGTGACCAGATAAGAACGATACGAAAAGGCATTTAAATAAAACAACAACGGTGTGAAATATCAAATCTATTCTGACTTTATATTGAAGCTACATTCATGCTATTATGTATGCAATAGCACATCATTTAAATCGCCGCCTCGGCTTCGCTGGCAGTGCTTCAAACGGTCGGTCCAATTTTTGATAACTCGGTTCAAAATGTACGGCATAATTCCGGCAAATTCCGGCCTCGAGCTTGTCCAAAGTATTTGGCCTCTTAGCGTGGACTAAGGACTTAACGCAGCCCCAGAGAAAATAATCGACGGGTGTCAAGTCGCATGATCCCGGCGGCCATTTTATTAACGCTCGCCGTGAGATGACCCAGTCGCCAAATTTCTCCTTCACCAATTCAAGCGTTGCGTCGCTTGTATAGCATGTAGCGCCGTCTTGTTGGAACCACAGCTCGGATATATCGATGTTGTCGATCTCTGACCACAGAAAGTCGGTTAACATCACTCTATACTGAGGACCATTGACGGTAACGGTGTCTCCTTCCTCATTTCGAAAGAAATAAGGTCCGATGATGCCGCCGTGCCATAAACCGCACCAAACAGTCAATCTTTGGGGATGCATTGATGCTTAGTCGAACACTTGTGGATTGTGGTCGCTCCAATAACGGCAATTTTGCTTGTTGACATAGTCGCTGAGCCAAAAATGGGCCTCGTCTGAGAAGATGGTTTGTTGGCCAAAATCCAGATCTCGGGTCAACATTTCCGGCGTCCAATTAGCGAACTCACGGCGTTGTCTATGGATGGTCGTCCGGCTTCAATTCCTGTGTCAGCACAATCTTATATGGATGTAGGCCCAAATTCAACCGCAAAATAAGCCTGGCTGACTCTCTGGCGATGCCCAATTAAGCTGATCGGCGCCGAAACGACATTTCTGTGTCTTCTTCGAAACGGGTCGCTACGGCGGCTATGTTTTCTTCACTTCGCACCGATCTCTGTCTGGTTGATGGCTTAAGATCCAAAAGAGTGTACTCATGCTCAAACTTTTCCACAGTGCGACGAAATTGCCTGCGCACTGAAGCCATGATGACGACCGACCTCACGACGAAATTAACGTTGCGTATTTACAACTGAGCCGGAATTTCGATAATATGTTTTAATAGTTTCCACACGTTCAGGAACAAACGATACATGATGAAACTGCAAACCTTACTGAATATTTTGACAGCTGGATGCCATTGGTAACTTTGACAGCTGCTGAAGCATAATAATTGGAAAAACTATCATTGTTATCTGTTCACCCTTTACCTTAACCTAATTCTGGGGTCGTACCCTGACATGTGATTTCTGCCAAAAATTACATATCAAGGTCTGGCCCTGCTTAACCTAATCGTTAGCCTCAACCCAGTCGAGCTGCCAATATCTCTCCCTATTCAACCGGTCGTCGTTTACTGAATCCCGCTCAGGTATGCTTACGCAGTATCTCAAGTCAGCGTTTCATTTTCCTGAGTCCATCGGCTCGTAGACGATTCGTTTATCTGTAGCCCTTCTAGCAAAATGCTAAATAAAAGGAAAGTTCAGTAAATCTGACAAATAACTATGTGCATCCAGATACAAGGGGGATGTAACCACTCAGTACTTTGAAAATACCCAGGGTTAGGATAAAATAAGCCTGGCACAAGTTCGTTTTCCGTTACGCTCGCTGACCGCGAGTAATGGTTTCTCACAAGATCTAGAATGACATTGTGAATTCTGAGTACGCCGGAAGCATTCATTAGTCTCTTATTAGAAACGTAATGGCGAAAATCGGAATGTGCGCTTCTATACATACGCATGCAGGCTCGAAGACATTTTCTTTCAAATAGTCTCAGTTTTTCCATATTAGACGGGCTTGTGTTCCATCATACTGGACTCGCATAAGTCAGAATTAGACGACCGAAAGTTTTGTAGTATATGACCTCAGATCCAAGATAGTTGGAGTAGAAAAGGCGTTTGAGAGACATTTTGCAACTGTACATTTATGTGCTCATTGTAGTTCAAAAACGTGTCCAAATGAACACCTAAATACTTCACAACAGTCTTTGACTCTTCTTCTTGAAGCTTCCATTATGAGCAGAAAGTTTGGCGTTTATCAAAATTGTTCTGAAACTCGGTCTGTATGTCTTGGATTCTCGAGCCGCTAACATCGTCAGCGAATGCTATCGAAGGCGTCAACTTACAGATACACAGATATTACAGAACTGTTTTTTTTTTTTTTGTAGTAAGATGCAACAAACTTAATGCGTCTAGCGGTGGTTAAATGATCCATATTATCTACCTGATTTGACAGATGCCATATGGCAGGGATATGATATCCCAACATCGAAATGAAGAACCCTTTACATATTCACTTTATTTAGTAGCTACTCGTGTCTGAAAACGATTTAATTTAACCCTAAAATTAAGGGTGTGTTTGTTGCCAAATGTGTCTGTTCTTAAAGGTAATTTAAATGCCTTTATCCTTGTTTTCTCTAAAGTTCACTGCTTTCAATTCAGATTATTTTATCTAAATCAATAAACTATGTGTTTTATGTTTAAATCTATAAACACAGATGTATAAAATATCAACCTGCAATCATGTGTACCATTTCCAAATGGAACATCCCCCATTCCCTTTCACTTGTCCGCCAATACGAGTAGTAAAACAAAATGAAAACTTAAGCTTACCTCATTTTGAAAATCGAAAAAAGTCAAATGGAAACTATAAAATAAATTGACACTTAACAAGAGCACCCAACAGAATTGGCAATAAACCAGAGTTTTATGGTTAGCCAAATTAAATATTCAATAACACCATGCCAAGTAGTGTGTGTGTGTGAGGATTTTCCATTCGTGACTAACTTAATGTCGACCCGTATCGTAATTCATCCAAAAAGCCAATGCTAACAAAAACATGAAATCGATAAAACATTTCTCATCGTCAAACTGAAGGCGCTCTGACTGAAAACATGTAGAAAACAAAAATCATAAAAGGTAAAAGGTGAAAGGTATCGGAAGGGTAGCCGCCCTTTTTTGATTGTAAAAAATCCTATTTATCTTGACAGATAGGATTCCTTTCACCGCATTCCTTTTTTTTTCGCAGCTTTGTGAAAAAAAAAGGAAGGAAGTATTTTGTGGCATTGAAATTATGTGTAATGGGTTGTTGTTTGTCCGGAAACAACTTGGCCATATTTCATGAGCCAAGACTTTTTTTTTCTTCTGAATTTGCAGGTGTATTCCCGGAAATGAAAATAAATCGAGGTGAAACTCTAGTAAAGTCTATTGCAGAGTTCATATTTCATATTATATTGGCAAAATTTATTTGGATGGCACGCGAAAAATGTAGAACCCCCAATGAAATTTAAAGATATTCTTTTGTACAGAGTGTGATAGACTAAATCTCTCCCTAAATTTTGTTTATCGATAAATAAAAGGATTTACGTACCTTCATTAGTAAGGGGTATTGAATGTCAGTAATGAGGCATCGTTTCCCGAAGTTGTCAAGACCAAAGCGGGGACACCATAGTAGAAACAAAGACGGTAACATAACTGATAGTACAGGAGACGCCGACACTAGCCTAATAAGGGTGGCCGTGGTGTAGTGGTACCATCAACGCTTGTCACGCTCTTGGTTCACGGTTCAAATCCTGATCTCAACAATCATCTATTTATTTTGTGTGAAATAATTAAAAAAGTCGATCAATTGCGAAAGGCAGTAGGGTGGTCATATGGCTTAAATGCAACTTGATCGTGATGATGACATCGAGTGGAGGGGAAAAAAAAAATACTGTGAATCATGAGCAACGACAAAAAGCAAAACAAACAAGCTCCCCAGTTATCTGGACGTCACCCTTGGAGTTTACTGAAACTTAATACCACCTAAGTTTCAAACCCACCACACCAATCTTTCTTTCTCTCTTTCAATTTATACAAACGCCAGTGCCCTGAAATAATTTAATGGTATTCATATCCCATTTGGCACGCGCAAATTATAAAAAAAAAAAAAAATAAAAAAAAAAACGTTACAATGTCGGCATTTGTAGATATAAAGGGTGGATCATCTGTTGGTTTCTTTTTAAAATAGCTATACAAAAAAAATCCATTCAATATTTTTCAAACTTTTTTATTTTATTGAAGAGAATACACTTTCCTATTATTTATGGAAAATAATTTCAATTAAACGGCTGCCGCGGCTGCCTTGACAGTAGACCATCCTATCAACCCAATTTTGCAGTATATTTTCGATGGTTCGAGGATCTATTTCAAGAATAGCTCAATCAACATTGTGCCTAAATCGTTTCTGGATAATCAGCATAAAATCGATTTTTAACCCAACAAAAAGAAAAAACAAAAATCACCAAAACGGCTGATTACACTATTATTGAACTTAGTGCACAAATTATTCATTGTTGAAACGCTTGTGTGGCACGTAACGCCATCTTTTGGAGCCAACGATCGGATGAGTGTGTTATTAATTAGCATGCCAATCTCACGAACTTTCTTCACAAACTTGCGTACAGCAGGCACCCTTGGTGAATTACCAACTACTTCGCACTCACTTTAGGGATAAGTTTTCAAAATTTTTCCAACGTTTTTGAAGCATAAATCGATTCATTTTGTACCGCAGAGATATGATACTGTGTTTTTTGTAAATTTTTTTTGGCGCGGAAGAGCTTTCAGTGTCAAAATAACACCCGTTATTATCCCTTAAAGAGGAAGAAGTCATCAAGATGTTGACCGCCTGCAGCCATTCGGGCAGTGAATATGTTAACTTTCAAATGGAACCGTAAATTTTCAAGCGTCATCCCGACGGAGTTAACATCGTTAACTTGGCAAAACTTGGGAAAAATTGATGCTGGCTGCACGTGTTATTGCTGCTATATGTCATTTTATTTCGCCGTCTCGGTTAGCGTGTGGTACTCTAGTTCGCCAAGTACACGAATACCACTTCATCACCAATCGAATTCTGTGATCCACGTTATTTTTAATTGGCACCGATCTATCGACTTATCATCAGCCCATCATTGAGTCTTTGTACGTAAACATCCCGGTTATCGCCTTCACCAACATTGAAAGTCCTTGTGGACATTGCCATCCTAAGTAGCCATATTCAATTGGTTTAATGTGGTAGTTCTTAGCACGTGAGGAGCGTTGTCTACGCAGTACAATCTCGCGTCAATTGGGCTGGTGTGTTGTTTTACCGTGATCCAGAGGAAAGTGAAAAGAAGGAAGCTATAACCAAGGAGCTGTTGCCAGAGGTCAGTAGAGGGGGTTGCCACCGAAACTGCCTGTGCTGACGCTGAGGACCGGGCTAACGACAACGTCAAGGCATTATAGGGCGGCGATGGAACCTTCTAAATAGACAGTCAGACAGTAACTTTTGTTACCGAAATATTGTTTACACACCAGAAATAATGCATTTCGAATGACATCATTTCATCCGAAATTTAGAAGATGCAATCACCTCACATGCGTTATATACTGAGGTACACGCATAAGCCTACTAATCACCTCTACTGATTTCAAAGTCACGAATGTTCGTTCAACAATAACTAAGATAACACTGTCTAAGACCTCGCCATACCGATCCTGTAGAAGGGTAATACTTACCAACGTATTCTTGAAGTCTTACGGCATTATAACAAACACACGTATTCAGCGTCTTACTGTGACAGGATCACATAGAGCTGGTAGATACCCCTTCTCCTAATTTTTTATTATGTTTCAATTGGTAAGATTAACCATAAGTGGAATAACGTGTATATGTGTCTAGTCGCTTTAAATTGAAAACAATTCCCTTTCAGGAAAAATATCCCAAAGACCTTTTTTGTACAAAATTTAAACCTGTGCAGTCTTGAGATTTTTGTTCATAAAATTGACGGTTAGCGAGATATTTGCGAAAAAGCTTATTTCGGCGCCTTTCTTCAGGATGGCGCCCAACGGACGATTTACAGAAAAGTGAAAACTTGATATGTTGTTCGGGGACTTATAATTAAGAGACTCAAATCATCTTCAGCTTTATAGGAATTATTTTCGAACTGTTTTTTGTGAGCATTTTAACTTGTGCATATAGCGTGAATCCGTGGTATATGATCAGCTTCTAGAAACTGGGCTATGTTGAACTACTAACTGACCCGCCCGGATGCGTAATTTAATTTTATTAATTAATTCGAGTATCTGTTTTCCCGTTTGCCCTATTCAAATACCCACCCCTCTCTGAATAACAATCAACTCTATAATGACAAGTTTCTTAAAAGTACATCATTCATCACCATGTGCACAGTTTAATTATGTATACTCGTATATCATATATCTAAAGGGTTTTTCAATAAGGACATAACAATTTTGTATTTTAATACAAACGTACCCTTAAACTTTTTTTATGATCTGTCAATGTTAAAACGTCAGTCAAAGTTTCCGTTTTTATCATGGTAAAGTTCATGAACGAGCAACGTTTGCAAATTATTAAAAATTACTACCGAAATTCTGAGTCGGTGGTCGCAACTTTAAGACTGCTTACTCTAATTTTCGGTCGTAATAATCGTCCCATCAGACAGGCTGTGCTTGCTATAGTGGATAAATTCGAGTCAACATATTCACTATTGACTGTTCCTGTGCCAGCGGGACAAAGCAACGGTCGAAGTCTCGAAAATATCGCAGCCGTAAGTGCTTCAGTTCGAAATGAGCCAAATCAGTCGATTCCACGCCATTCACAGGAATTGGGAATCTTTCGAAAATTGGAAAATTGAAAAATGCAAGCCTGTCCGCGGTGGTTATATGAACGAGATCGAATTCCATACTTAAATTTAACATGTCGAATAAATTTCAGCCCGATGTCTCAATTATTCTGTGTTTTATTTAAATACAAAATTGTTACGTCCTTATTGAAAAACCCTGTACATGTGTTACTATATATTTCTTTGGGTTCGTATGTCCCGTTAGTGAACATATTCCCCTTTCAGTTTCTCCCTTCACGACGAAATTGGATTTTGTCCGTGGGAGAATTATATAGGCATGTCCCGTACCCTGTTCGCGACGAATTATTTGTAAATTCAAAAT
This sequence comes from Pocota personata, assembly GCA_963082735.1. Lineage (NCBI taxonomy): Eukaryota > Metazoa > Arthropoda > Insecta > Diptera > Syrphidae > Pocota > Pocota personata. Next base: position 223,828,413 of record OY720430.1, read on the forward strand.
AACTCCAACAAATTAAGTCATATCCGAGAAATGACCAATTTGCAAAAATTCGATAAGTAAAGTACCGTTACACAATTCTTATCTAAAAGCTTGTTACGCCATCTAGTGAGATATCTCTAACTCAATCCAAATATAAAATTTAAACAAAATCGCTTGAGCCACTTTCGAAAAAATCGTGAAGTACCATTTATTTTGGGGTTAGAATGAAAATTTTGATTTTGTCTCGAATTCTGACCCCACAAACCCCAGATATGAAGTTTGAAGTACATCTTTCCAGCCGTTTAAGCTACAGTTCATCGTACATACATACAGACAGACTGACAGACATGAAGACAGAATTGAGAGGCACACTTTTCGAGATTTTCAATATCTCGAGTTCGAACATTTTCACGAAACCAATTCTTGTCCTTATAAAGTGCAAGTAAAAATCTAACCAAAGCAAACAAAAAAAAAAACATCCCTCTCGTATCCTGTGCTGAGTGTACACAACCGCACCAACTACACTGGTGCACAGCTTAGGACGATGATGTTCGCTGATTGAAAATTGATGCTGTTTTTAAGATAGGCCAGTGTGAAGGCAAACCAAGTATATTTTAGGGCTTTTAACCCCCATAAAAGCAACTAAAGAATGGTGCTGCAAAGCTGGGCTCAACATAAACCCGGGAAAAACTAGAACAGTACCATTCCCAAGGAAAAGGAAGCTTAAACTGAAGCCAATTAGGCTGTCGCGCACGGAACTGACACCAGTAAAAGAAGTGAAATATCTAGAATTACACCTAGATAGTAAACTCATGTAGAAGAAGCACAGAGAAGATATATTCAAAAAGGCCACCCTTGCTCTCATGATATGTATGAGCCTAGCAGGTAAGTCTTGGGGACTTAACCCGAGCATTCTAAGATGGAAGTATATCATGATTGTGAGACCAATAATCACATATGGAGCGATAGCGTGAGCCAAACGAACTAGTCTAATCACAACGAGGAATACACTCACTAAAGTGTAAAGACTGGCTTGCCTCTGTATTACTGGGACCATGAGAACATGTCCAACTGCTGCCGTGGAAGTATTCCTGGAACTAACTCCGCTTCATATTGTAGTTAAGCAATACGCAAAGTAGACGATCCTAAGAATGGCAAAAGAGGGCATCGGAAGGGACTAATGCATCAATTCAAAAGAATATTTCTCAAGATATTCCCCCTTCTAGCAATTTCTAGGTATCATAGAGGATAGTTAAGTAAAAAAAAAAAGTTGGAGCAATGAATCCATAATATACGGATAGAGTAACCACACAATAAAGTGGTATACGGACGGCTCGGGAACTGAAGAAGGGACAGAGGCGGGTGTATTTGGGCCAAGAACAAAGTATTCTGAACCTACCAGCATCTAAGCTGTAATATACGCTGTAGATAGATGTGTTAAATTCAAACTCGACAGAAGATACAAAAACTGCGACATAGCAACATTGTCAGACAGCCAAGCAGCTACGAAGGTACTTGACTCCCATGTCATTAGATCAAAACTTGTGTGGGAATGCCTATACTAACTTAATGAATTGGGTAGCAGCAACAGTGTAACCCTCTATTGGATCCCTGGCCATGCTGAAATAGAGGGCAACAAAGAAGCAGACTCCTTGGCAAGACAAGGAGCAGCAGAATCCTTTATTCGACCTGAACCATTCTGTGGAATAGGAAACCATACTATACGAGAAGAATTCAGGACAGAAAACAGGGCGAGAACCTGGGTCAATACTCCAGGTCTGAGGCAAGCTAAGAAACTTCTGGGACACTACAACTGTAAGAGATTCGCATCGTGAATCTGCCTTAACAACAACTTACGTATCCTAATAGGCTTTCTAACGGGGCACTGTAAACTCGGGGAGCATTTAAGAAAACTAGGTGTAACAAACGACGGCCTTTGCAGATTCTGCAATGAGTCCAGTGAGACTCCAGAACATTTTCTGGAGTCATGTGGGGCACTGATTCATAAAAGATTGAAATGTTCGGGCAAGTACCAACTATCGAATGAGGATATACCAACCTTAGATCCACTTCTCATTCTCAGATTCCTAAGAGAAACTGGATTAGAGAGGGTGCTCTAGGGTGAATTCTCCTTGCCAAGGCAAAGAAAGAGTGTTTGACCCTCGATAACACTTCTGAAGGAGGTATATTCTGAGGGAAACGCTAATGAGGAAATAAACCTCTCCTAGGTATTAGCAGGGGGCACAATAGACCATTAGGTCGCAATGCAAGTTAACCATACACAAATAATAATAATAATAATAATTACCCCCATTTTTACCCCTTAGAATTGATATTTCGCAAAACCCCCTTTTATCCCCAGCCTAGAGAGATCACCATGCATGTTTCTAAGATAAGTTGATGAGTGAGTCAAATATTAGGGTAAATAGTAAATTTCGTATTATTAGGGATAAGGGATCGCCAAGTATTTCGGACCTGCATACACCATCGTTAACTTCATTGAAAGCAACTGCGCCTACGAGAAGTAAAGGTAGTGCGTTAGTATAGCACCCTTCCCACGATTTTTGCTCGCTGCAATAACAACTACCTACCACAGACACCTGCAGTTCACCAATCTCTTTAGCACACAAGGAATAAAATATGAAATAATTGTTTAAATGTACTTCAAGAACTAAAAGTAAAGACGAACACAATGCCTTTCTAATGATCAATTTAAATATCCTCTCTTGTCTCACCTGTACGCTGTTTGCTTACCCTTAGAGTTCAACACACAACTCTCTACACCACTAAACCACATCGATTAACAACTTAATCAATGCCCATTTCAAAACGTTGTCGACTCGCCTTTTACTGAATAATCGGTTATCCCACACTCGATCCAGGGTAAAAGAAAATAACTGGCAATGAAAATGTTCGACAAATTAAAAACAAAACCCGAAAACATTTACCAATTGACCCAAAATTGAAACAATTTCCTCTCTGGTGTGCGTGTTTGCCGGCTGATCTCATTCAGAATGCAATTGAAAATATCCGGTCGCATCGAAAGAACTCAACAGGGGGTGTACAACCCCTCACTCACCCTAACATGCCCCTCTACCATGCGGCGGCTATGAATTGCATTTGTTTGCTTGTGCAAAATAATACAGCTTGAGGCTTCGAATGGCACTTTGCAATGACCAGACCAGAGAGTATCCTTTTTCACTTGTGGTCAACTGTACGAGTACGTATCTGACATGCTTTACTCTATGTGCTCTCTCTCTATGTGCATCGAAATTAATTAATTTGACCGTATCCACGTGTGTGCGAGGTTGCACTGTGTATTCAATTACAGATTGTATTGCAGAATTAAACTTTGGCGAAAAATTGCACACGATTTGTTAGCGCGTATCTGCACAGTAGCATCGACACCTACTCGTATTCGAAATGAATTAAATGAGAAAGTGTTGGAACAATGGAATTCTCATTTGTTCACGATTCCGACTGTTATTTGCTCTCATGCGGGTGGTAAAAGATGTCGATGCTGTGACGTGACTTTAATCAAGTTAATGACTTGCGTTTTGAAAACCTTTTTTTTTTTCTTTAATGTGCAAGTGGGTAGATATAAAATTAGTTTTGAGGGCTGAAGGAAAATAGGTTAAGCACCCTCAGTTGGATATGAGAATGATAATCGTTTGTGATGCAGATGCAAACTCATCTAACTTTATGCTGCGAAGGTACTTGATGTTCCTTTCTGGGAATATTACAACTCCTGCAGTTGCATGAAGTCATCGCGAAAGATGACTTGTTTTAGTGCTGACAATTTTTAGATCTGAAGTAGTCAACATTGCTGAAGTTGATGAATATTAAACGCATTCAACTTTTGGGGCAAGGAAATGTCACTTGAGCGGTACTTATTTATGAGTGTAGGTTGCTAAGATTAAGAGGTTTTGCTGAAATGGTGAATGGAATTTTTATTAAGAAAGCATCCTACTCAAACAATGAATACCTTACCAGGTAAAGGAATCCAATAAAGTGCAGTCACGACTGCAATGTCATCAGCGAATCCAATTATCGTTACTCCCCCAGGTAGCGCTAATCGTAGGACTCCGTCATACATGATGTTCCACAATAGTGGCCCTAAAACCCATCCCTGCGGAACTCCCGCATTTACATTTGGTGGGGTTCATAATACCTTACCAGGTAAAGGCATCCAATGAAGTGCAGTTTAGAAGATAATGCTTTCAAGAGCTCATAAACTAACTTTGAAGACATAAATCTGTTAGAAGCCAATCATAGGTGAGCACAAGCTCAGAGTGACCCACTCTTCTACCGATTAGTTAAGTGAACTCCACTACGTGACATATTATACAACAACTTTGATTGCATGGTTACTCTTATGCTGTTGATCAGAGGTAATTAATATTTCAGGAAATAAAACTACACTATTATAAAAAAAAGTTTTAGACGAAACTTCGAGGAAAAGTAACAGTCAAACAAAATAGGAAGAAAGTGAAAATCTCGAAAGACACTATTGGGATCTCAACCTATAGTAGTGTGAAATTCTAACCGCGCTAAAAACACCTTAATCATGACCAATCAATCTAGATCGACAAATGATTTTTATTTCTTTTATTTTTTTTTTTTTTTTAATAATTTCTCTTCACAGTATTTCAAATTGTGTACTTAAAAAAATTTCATGTTTCATAGTGGATGTGTTGGCAATTATTTTTAATCGTTGCGTGTTTGAAGGTGTCTTTCCGGAAGGTCTTAAATGTGCAGATGTCATTCCTTTACTCAAAAAAGGTTCCGCTGCTGAATTCGGTAACTACAGGCCTATCTCAGTTCTTTCTGTTTTTAGTAAAATTTTTGAAAAACTAATGAAAAATAGAATAGTGAGTTTTTTTTAGAGAAAACTAAGTTTTTCAATCCAGTTCAATTTGGTTTTCAAAGAGACAAATCAACGGAAGATGCGCTCTTACAGTTTTGCTCCCAAATAATGTCACACCTTGATGGGAAAAAATTTACGACTGGTTTATTTATTGACATTACCAAAGCATTCGACATGGTCAACCATAATTTCCTGTTGAGGAAACTGGAAAAAGCTGGATTTCGTGGTTTCATGCTCCACTGGTTTAGGTCGTATCTTGAAAACAGGTCGCAAAGAGTGAAGATAGATGATATAAGGAGCGATATAATGTTCTTTAACCTCGGTGTTCCTCAAGGCTCCATTTTAGGTCCAATTCTGTTTTTGGTTTATATCAATTCACTCTTTGCTCTTAGTTTTAAGGGTTCACCAACAGCTTTTGCTGATGGCATTGGTTTCACTTCTGGTTTAAACAGTCCTTTAGACCTAGTTTCTTATGTTAATAGGGATCTAAGTTTATTGAGACACTGGTTTGCTGAACATAATTTAATAATAAGCTCAAAAACTAAGATAATGTTCTTCGGCTTATCTTCTGCATACAACTTGGAAGCAAATGTGTACTTCCACGCACCTGAGTGTCTTAAATATAAACTGTCTAATTGCTATTGTTCGTCTGGTTTTTCCTCTTCCTCTTTTTGTCATAATCTAACTTGTAGTGATAAGTGTTTCCAAGTAGAGAGTGTTGACGAATTTAAATATTTGGGGCTTACACTTGATTCTAGGATGAGTTTTGCGAATCACGCTGATACTTTGAAAAAGTATTTCCGATGCACCCTTCGACATTTTTATTATCTGCGTAACTTATGCTCAACCAAGCTTTTAAGGATAATTTTCTATGGTATTTTCCATTCCAAGTTGCAATATGGAATTGCTTGTTGGGGGGGTTTGTATCGAAATAAAATAGAACCACTGTTGATTTTGCAGAAATATGTCCTAAGAAAAATTTGTCGAAAATCTGGTAGACATTCTAGCTTTCCTTTGTTCTGTGCCCTGAAAATTCTTCCTGTTCGTCATTTGTATTGTCTTAATTTTCGTTTATATTCTTGTTATAATCTTCGTGGAAACCTTTCAAACTTTTTATCTGTACCCTATTTTCGAACCACTGCATATCGAAATTTTTTTTCAATTATCGGTTATTTAATGAACTCCCTGAGTCAATCAGGACAATAACAATACCTGGAATGTTTTTTTTAAAAAGCGTAAAATTGTGGCTCTTCAGCTTTGATTATGTTGCATTAGAATCTCGTATTTCTGATGTTTTGGTCTAGTCTTCGTCTTCATTATTATAATTTTTTTTTTTTTTCTTTTTGTTCGAATTAAATTACGTTTGGATTATGTTTCTTGAAATGTTTAAAGTTTATTTTTTATTTTCTTTTACTTTGAATTTTTAAAGGGTCACCCCACCCAAAAATGTTGTTTGTATTGTATATGAATACTGAATGTCACCAACCTTTCTTACATTTTGTTCCTACTTGAACTACTACTACTATTTGCTTGTTTAATGAATTTGTAAGAAATAAATACATCATACATTACCATACATCATCATACATCAAATCAAAGCCCATGTGGCTTAGTTCTTCGCAATCTGCGAATTCTGTACATCCAGAACGATTTCTATATCAGGGTATTGCATTATTCTCAATGACATCTGTCACCGGGTCGATATGCAAATCACGATGTAAAGCTTCTTATGTACCATGGGACGTTGACTATTCCACGAAAGGAATTGTTTTGAAATGTTTGTGTTATTTTAATATCTGTTTTCTTTATACAGCCCCATAATGGGCTTAAGTACTTGCTGGTATAGCATAACTTTATTCTGAATAGATAGCTCTGAATTGAGTCCTATTAGCCAGTATAGCTTTCTTTTTTCTTTTTTTTTGGTTGCGCCTGGAGGTGCAGGAATCTTCAAAAGATACCAATGGCCCGTACCATTGGTTGCGCCTGGAGGTGCAGGAATCTTCAAAAGATACCAATGGCCCGTACCATTGGTTGCCCGATTTATATATCTGATCTGATGATTCATAAGTGTCGGCCAGTGTATGCCTACGGGTTAAACCTCACCCCCCAGAGAGGCACTATGAGAACCGGCCGCTCGTGCTCATAGTAGTAGGAAATTCGTTCCTCTCATTTTTTCGTTTTGTGGTGACTACAACTAAGTTACCTTAACAAGTAGTTTACGCTTCTGTAGTGTTAATCGCGTTAGGTAGGTAGCTTTCCAGCGAAGGCACCTACTAATGCCGTCATTATATGGGGTTTTCCCTTACTGCGCCAGATCGTACGGTCTTGTTCTTTGTAGTCGGCGCTCGAGGTTTGTCACGTCCAGAGTACGGATTATTTCATTATTGCAATGATCATGAAGGCGAGTACGAAGTTTGTGAGCAAAGTTTGTTACTTCATCCCTCACGGTAGCAATTCCTAGATCCCTGTGAATATCACTATTCCTTATATACCATGGAGCATTCACAATTGCTCTTAATGTTTTGTTCTGGAATGTTTGCAGAACAGTCATATTGCTTGGCTTGGTACAACCCCAAAGTTCTATACCGTATGTCCAAGATAGTTTTAGCACTTGCTTATACAGAAGCAGTTTGTTGTATACGCTTAACTTCGAGTATCTCCCGAGTAGCAAGTACATTTCTCTAAGTCTGATTTCGAGCTCGTCGCGCTTCTTTTTAACATGTGGCTTCCACTTAAGTTTTGCGTCTAGTGTCATTCCTAGATATTTTGCCTCATTTGCGTACGATATTTGTACCGAATTAATGGAAATAGGTAAGTTGTTTATCTTTTTATACGTAAAATTGACATGCGTTGACTTGGTCTCGTTAAGGACGATTCTCCAGGTCTTTGTCCACTCGCATACTTTGTTTAAAGCTCGTTGGAGTTTTCCAGTTGATGATTCGACTGACTCATCTGTTGCGAGGATAGCCTTGTCGTCTGTTGCTACGACAGTCCCTTCATCTTGTGGTATATCTCTTGTGTAAAGCAGGAACAGGATTGGGCCGAGAACGCTTCCTTGCGGAACACCGGCATGGATTTCTTTGAATTCAGAATATTCTGCTCCATGTTTAACACGAAAGAGTTTGTTATTAAGGTAAAATTCCAATATTCTGTAGAATTTATCTGGTAAGATTACCCTTAGCTTATATCTCAGGTATAGCTTTCTATATTTTATAATTAATTCTTCTACTTCCCTCTTATCGTATTACTTCCACTTTAGTGTGACATCTAGGGCCATTCTTTGGTACTTTTTCTATGTTAGCAAAAAGAACTATTTGGCTGTTGATGAGAACGGGCAGAGAACTTATTCTCTTGTTTGTAAAGTTAGCGTGACTCATTAAATTTAATGCGCTATTATTGCGTTCAATCTATTAGTTTATTGACTGCATTCTGCAGTTTTTGAGTATTTATCAACTGCAAATATTTCGGTGTCATCTGAAAAAGTTGTTTTCTAGTAGTACGAGTATATCCCTTCTGTATAATAAATAGAGAATTGGTCTGAGAACACTGCCTTGTGGGATACCTGCTGTTATTTCCTTCAATTCTAAGTACTCTTCACTATACTCGAAAGGTAGAACCCTATGCAGTTTGAACCAAAAGCCTTTATGCCACATCTTGTCAAAGGCTTGCGCTACGCCCAGTAATAATGCAGAGCATACCTATTTAACTTCGAGTGTTTTCTCTATCATGTTGGTAATATGGTATACTTAGTCTATTGCCGAATGCTTATTCTTAAACCCAAATTGATGATTCGGGAAGAGTCGTCTTTCAGTAATAATTTTGTCTAGACTTTTAAGGAGCAGTTTTTGAAAAATGTTTAATAATATCTGGAGTAGCGATATTGCCCTTATGTAGATGGATTACCTTGATTCGGAGTTTCAACTACTTCAGTGATAATCCAGTTATAAAGTTCATGTCTTAGTTTAAAACAAGCATCAATTAAAAGCTTAGATTTTATTGTGACTACGTTCGGTAGTTCTTTCAAAATTTGCGCTGTAATGAGATCGTAACCTAGCGCTCTTTTATTCGGTATTTTCAGCCTGCACATGTTTCTTTTTTCTCCTGTAGTGACATAGGGTATTTCTTCGTCACCTTTTACTTTTGAATAATAATGTGTTACCTCATCAACTGACTAACTTTGGACCTAATTAATACTCTTCATAAAAATCCTCATATGTATCCTCTTGTGGATCCTAGGGCCTCTACTACGCCTACGCGACATCGTGCACAGTTTCTGGCAATGTGTCTCAGCTCTCCCAACTTTTCCCCAACTGCCGTCCTTCCTTCTCGACTGTCCTGCGCCATGTTCTCCTCGGACCGCCAGGTACTCGACCATCCTAGCTAAATGGATTCCATTGCACAGCATGGTTAGTTAAGAAACTGTGGCCTTTTCGGAACGTGTGACCAATCCACTGCTACTTTCGTCGTTAGATGGGTGTGCCTATTGGTTTTTGGCCCGTTCTTTAGTAAAGGTGTTCGTAAGAGATACGGTTGGGTCAGAAAATCCTTAAGATGTTGCGCAAGTAAAGTATCTGTTCACAAACGTTTGCAGCTTTTTCATGATAGGAATGGTCACTCTCCACGTGCTGCATCCATATAACAGCACGGATACAACGTTAAAGCGGAGCAGTCTTAGCTTAGTATTCAAACTGATTGCATTGCCTCGCCATATTTTGGACAATATCCCGAACGCGGACTTTGTTTTGGCGATCTTGTTAGCTATATCCAGTTCGGTTGCGCCATCGGTCGCGACAGTGTTACCAAAATACTGGAAATCCTCTATTCTGTCTACCGGTTGTCCAGCAATGCATATTTACGAGTAAGGTGATGAGTTTGTTCCAAGACTGATAATTTTAGTTTTTACCACATTAATTTTTATTCCGACGACGCCTGCCCCCCTCCCCACACCTGCTGTCATTTGGTGGGGTTCATAATTCTGTAAGAGTGTAAGCATATACCGTCAGTGTAGTCAAGATGTTTCAGTTGGGATGTAAGTGCCCATCGAATTCCTCAGTTTCCCATCGATAAAGCTGCACGAAGCACATCGCTAATCCACCAATAGGAATTGTTTCAGTAAAAGAATGCAGCCATGTCTTACCCCACTTAGCATTTGGACCCATCGCATGCATGATTTGGACCCTGTTGACACTATCGAGCGTCTTCTCAAAATCGATGAACAGCAGATAAAGTGGCAATCTATATTCAGCGCACTGCTCGATGATGATCCGCAGGGTTGATGTGGTCAACACAGGAGGAGTCAGATCGGAAACCTGCTTGTTCGATCCTAACTACAGCAGGCAGCACGCAGATACTCCTCCAATTTTCGCACTGGATGAAATTTCCTTTCTTAGGAAGCTTAACGATTATACCCTTCTTCTACTCATCAGGAAAGCTTTCAGCTTCCTAGGCTCTCTCTGTAAGTGCGAGTAGTAGCTCAGCCAATATTGTTGAAGCTACTTGTAAGTACTCCGCGGGAATAACGTCAAGTCCTACCGCCTTGTTGCTTTTCAGTGCTTTGATCACAGTAGTAATCTTATCCCTTTCGGGCACTTACCTCGGTCCCCTCAGTCTGATTTAATAGCATATCGCTAGCGAATACACGGTTCAAAACTGAGCTTATCCTCGTCCGAAATGAACAAAGAACAGGCTTTTCACTGGGTGTTGGCTGGAGTTGCGATCACCTGTCAGCTTTTTTGTGATTCTGCAGACGGTCCTGCTGTCACACCTGCTTGCAGCTTCTTCTGCTGCTGTAGCTAGCGCTTTGATGTAGTTGCCCTTGTCACGTCGCACGATACCTAAACATGTACCTAAACATGCAAGAATAAATAATTTTTTTTATTTTTTCTCATAAACTAAAAATTAAATTGCAGAAGACTCATCAACCAACTTCTTGCTTCATCACTGCCACCCAAAGCATTATTCCCTTATCGTTTCTCCCAGCAGTAAATTAATTCAGATTCACACTGCAACTATACGTCCTCGCACTAACCCTTCGCAAATCGTTGAAAGAACGGCTTGCTTTCTACAATTTACCCTGAAGCAAAACCAATTTCCAATAATCAATTGAATTAGTATCTATCCTATGTGTACAGAGCTTACTGTCCTATCCTTCTCCTAGCAAGTGAACGAATCAAAAAGAAGATAATTTCCCACCCTTTTGGCTGACAGAAATAAATCCAATAGCCAACTATCACACACATATCCAATATTCAATTGAATTGTATGCACATGAACGACAGTGATAGTGTGTTTCGTTTATATCCTTTTTCGTCGTCATCATTATCGCCATCGTCATTCTCGTCATCTCGTCATTGCCAAGAAGAATCAAAAGACTCAAAGGAAAATTGTCATTCTATGCTAGCGATGTGCACTACCAGCAGGAGTGTCCTTTGTGTCTCCTCGCTCATATAAAACAATTTAGACTTGAATAACACATTGAACCTTCTCTAGGATACCGAAAAGGATATTTCATTGCGAATTGAATCCACAAAAGAAGAGAATTCTCCGAGTTGCTACTATCACTGGGACACACATAAAAAAGGGATTTTTATGGCTCAGTCCTGTTTGTAGGAGTGAACCCGGTTTACCACTTTATTAGGTTCTCCACGTCCATGCTCCAGCAGGGGAAATCGCAACGATTTTTATTTTGTGCTTAGTGGGCCATGGAAGTGCAAACTATTTTGTGGATGCTTACATAAAGTATCCCTTTATATCCTTTATGCGGTCTGGGGATTTTTGTTCGCCCTCCTTGTGTATTATGCCATTGACCCTTTTTTGATTGTTGATTTTTATTTTGATGTTGTTTGTAAAAATAAAAAAAAAAGGATAAATCCTTTTATTTTGTTTTCTCTTTTTCTCATCCCTAGCGCCCTCAAGACATCTACAGCGCAAGCAATGTCCGGAGATCTTACACTCGATGGCGGCCACCGGGAGCATCCTCTAATAACGAAATTTGAAATTTTAAATCTGGTTCCCGACGGTAATGGACGACAGATGCAACTGTTCGAGGACGAAATGACAATAGTCCGCCATCGAGGCCAACAACGGAGGCAGCATTATCCTTCGACCAAGTGGCGTCGTGTCGGTCTCATTTCAGGAAGGAATGTACACTTAGACACGATAGTCTGGCCGGGAGGCGACATTGTTGTCTCAGGTAAAGAACAACGTCGTAAATCTAACATAAGATTGGCCCTATACAGCGTTGCATCTTCGATAGGACTGTCGGCGAAATCACGAACGATATTTCGTGTGGTCACTGCCTTAGCACCGCCCTTTGTGATGGCATCCGAATTGGATGAAGATGGTTTGTGCCTGCGGGGGTTGCCCTGCCATCGACTGCTGCCCGATCGGAAGCATAATCTAACGATTATGTTCAATAACATTGAGACACAGCATCGATTTACGGAGGATGTTCTGGAGCATGGCGGCAAGGTGCCTTCGGATGAGACGGGAAATTTTCCAAATCCCATGTATGAGTAAGTGAATTGTTATTCTATTTTTTTTATAAAGTTTAGGTACTTCAGAACAGCAATGAGGACATTACTTTTGAGATTATTTTACTTGAGTGATTGTTTGCTCGTTCCTTTTACTACGAAAAAATACCTTAGTCCAAAATATAGATTTTAAAATTCCTTACAAATAAAAATGTCACGCTCATCGCTTGATGGGTTTTTGAGATATAGAAGTTTGTCCAGCAATTTTTTAAATTGCTAAATCAGATTTTTCGGAATTAGGTCGAATATTTTTGAGAATTTCGTATAGTTTTCGAAAATTTTCCACCCATCTTGTAGGAAATTTAAAAACCTAAAATATTGACTTTATTTGTTTCGCAGGGCGCCATTTAATATCAAAAACTCTTTGAAAATTCAATAAAATTGTCGAAATTTTTGCAAAATTTGGACACACCTTTTACATTATTTCAAAACCACTCTGTCAGAACTGCCCAAAAGTCCCGTATAATGTCGCCCAATGAAAAACTAAAAATATGAATAATAGTGCCAGCAATTTTTAAGAAAATAACAGTAAAAAGTCTCAGTTACTAAAGGAACGAACATAACTGTCCTTCATTTTAAGTTGTCGATTTATGTTTTGAAAATTTTAGAACATTTTTTTTCAAATTCTCAAAGCTTACGAGTAAGATACCTAAATATTCATTTCGAAGTTTTATAGTTTCAGATCAATTAATTTATCAATGATAAAGTAACTCCGCAAAGTCATTTGTTAAATTAAACGCTTAAGTTATTCAATTAAATTAATATGTGTTTTCCTAATAAGCGGACTAGAAGATGAATTGACTTTAATTAAACTTTCGACACTACTTGGTTGTACAAGTAATATTCTCTGTATCCACTGCCACTGCTTGCGTTCAATTAAAAGTCTTACATCTTTGAACATACATTCCAACACTGCTAACTAACTCCAATCCCTTCGTCCCTTGGACCAGTGCATAATCCTCAAATCTGCTATTCAAATTGCATACAAGATTTCTTAATTACTTGCATTTTGAGGTCTTCCACAAAATCCCAATCAAAACTCTTGGCAATCCCTAAACTTTCGCTTCGCTCCCGAAAAACCCTTCAAGAGTAGCTGCACTGTAAGTTCAATATTTCAAATATTTATCAAACTTCTTAGAAAACTTTCAGTGCAATTGAAATTCCTCTCAAAATACTTGGTTTTAGTTTACCCTCAAAATTGCATCAATCTACCTGTAAAGTTAATACAGTCTGATCAACAAAACGTATCTACATTTTTTTTCTTTCCAAAAATCTTCTACTATTTCTACGAAATAAATTTTAGGAGACGATTAGCTCTGTAATGGTAAAGTTGGTTAGCCTAATCGAAGTCGATACAAGAATGGCTTAAAATAATTCTTAGTAACTCATTTAAAAAAAAATATTGTTACCTAGTCTAAGATTCTGTTATGTTCCACTCCAGGTTAGGTTTACCGAAATACCCCAAGCTCAAAGCTTTTTATCTATTACACTTCTCTAGAAGCCTGCCGTTACATAAATTTGCTATTTTCGTTACATCAAATGTAACGCAGTAACATGCTATCTACTACTTACTGAAACACATTTTCACATATTTTATCCACACATATGCAGGTATATCATTTTTCTACGGCAAGTGCCTGAAGATACAAATTATTTTGCACAAGTGTACCCTTACTTGCTCACAGCCTCTGTTTGCTCCTTATTACTAGATTACTTATGCCCTTACAAACATTTAACCAAAAACACTTCACTCTAATTACAGAACAAAATGCTGTTATGGTCTTTCGATGGATCTTCTCGACAACATTGCTACAGAATTGGAATTCGAATTTCATTTGTACATCGTCCATGATGAATTATTCGGTGCAAAGTTCTCGGCACTGAATGATTTTATGCCCGGTAGAGTATCAACGAAAGGTGGTAACCACCATGATGAAGGAGCCAAGCAGCATCACAAATCGAAGGATGCATCTACGGGTGATGTGAACGATCAATATCCTGCCAATTCAGATGCCAACCAACAGCAACGTCGATATCACTCGCCCGAAGGACGAACTCGTACTCGACGTCGCACTAGCAGCGGTAAGTAGTATTCAGCTATGTTGCTTTTATTTTACCGTAAGATTGTGTCTGTGTGTGTGTGAGTACCTGAAGGAGTTCAATTAAAATCCCTTTTCGTTCAGCCAGCTTCGAGCGTGAAAACAGCTTGAATAGCAATGAAGTTGATTCAGGAGCTACGGTGGGTGTGAAAAGACGGCGAAACCTTAAGCGGCAGCCGACATCTGTTGCGAATGACATGCAAACCAAAGTTGAGGTTGACAGCTCAGATACGGCGGCCGAGGAAGTGACGGAGGATGCCGACGATGCGGTCATGGATATATCACGAAATGACTGGGCCGCTCAAAATGATTATCATGATGATCAGGAAAGTGGTGCAATTAAAGAGGAGGCGAAGACGGAACAGCAACCCAACGGGAGAAGAGGTATGAAATTGAGATACTTCCTTTTTTTTCAAATGACAATCGATTTATCTGAGAGCGATAGCAGTTCAAATTAATTTGGCGAAAATTTGTATTTCCAATCTCTCCTATTGCAGTTCAGTGGAACGGAATAATAGGTGATTTAATATCCGGATCAGCAGATATGTCGTTTGCACCACTTACGGTCTCAAGGTGAGTACAACAGAGGTGGTCTTGTAATGTGAATAACAAAGTGTCTGTGTTTTCAAATGAATGTCATGTGTCAAGTGGTTGTAGAGATTCTCGATTGTACTTTTGTATTCATGTGCAGTGCAGGTAGGTGCTGTTGATCCAATCGATAAGGAAGAAGCATTTGAAAGGATGTGATTCGGAATTTTGAGTGGAAATATGGTTTGTGCTGAAGGAGGTTTTTATGTGGGCTTCCTCCTCAATTGGGTAGTATCAAACCATTGCTTCACCTATGTTCCGAAAACGTTTATGTTACTAGAAGAGTTAGAGGACGAAACTAAATTGGTTTCGACTTGAACCAAGCAGTGGCAGCTTATCCATGAGCACGTTGACCCCCAATCTTGTTTCAAAATATTATAAACATTTAATTTATAGATTTTAAATTCTTCTAACACTCATCCACAATACACGTGTTTTCCATTTTACATTATGTTGACAGTAATGTTTTCACTTAAATTGTTGCAAGGGAATTGAACAAAATAGCGGAACATTTTTTCACTAATTATTTGGAATAAGTAGAATGGCATGTGCTCGTCTCAGCTTCTATGAATTTGTTTATTTCATAGCAACGATGCTTTTATTTGGAAAGGACAGGTGCACTAAAAAATTGTGCCCAAAATGTAATTCCCTTTAAGCATTGGGAAATTGGAGACGTTTTTGTAAGCCTCACTATACGTATGCACTATTGTTTCGCTTTCTTAGCGAAACTGACTTATGATAAGTATGGCGTTGACAGAAACTTGTGTGAATGGACATTTAAAATACCGTATTTGCATGTACCTTCTTATTTCAATTAATGAAAATGGAATTTAACTGCGAGTATCATAAAAAGAGCGGATCTCACGAAAAAAATAATTACGACTGAAACTTTAGGTTTTGAAATTCTCTTCAGGATGGATGCTGAATTTTTACAAAAAATTTTAATTCATTCTAAATTTACGGCTCTAAAATGTTCAATGAGATAGATGTCAAATATTGACAAAATTTCCAAAATTTAAGATACGTAACCTTTTAAAATGTCCGACTTTACTCGGAAGTTGATGATAATCGTTTTCGAGTGCGAATAACTCGAAAAATGTACATTCTACAAAAAAAAATGATTTATATGAAAATTGTGGGCTTTGAAATTCTGTACAAGATATCTGCCGAATAATTCGAAATTTTCAAAAATGTAAGGTGCTTTGTCTTGGAAAATATCCGACTTCACCCGGAAATAAAGAAAGTTATAGCATAACTCTTCGGGATGTAGACAGACTAAGCGAATGCTCCCTAACGTCCGTAAGAAATATTCTGCATTCTTGCTGTCTTGCTCAGTAGAAAAGGCTGCAGACAACTTGCTGGTATTCTTATAAGTGATTCACTATTGCCAAGCGTCTTGGTATTCTAGAGCGATGCCTGTAGAGAGGGCGACGATGCCGCAGAACACTTCATCAGCGAATGTCACGCCAATGCTCGTGTCAAGTGGAAGATCTTTGGAGCCGATGTGGTGAAATACGAACAAATTTCATTAACTGGAGTTTGCTTTCTGATACGTAGGTTGTCCGGTAAGTTTTTAGAAAAAGTAAAAAAAACACAAATTTATTACTTTCAATGGTTTATTGTTTTTCAAAGAATTCTCCTTCAAGATTTATATACTTTTCCATTCGATAAAACCAGTTTTCGAAACATTTATTCCACTCTGAACTCGACACCTCAGAAACATGCTTTTTGAACGCCTCTACAGCCTCTTTTGGCGTTAAAAAACTTTGACCACGCATTTTATTTTTTATGAACGGAAACAAAAAGAAGTCATTAGGTGATAAATCAGGAGAATATGGACATTGGCTCATTAATTCGACGTTTTGAAACTTCAAAAATTCAATTATTTGACTGCCTGTGTGTGAACTAGCATTGTCATGATGGAGGATGACACGTCGTTTTTTTGTTTGTTTTACGCAATTCACTGATGACTTCCGGCAAACAAATTGTTGTGTACCAATAGGCATTAACAGTTCTTCGATTCTCTAAAGCCACAGTAGCAGCATGACCCGATTTACCGAAAGAACAAGCAATCATTTTTTTCGAAGTGCTGCGAGTACGAGTCACTTTTGTCGGTTTTCGCTCACCTTGGAATACCCAAACAGCCGATTGTCGCTTAGATTCGGGTTCATACGAGTTTATTCAGGTTTCGTCTCCTGTAGTTATACTGTACACGTTTTTTGAAGTACCAAGATCGAATTTCTTTATAATTTCTTTGCACCATTTGATACGAACTTTTTTTTGAGCATCGGTCAGCTTTTATGGTATCCATCTAGCACAAAGCTTCTTCACAGCTAAATGTTTATGCAATATTGATTGAATTGCGGTCTTACTAATGCCGAAGGTTGCTTCTCTCTCCCACGATATGTTATATGCCGATCGGTTTCAATCATGGCGCTTACGGCATCAATGTTTTCTGGAACAACTGCACTACAAAGTCGTCCTTCACGAAATTCATCACTGACGCTAGCACGACCGCGTTTGAACTCAGCAAACCAGTTATAAATTGTAGCATTGGATGGTATTTTTTCACCAAAAGCCAAACGAAGTCGATCTGTGCATTGTTGTTGAGTTAGACCACATTTAAAATCATAAAAAATAATCCAACGAAATCCTTCATGAGAAACTTCCATTTTTTGACTAATTGTTAATTAAAACACAGTGTAAAAACGAAACCACTAAGCGCTCTTTGTCGTGCCACTGTTTCTTACCACGAATTTTATGAATATGGTATTTGGAAACGTCAAAGAAACAGTGCTGCCACATTCTAAAAATTTATCGGACAACCTCGTAGTACAAGGTGGGGCAAAATTTATGTCATAATGTGAATGTGTCATAAATTTTGCAAATGGCGTCAAATGTCATTGTGCTTTTACATTTATATTGGAGACAGATAGAGAACTAGTTGACAACAAGCAATGTAGCGATACACACATGAAGAACGCAGAATTATTGCTTTCTTGACCAATTTTCGGTCTGTTGTTTTAACGCAGCTTGAATTTCGTTGTTGTAGCGACGAAGACCATTTCCACTTAGGGGGTTATGTGAATAAACAAAATTTACTTTTCTGGGGTACGGAGAATCCACATGAAATGCACGAAGAGCCATTGCATCCCCTCAAAGTGACTGTTTGGTGCAGCATTTGCAGTGAAAAAGTGATTAGCCCTTATTTTTTGAGGACGCCGATGGCATCAGCGTAACCGTAATTGATGAGCGCTACAAACAGATGTTAAACGAGTTTTTTGCCGCAAGTTGCTGAGTTTGGGTACCGAGTATTGTTGGTTCCATGGAGATTTTGAACCACCAATTTCCGGTGCGTATAATCTCCCGTTGTGGCGATTTAAACTGGCCGGCCAGATCCAGACTTCTTCCTTTGGGGCTTTTTGAAATCTCGCGTTTACCACAACAAACCACTTGCAAGTGTTTAAAGCCAACATTGAAGGAGCCAGATGTTTAGCACAAATGTGCGTCTCCTCAAAAGGTGGTCATTTGACCGATATCAGTTTTTTAACTAAATGTTATCAATTTTACACCATCAGTTAAACTTTTCGTGAAAACAGAACCCAATTTTTTTTATTTCTAACAAAATGGCAGCCAATGCACATTATGACATTACTTTTGCCCCACCTTGTATAATGAACCGTCATCGAGTCTGAGTGCCCCAGTGGAATTTGTCTTAAACCAAAAAAAAAAACACCTATCTACTTAACCTGTATATTTTTCATACCAGCAAGTAGTTCTGATTTTAGATTGTCTAACCCAGCACCTTCGCTTGGTTTAAGCTTGCCTAAAATTTCTTTGATTTGCAATTAAGTTGTTGAGAAAATCGGTTATTATCTAAATCAAGACATACCAGACCGCCTTTCAGTAGAGTTTTTGACTTTCCTCTTATGCAGCAATCCGCACGTGTCTTGCAACAATTCAACACTGAACTTCCCCCAGTTGATGGTTCTGAATTTAGCATCCTTTAATATTTATAAAAACTCACTGGAACTAGGTAATAATCCATGTCAATTATGGCACCTAGCAAGGAGGTAGTGTAGTATAGGCTGAGTTTTACAATTGCCTTATCAAATATATTTTCCATTCCGATTTTGAAAGTTGTAATCTTCAAAAACAATCCATTTACAGCTTCTATTTCTAACCTCTAAAGTTAATTGTTTTTGAAGAGACTGTCATGAAACACTAGGGTGAGTAAGGATTAGACTAGCTCTACAGATGCTTTCTAGTTATTTTATCTAAAGCCCTTAGAGCTACAAGATGCTTTCTAGTTATTTTATCTAAATTTGAAATTTCTGCTAGGTTTCTGCCAATAATTATCCATCACTCAACTCTATAATTTGCTTTTCTTGCAAAAGGAAGAACTGCATCAACTCAACGATATAAATAGCTCCTACGCAGCATTGAAGACCAATCTGTGAATAATAATTGCCTTCCATTATACGTGAATTTCCCTTCACTTACAACACCACTTCCTTTCATACATTCAATCCGCAGTAATGCATTTTCGCACCCAATTCTACTCTCTCAAGTAATACGTCAATTGCATACTTATCCAATCCAAAACCACTCAATGTTGGCCAAATGCAAATACCAGCATAATCTCACGAATGAATGGTAAACCACAAGGATAATCAAGTTCCAGCAAAGTAAACGAACCCAAAAAGGAGAAAAAAAACCCATTCTCAACCTCAACCCCATTTACTGCTATTTCCAATTTGCACTCTCCTAATGGGATTTGCATATCAAATTCAAGAAGGAAAAATAAAATTTGCCCACAAACACACTCATCCTTCATCCAACCGCCACCAAATCAAATTCAACTTTTTGGCATCAGGAGTGAAAACAAAATTTTCTTCCTCAACTCTATTCATCCCTTAACCCAAATTGACACAATTAAAGGATTTGCCAAAAGGATTCCTATTCACAGACAGAAGGAATGGAATCTGTCTGTAACAGGAAAAAAAGCAGACACCTCCTTTGAATTTAAATTAGCCCAAAAGGAGAGCGACTGTAATTTAAGGACCTCTCCCCTTTAATTTCACATTCCAACGTGCTTCTCACTCATACTCACTCACAGTCACATTTGTTTTTAGGGCTCGTGCCGAGGTGATAGACTTCAGCGCCCCGTACTTTCACGGAGGTGTATCATTGTTGGCTGCGCCGCACGGTAAATCAGAGATACCACTGCTGGCATTCCTGTTGCCATTCTCACCGGAGCTGTGGATTGCCATTTTTACATCTCTCAATGTGACAGCCATCGCTGTTGCTATCTACGAGTGGTTGAGCCCATTTGGCCTGAATCCTTGGGGGCGGCAGAGGAGTAAAAACTTCAGTATGTCATCAGGTAATTGCATTATTAATGTTTACCACTAAGTAACAGTACATAGAACCTCCTTAGAGGGGGTAATTGCACTTAATTTATTCATTGTGGATGGTATGTGGATGGTATTAGATAAAAATGTTTTCGTTTCTTTTTCATTTTTTTTCTTTAGCACTTTGGGTTATGTGGGGCTTACTCTGTGGACACCTGGTGGCTTTTAAGGCACCTAAATCATGGCCCAATAAATTTTTAATCAACGTTTGGGGTGGCTTCAGTGTGATATTCATTGCTTCTTATACGGCAAACATAGCGGCGTTGATAGCCGGTCTATTTTTCCATAATGCCGGCAATACACCGGAAGTTTCGGTAAGTACTTAGAAATACATGTTACACATTTTTTTTATTTAAGGACACACTCTTATAATGGATAAACTTCCTTATGGGAGTATATCAAGGAGAAGGATGAATAAATTCTTACTCCGGCCACGGTGGCGTATGTGGAATATTTTAGGTTTCTTCAAAAATTTGTTTGCATTTAGTTTATTAAAAATTTTGGCAGGATAAAACCAAATATGCATAGCCACAGTGAACAATGCGAATTTGTTTTGAGAATTCTCAAATGTTTTATCCTTGACAGCAAATAAGCTCTTTGAATTCATGTTCACGGATGTCGAATGCATTCGCTTCGTTTGGTGGGTGAAAAAGTGGAATAAAATATTTTAAGTGCATGTCCTTTATGTGAAATTCTGTTTTGGAGTGTGGAAGGATTATTGTGTAATAGTTTTATGTCATGACATTCAAATATTCATAAACTGAAATTGGTTACGTGTCAAGCACATATAAGGGTTTTGTTTTAAAGAAAATAAAAATTAATTAGCTAACGATGGCTGACAATGGAAATCAAATTTTGCTAATGGATTTCTACATAAAACGGGGCTAATTGACTTTGACTATGTGAGGAGTTTTAATTAATAAAATTTAATTAAATAGCAACTAGGCATGCAGTGAATAGTTGATCTTTATTATTATTAATATTGTGCTAATTTTAGATTCAACATGCATTCCACAGTATATGTGGAGATTAATAAATTAACAAATAAAAATATTTGTCTTTTTTTTAGTACAGTAAAATTAAATTTAGGGCCAAATATCAGTCAATATGCAGGAATGGACTCCGCGAAATCAGGTTCCAGGGAATAAGGTCCCAAAATAGAGATGAAATAATGAATGATATTGCATTATATGTGGCTCTCTTTATTATGTTAATTCATTATAAAATAAGGTCCCAACAAAATTTGTTCATTCTTCCTTATTCTTCCTATTTCATTCATAAATTATATACTAAAGCGTTAAAACCTTTGGCGCGGTATTAATGAACGATTTCAGATTTTCACATTTAAAACAAATTTTCTTACTATAATTTTTCTTAATTTTAAATAATTCACTAAAACTTGAAACTATTATCGCAATATGAACGAGTGAGTTAAAACTTTTTTGAATTAAATAAATAAAGTGCACGACTGGGTCAAACGTACTTGTACACTACTTGTTTGATTTTCAAATTGGCAATACTTTTCCGGCGACAGCTAATTTGACAGCTGACAGCTGATTTGGGCTCAGTTTGGTTTTCCATCTCAGCATGAATAGTCTTACTCCAGAATAACGCTTACAAATTGTGCAAATTTATTTCGAAAATCGTGGTTCAGTTTGCGAAATTTACTGTGCACTACGTACATTTTATGGTCGACATAATTGTTCATCCGAGGAAGTAATTTGAATATACAACGATAGGTATTCGTACGATACGAATCCTCAAAGACATCGTACAGTGCACACAGAAAAAGCTGTTGCTGCTGTGGAGCGTAGTATCGAGAAGGAGGAGTATCGCCATCGTGCACAGTAATTGGAGCTGTGTCCATCCACTTTATGGAAGATTTTGTAGAAAGATCTTGCTTCACGAGCTTACAAGATCCGCCTCGTGCAAGAATTGAAGCCGCTTGCCCATCGTGTGCTTTGTACGTTCGGTAACTGGGCCGAATACGAGTTTGTCCTTGATCCTCGTTTTCACCACAAAATTTTGTTCAGCGATGAGGCTCATTTTTAGTTGAATAGCTACATCAACAAGGAAAATTGACACATTTAGAGTGGAGAAAATCCACAAGCAATTATTGAGACGCAGTTACATCCACAAAAAGTCACTATTTGGTGTGTTTTATGTGCTGATGGAATCATTGGTCCATAATTCTTCAAAAGTGATGCCAGCCAACACGTTACAGTTAATGGAAAGCGCTATAGATTCATGATAACTGTCTTTTTCGCTCCCCAATACAATGGTATTAATGTGGAAGAGCTGTTATTTCAATAAGACGGCGCAACACGCCACACTACGCGCCGCTATCAATTTATTGAAAGAAACATTCGATGAGGGCGCAATGGACCTGTAAATTGGCCTCCAATATCATGTGATTTAACATCTTTGGACAATTTTCTGCGGCTTTAATCTATTCCGATAAATCAGGGACGATGGACGCCTTGGAAGCCAACATTCTCCGAGTTATTGCCGATGTACGGATACAGCTGCTCGAAAAAGCGGTCGAAAAATGGACTTCCAGATTGCACTTTATTTAAGCCAAAGAAACACTAATGACATTAAATTATCTTTCCAATAAAGTCAGTACTGTGGTCATTGCTACGATTTTTATGTATTTTAATTCATTTTAAAGTTCTATAACTCTAAAAAGGAACACCCTTTACATGTTTATTTATAAATCACTCAGATTTAATATTTAAACAAAACCGATTGAAACATTTTTTTTTTAATTCTGTAAAAAAAAATATATTTTTCAAAATTCGGTATGCCGTAATCTTGTACATATCAAATATTGTTCAAATATTTTGAACTAAATCGTTCAAGTCATAGCCGAGAAATAACAAATTTTCCAAAACCAATCAATGAGTAAAGTACCGTTATAAGCATTTTTGACGAAAATTTCGAACGCCATCTGTTAGCATAAGTCTCCTGTAACTCAAATATTAAATTTGAACAAAATCGTTAGTGCCATTTTTAAGAAAATTGATTTTATACAAATCGGGCCTTAATTTTATGGTTAGAATAAAAATTCCAATTCCACCTCAAATTGTGAACCTACAGATCCCAGATATGGAGTTCGAAGAGAACCCGTCCAGCCGTGAACAAAAATGTGTTGGTAAAGATTTGAGATCCCTTAGAGAGTTATAACGGTTTATGTGTTGTTTTGCTATAATCTATATTTTTTGTATTTTTAATAACTCTTATCCACTCCAATATAAGTTTGTGACAGCTCTAAAAAATTTCTTGAATATTCATGAAAAGACCGACTTTATAAAACAAAAAAAAGGCCGCAATAATAAAGTAACCAACTATTGTCTCATTGCTAAACTCTTTTGCATTCCCTAGACTATCGAAAGTATTTTGTATGATACAATGTCTCTTCATTGCAAATCCATCATTTCTCCAAACCAACACGGATTTCTTAATGGCAGCTGAACTACTATCAGCTTAATCGAGTGCGTGTCTAAAACACTGTGCACTTTAGAAGACGGCAAAGAAGTAGATGTAATTGCTACCAATTTCAGCAAGGCCTTCCATGAAATTTAACACAGAATTATCCTTTTGAAACTAAAAGCTCTTGGTTTTCAGCCGGGATTCATTTCGTATATCAAATCCTACTTGATATATCGCCAATATGAAGTCCTCTTCAGATCATCCGTATCTTTCCATTTAAGCATTTAAGCTACCTCGGGCGTCCCTTATACCTACGATCTTCATTTTGACTATATATGATGTTTTGTGCATCATCAAATGATTTTATCTGTTCATCTACTCTGATGACATACAAATCTTCAGGTGCATATCTTCCGCTGCTCAGTGCAGGATGACCTTAAAAGGTTTTTAATCTGGTGACAAACAAAAAGTTCCTGAAGCTCAACATCAGCAAACGTCAAGGTATCACATAAGCGTCTCCCTCCACCACCCAGGCCTTACTCTATTTGTGGTCAGTCTCTTCATTGCGCAACTTGGGTGTCTTTTGTGATAGGGAACTCAATTTTCGTGCCCACACTGAAAAAATGATCAATAAATTATCAGAGCCAACTATCGTTATCAAACGGTAGTCTAAACAATATTCAAACTTATATGTCACCTTCGTCAAGGGCCTTCTTGAATATGCTAGCGAAAACCACGCTCTTGAACTCGATCTTGATTATTTCTGCTACATGAACAACGTTGCACAAACTACTCTAGTCGCTATGGATGTAAGTTCGTCAGCAGTTCTTAAGAAGATTAGAAAACGCATGGACGATAACTCTAGGATGCCGTAGTTTTGAAAAAATGTGTGAACCATCTGACTCAGCCCTTCACTGCCCTGTTTCAATTATCAATCTCGCAGGGAGTTTTTCACGTTCTTTCACTGCAAGTCAATCTTTTCTACTAAGCAGCACGAATTCCTTAAGGGCAGATCAACAACCACTATTTTAACTAAATTTGTGTCAAACATTGGAGGATGGCAATCAACTTGATTTTGTTGTCACAAACTTTAGTAAGGCTTTTGACAAAGTTAAAAGCTCTAGGTTTTCAACCGAGTATATTTCGTGGATCAAATCTTATCTGGATGAGCGCCATTACAAAGTCCGTTTTAGATCTTCAGTATCTGATCCTATAATGGCAATTTCGAGCATCCCTCAAGGCAATCATCTTGGACCATTGATTTTTATCCTGCCTATAAACGATGCCGAATGTGCGTCTATGCTGATGACATGAAAATCATTAAACACATATCATTTATTGCTGACTTCCGCCTAATGCAGCAAAGACTTGAATAGATTCTCCATCTGGTGTCAAACAAGTTTCTTAGAACTGAATGTGAATGTCAACAAATGTCACTCTATTACTTATTCCCGTAAACGCCTTCTACCACCTCCTAGGATGTACCTCATTCGTGATGAGCTCGTACCCTCGTCACTTCAACACGTGCTTGGAGTGTCATCTGCGATAGTGTACTCAGCTATCCTTCTCATATTCATAACTCTATAAGCAGGGCCAACTCAACACACGGTTTTGTGAAACGCAGGTCTAAAGAATTTTTGGATCGGTATATTTAAAATTCCCTCTTATAACCTTTGTAAGGCAGCCTTCGAGTATAGTAGCCAAGTATGATCGCCTTTGTTAAATATGTGCAAGGCAGATTCATCCGATTCGATTTACGCGGTCTTTCTTGGACTACGAGGATCGTCTGAGACTTCCTTCTCCCCTTCCTTCTCGAATTATGTTAGTTTGATTTAGTTAAGTTTAGTTTTTTAAGGGCCCTTTTTTAATTTTGTTATCCAAATGAAGAGTTTTCGAATGACGCCTTTGTTGGAAATTTATCAAAGAATCGATTTCATTAAAAGAAAGAAGATATTAGGTGCGCAAATAAGTTGGGTCCAGCAGTAAGTGCTGGTCGATTTTGACATATCCAAAACGTCATGAACCGAGCTTAGACATATGGTAAACAAACTGTTTTGACACATTAGTGATTTTGTTTTGGCATCATATAGTTTTGGTTGTGTGAAAATGTCTGATTTTGTGCCAAATAATCGTCATTTGCGGGAAGTGTTGATTTTCTTCTTTCATTCGAAGAAAACGGCGGCTGAAGCGCATAGAGAGCTCCAAAAAGTTTACGGAGATGCTGCTCTAAGTGGAACGACGTGCCGTGATTGGTTCCGTCGCTTCAAAGATGGTGATTTCGATGTTGAAGACCGTCCGCGTTAAGGAAGGAAGGAAGGCCAAAATCCTTCGAAAACGCTGAATTGGAGGCATTGCTTTATAAGGATCCGTGCCAAAGGCAAGAATAGCTTGCTTCAGCATTAGGAGTTACCCGTCAAGCCATTTTCAAGCGATTACATGCGTTTGGAATGATTCAAAAACAAAGAACTTGGGTTGCTTATGTTTTGAAGCCAAGGGACGTTGAGTGCCGTTTTTTCGCCTATGAATAACTACTCCAGCGGCAAAAAAAGGAAGGGTTTTCTTCATCGCATCGTGACGGGTGATGAAAAATGGTTGATTCATTACGCAACCCAAAGAAAAGAAAGTCATGGGGACTGCCCGGTCAAGCTCCTACGTCGTCGGCTCTGCCGAATATTCGCGCTGTGAAGATTATGCTTTGTATTTGGTGGGACCAGGTCGGTGTCATTTATTATGAACTGTTGAAACCCAACGAAACCATCACTGGGGAACGGTATCGACTTCAATTGATGCGAGCAGAGGCACGAAAAAGTAATTCTACAGCATGACAACGCTCGACCTCACGTTGTCAAACCCGTTAAAACCTACCTGGAAACGCTCAAATGGGAAGTCTTACCCCACCCGCCATATTCCCCAGATATTCTGCCATCCGATTATTACTTGTTCCGTTCGATGGCACATGGTCTGGCTGATCAGCAGTTCCACTCATATGAAGAAAAAAATGGCTTGATTCTTGGATAGCCTCAAAAGATAAACACTTTTACCGTAACGGTATTCGAACTCTGCCAGAAAGATGGGAGAAAGTTGTAGCTAGCAATGGGCAATATTTTGAATGATTCATTTGTAACCATTTTTTCACAATAAAGTTGCAGTTTCATCAAAAAAAAAAAACAGCGAGAACTTAGTTGCGCACAGTAATAATAATATGGAAACAAATTTTGTAAATTATTTTAAATTAGAAAAAAAGAAGAAAACAAGAACATTTTTGATTTTAAGAAAAGTTTCAATTTTTTTTAAAAAAAAGCAAGAGTTGCTTGTCCATTTATTATAGCCTTACCACATTCATTTTCAAATTTCACGTAAAATTAGTAATAAAAGGTCGGAAAAAATTCGACCGCAAACACACCGAGGAATTCGCTTCATTATTATTTTTCGATTTTGACGTCAATTAAAGCCAGCGCACATTTTCCACTAATGCCAAAATGCTTGTGAAGTGGATGCGGATAATGACAGTTTCCAAGTGTTTTCAAAGAAGCCATACCGGTCATTTATTTGTGGAGGCTGAACCTCTTGAAGGTCCCTCCTAACTTTCGACAGACGATACAAATGTGACCTTATTGAACGTAAAAATTGGCGAAGATCCAAAAACGACTTGGGAAGCTATAGGTGGGGAACAAGGCTTGGATGCCTTAACTATGATATTAGCATTAATTTATCATTCACGAATTGTTCTTAGAACGGTTTTCTTTGAAGTTTGAAGAACCCTGTAATGGAGTGAAAGGAAAAGGTATGGGGATGAGTTAAATAGATAAAGGAAGATAGTGAGGTAACTATGCAAGTTAATTTTAATTTTTTACTAATTTAAACTTAAGTATTATCTTTGTATTCGAAATATCAGGCAATATTTCTTGTAAAACTTTTGAAAACGAAAAGTTGAACTCTTTAAAAAAAATTGTAACAGGTGATAAATCTTGCTTCTAAAAATATTACCCGGATACCAATCAGCAACCCATACTATGGATCCCAGGAGGTGCAAGTCTCTTAGTTAAAGCAAGACATCAAGAATTATCAAAAAAAGTGATGAAACTGGTCAGATGGTACTACTAAAGTTATACAGGATCTAGCTTACCACTAATTTTCAAAATTTTATTGGGAAACCAAAAAAAAATTTCAACTTCGACACTACCGGGTATCAATGCAATTAGCTGAGCGCCCTATTCCCAAGTCATGGCGCCGTGCAATTTTTGGCTGTTCCGAGAAATAAAAAAAAATTAAAGGAAAGGTCTTAAGTTTCAATGAGGATATCATTAATTTTAGTTGATGTCGAAATTGAAAAGCTCCAAAAAGACGCTTCGAAAGATGGCTCTACCGACCAAAGAAATGTATTTAAATAAATGGAAGTTATTTAGAGAGGTAAAATAATTATGTAAATTAAGGATTTTAAGTCAAAATTGTTATTTTTATTCCCCTCGTATACATTCAACAGTCTTGTAATTCAGCGCATTGGTTGCCCTATGTGCTTCAAGCATTGTAATTAAAATTAGTTCGTTGTTCACAACGGTGTATTTTTTAACTATTTACTGCACTCAGTAAGATATTTTAAATCTTTGAAAAAATGAATCGTATCCCACTCACATTCCTCTCTAGCAAAAAATGTACACATTCATTTCGAATACATACTTCCAACTTTCATAGACTTATTCATCTTATCCTATTTTATTCTATTTATATACATATGTACGGGAATAGTCTTCTCGCTTTCAATGATGAGTCATGTATGAACACGATTGACCTTCAACCATACCAAACCTCATCATCATCGTAACATTGAGGTCATAATATCACCCAAATTGCTAACATGTGCCGAATAGTCAGATATCCTTCACAATTACATATATGTATACAATCCTTCCCAACAAAGTGTCATAGTTAGCAAATTAATCACTGACAGCACTCACTAAAGCACATAAACATAAATTCCCTCACTTCCCCATAACGTAATCCGTATATCACCAAACAATTCACACCAAAACACTTCATCCATCTGTCAGCTTCAATAGATGTCCTTATCATTTTTCCTCTTCATACCATTCACAAGAAAATATTTCATTTTATTTCGCAAAAGGCTACAGCTCCTCTCCCCTTGAGAGGAGCCAAAGGATGAGTGTGGTGCGGAAATAATGGTAAATCTGTCCGAAACGATTTTCGAGGGTGTGGTATGGTAGTATAGTAGCGAACGAGCGTCTTCATCTCATTTCAATTGACTGTTATTGCAGTGTATCCCGTAAGAGCATCCCTTGCTCTTTAAGGTTCGTTCCTTCACCATATCGCTCCGGGATAGTCCAAGTGGGCAGGATTAGCCAAATTGAATTAATTCGTCTTAAATTAGAAAATAGAACAGAAAGGACAAGAAATACATTGTCTTGGCGAAATAAATAAAGTAAATTATCGGACTTGGGGTGTGATTCATTGGCATTCCCAGAGTGTATGCAGGTCAATGGTTTTAATGACAGACTCATCCGCTTCGAGGGCGTTCCGGTCTTCAAAATGGTATTAACTCTAACAGTGATCCTTAAAGCTGAGGGGATTCAGATCGATTTGGTGATAGTCCTTTGATTTTTGTTTTACATGAATAGGTGCTACGTTAGTGTTAAATTTTTGACACTCTTTGGACGTTTTCAACGGTAATTAGTATCCTCATTTTCACAGGATGGTATTAAAATATTTTGACAGGGATATCAGTTTTTAAAAGTTCAATATTCCAGAAAATCCTATAACAAAAAGCTAATTCAATATGTTTGCGGTCGAACGAAACGCACTAGTTGCATCTATTAAAATTCAAATTCCCTGGTGAGTCAATCAATATGTTAATCCCATCGAAACAAGGGGAAACAGTTAAAACAAGGAACCTATCAACAGTTGAATAGCTGCAGAGGCGGATGTCAGTGGCATGGTTTATTCAATGATATTGAAAACACTGCGGGGAACTTTTGAGTGTATCCTGAATAAAATTCCCTTTTTAAACAATAGAATTTGATTTGAATTTACATATAGGAATGGTACACATAATGTATAATACTGCAGGGGATTTTTAGAGTTTTCATTGGCAAAATGCAATTCTACAGATCAGAATAAATAGAGCCTATCCCCGAGCCTTCTGGTTTAACGAGATACCTTTTTTTTGAAAGCCATAAAGTTATTTAAAAGTTTTCATATGGATTATATGAACAATTTAACCATAAATTGTGTTTGATAGATAAACCCTAGTATATCTATAATTCAAAGTCTGAAGGGTCAAGCAATTAGCATCACGGAAACGATTTAATTTTTGTATCTGTCATCACTTTTGTCATGTTCTTATAACTTCTTTTCAGAACTTAATGCCATTGTAATGCAAAAAGTGTATCTTGTGCATATTTTCATTTTCCTAAGTATACAATATTTTTGGATTCAGTGACTTAAGGATTCCACTCTAGAACCTGATGACAGTGTTCAGTGAGTGACTTTTTTGACAATTGGGATCTACTGACACTTTTCACGAAGGCCTGCATAAGACATAGTTTCCGGATACAAGATTTCTAAGATGCGCCTCATGCATTTACTAAGAAACACTTGAAGTTTACTTATTAGAATGTTTGTCACCAACGCAATATTCTCAATACTCTTAAATATTCTCAATTCTGGCGTTGCCAACTTTATAATTTTGCTATAAAGGGCTTATTTTTAGACTCGTCTTTTCGCATTCTCGTTCTTTGTTTTGTGAGTGCTGCGATTCAGTGGTTAAGTGAGTAAAACTCTCTGAGCGGGAGTCTCAGATTCGAACCCCAAAAGCACTAGAAAGTTGTTGCCACGCTCCTACTCGTACCTCTCGCTAACATCTGGCAAATATCGGAGAGTCAAACTGCAATGGAAACACTTCTTAAATATGTGCTTCAAGTATGTCACTGCTCATATAGTGTAATGAAAAATTTGATTTACTACTTTTTTTAAAACCTTGGTCATTATAGTAATATAATTTGGCTTCTTCGTTAATCCGGAGAAAACAAGTAGCTATGATCGCATTGCCATGGGCCAGATCAATAAAACTCTTTTGTCTACCTATCTATTTGTTCTTATTTGGGTCGTTCGAAAACCACTGAAGAAATTTTCATAAAATTTTGATTTTGATGTTTAGTTTCGCCAAAAAATGAGTGTGGATTATTTGTTGGGCCCTCGTAAGCTAAGACTGGTGCCATAGTTTCACGGTAGTTCCTGAAAACGGAATGAAGGGTGTAAGACATATCACAAACATATACCTTAAGAGAAGCTCAACGTATTATTATGAAATTTGAGCTCCAAGCTAAGCCGGACGTATAGATGTGGTCGCCCTAAACTTATCGAAATCGTAACGAAAAGGTGATTAGATATAGTGGGGTAGTTTTAAGAAACGAAGGATGGCTGAAATGAACTGTTACTAATTCAATGTATTTTTTTTAATTGTCAATATATTTTATTGAATCCAAAGAGAAAAATGTTGAAAATTTATTCAAATTTAAGGACTTAATTAATATTTTCGATATGGCCACCTTTGGCACGAAGAAGGTCAATAAATTTAGCGCACTCTGCACGTAAGTGTGTCTGTTTAATGTGCTTCCATTCCCGGCGAAGCGCTAACTTGAGCGCATCCGTTGTTTGGTATTTTTTAGTACCAACCTTGGCCTTCAAAATGTCTCAGACAGAAAAGTCTAATGAATTAGATAGCCATTGTGTCGAGGAAATGAAGTGTGGAACGTTTTGTCGCAGCCATTCTTGATTTGCTCGGGCTTTGTGGGAAGGTGCAGAGTCCTGTTTTAATGTTCAGGGTCTTTGGCCGAAATGGTTGCGTGCTCATGGCTTCAACACAGCTTCCAAGACAGTTTCACGATAAACCGTAGCATTTATCTTAACGCCATTGCGGCCCAAACCATCAAAAACGGTGGCGCATTCTTTGATCGAAACTATCGTATAACCTCTCTGGCAGGTAAACTCGATCATTTTGCCGTTAACAAGTTGCTCAATTGGAAATGGTGCTTCATTAGAGAAGACGATGTTTGGCAATTGGCCACTTGCGTGCAAGCGGATAAACTCCTTTTGCTCTTTCCACTCTAACTTTTTTTGGTCAGGTGTGAGATCGTGTACTTTTTGGAACTTTAAGGCCTTGAGCACGGACTCATTTTGTTACATCCGTGCTTCTAAGCTAAACATATCAGCTCAGAAGCCATTTTTCTTCCGCTACGCCTATGATTTCGTTCGATTCTGGCCTTCACACTCCGAATCACTGTTGACGATGTTGCTGTCTCTTTCGGGCTACCTCCATAGCGTTTTGCAATGCTGCCGGTTTCATTGTAATGCAATGGTGCGATACACAAACATTTTGTTCACTTTCAAATGTTTTAGCTCAGGAACAATAGTTGTCCCGCAAAAAAAGAGGAATAACACTATTACGTTTAAATTCCATTGTCGATAGAACAAAAACTAAACACGCGATAAAACAAAACCTTACACACGCTTGTCAGCAATGAGATGAAATAACAACTGTCAAATTTCCAGCGCGCTGTCATTCGTAGTTTGGCAGACACAGCGACGTGAAGTTGGTAACAGCCAATCTGTATTTGCGTAACCTTCTCATGACTCTTTAAATTTTCTATTTTTTTTTTTTATAATATATAATACTATTGGGAATAGAATGAATGCAAAAATTTGGCCTTTTTTCGCTTTGTGAAAGTGAAATAAGGCCATATTTTAACGTTTGGCTTTATTTCACTTCGTTAAAGTTGTTTAGAATTTTATTTCCTCAATATTTTTGGTTCACCATATACTTTTTTTGAAAAATGTTTCTAGGTCTAATGGTTCAAAAGTTATAAGCGGGTGGCATACTCACGAACATACAGACAGACACCATGATGAATCCTTTAGTGTCCCGTTTTATATCATTCTGGTACGGAACACTAAACATTTAATCTTCAATCTATCCTTAATATTCCAATAATTTAGGCATTGAACAAATTGAACAAAAGAACCATTGAAATTGGTAAACATTTCGTTAAGTTAAAGCCAAGGAGATGGTTGCAAAAACAAAAGCCAAAGGCGGTATAACTCTGAAACTATAAGAAGAATGGGAGATTTGTTTATCGAGATTTTTTAATCCAAACTTAACTCAGCTGTATGTGAATTAAATTTGCCCCATATACTCGTACTTCAAACATCCTGTATATGTATCTGAGAGCATACTAGCTAGATGAGACAGGCTAATCCTCTCTGGACTCACTAGGTATTAGCTTTTATCCTAGAGTTACATCAGCTTCCACCAGGCGGGGTACAGTAGGTACACCAGTGCCATTTTCATTTATTCTTTCATGCCGCATTCACCAGGGATATGCGTCTTTAGTCATTACAAGACAACTGTT
Source organism: Pocota personata (assembly GCA_963082735.1). Classification (NCBI taxonomy): domain Eukaryota; kingdom Metazoa; phylum Arthropoda; class Insecta; order Diptera; family Syrphidae; genus Pocota; species Pocota personata. The sequence continues at coordinate 223,861,746 of OY720430.1, forward strand.
TTTAGTATTCTGTACCAGAATGATATAAACAGAACACTAATGGATTCAACACTATATCTGCCCGTTTATCTGTTCATTCCTTTTCATGAACCATTTGACCTAAAGAGCTGAAATTTAGCAAAAAAAAAACAAAAATTATACGTGGCGGACCTAAAATAATCAGGGAACAAATCAAATTAAAGCTGATCTTATAAAGAGTCCAAAATTAGAAAATATATATGTACAAAATGTTGGGGTAAAAAATCTCACAAATCATGGCATACGAGGGTGGGTCAATGAGTCCCTGAAAAATGAAATAAGGAACACTCTTTTCGGTATAAAAACATTTTAGCTCTACACACTTCATCCAACGTTTCTCCAATTTGTTGATGCCCTCCAAATAATACTATTTCTCGAGCCCCTCAAAATAAGCGTTTGTTTCAGCGATGACCTCTTCATTCGACCCAAATCTCTTACCTCCGAGCCATTTCTTCATGTTTGGAGACAAGAAATAGTCGCAGGGGGCTAAATCTGAGGAATATGCTGGATAAGGGAGGAGTTCGAAGCCTAACTCACGCAATTTTGCCATTGCGACTGCGGACTTGTGCGTCGGTGTGTTGTCCTGGTGAAAAGAACTTTTTTCTTCGCCAAATGCGGCCATTTTTGCTTCAAATCGGCTTGGAATCGAACCAGTAGCTCTGCGTAATATGCATCGGTGATCGTTTTACCCTTTTCAAGGTAATCGATGTGAATAACACCGCGCGCATCCCTAAAAACTGTCGCCATGACCTTGTTTGCTGACAAACCCGCCTTGGCCTTCTTCGGCTTCGATTCACCAGGAGAAGTCCATTGTTTTGACTGTTCCTTGGTTTCTAGTGTGTTTTGGTGAGTTACGGTTACGTAACGACGCAAAAACTCAGCCGAATTTTTTTGGAACATCGCCAAACACACCTTTGAAGTTGTCAAACGAATGCGTTTGTTGTCGATTGTGAGCAAACGCGGCACCCATCTTGCAGAAAGCTTTTTCATGTCCAAATAATTATGTAAAATCGAAATCACTGAGCCATGTGATAAGCCTGTGGCCTCTTCAAGCACTCTCCGCGCACTTTCACTCGCCGATCGTCCATTATCAAACTTTAATGAGCACTCGGAATTCACTTTTTTCCATTTTAACGAAAATGCTACTAGGCGTCTATATAAAATGGCTGCCACAACAAAACTATTTGACAGATCTGTCTGAAAATTTGGGTGCGTTCTTCTGAAAGATGATTCTTGACAACAAAAAAATTAAATTTAAGGTGATGATACAATTTGTGTTAATTTTCAGGGACTTATTAACCTCGTAAACTATATGATGTCAGTCATACTCTATGCCTTCATTAAGTCGTACTTAATTCATGCTTCAAATTTTGAAAAGATGCAATGGATGTCATTGGAATCTATGGCTGTGGCTATTGAAATCACTTCCTGTGTTGGTTTTTCACTCTTTTACGTATAATTGCTCCTATCTCCTTTGGAAAGACTGCTTTTTAGTGACTAATTATTGGCTTTCTTCAGACTATAAATCTATAAATTCTTTTTTCCTGGCTAATTATTTGCTTTAAATGCTATCTAATCCGCCCATCTATGACTAGGTTTTCCACACTATCTCGAAGAGCATATCTTCCGGACTTAAAGCTATCTGTCTTCTTTTTTTTTTCATCTCTATACGTGTTGATCTCTTTGAATGGGAGACTGTGTCAGCCTTTAACCTCCAGCATTTTCAAAAGCAATTTCTTTACCAATCCAATCTTCTGGTTCTATACTTCCCATTCGTTTCCCTTTTCTTGGCTCGGAGAACCTATTTCTCTTACATTACAGATTTACATGAAGAATGTGGTAACAAGTCATGGCATCAAGATGAGAAATTATTAAATTCTTGTACTTTTCATTCCATTTAAAGCAAAAAAATCATGTATTCCGCGCAATTTGCTTCCAGTGACAATTCTGCAGAAATTCCAAACAAAACTAATTAATTTTAATTACAACACATTGTATAAGTAGAAATATGTACCTACTCGTACTCGTATGTAGAAAAGTTCCCCCCCCTTGAATGTCCATTTCATTAAATTAAATATTTTCATCCGACAAAATTTTCAATTTACCGTCGGTAAAAGTTCATTTGAAAAAATTTACTCAAAAATCTCATAATTCAGCACCTGGTTCCATTGTTGAAAATTCCCCAAGTGGTAAAATTTAATTTCAAAAGTTTGTTGTTGGATGTTTTTTTTTTTTTGTATCCTTATTGCCAACTGTTTCCTTGAAACAGTAGCATTTTGTAAATCGATGTTCTGGTCTTGGAGTGTGTTTTATTGAAAGAAGAGAATGTTTTTCCGATTTCGTTCAATCGTTTGGCTTTAATCGAGCAGAAAACGCAAATGCAATAACATTTCATTCCATTTGGCGAAAGGATGAAGAGGAAAGTGATTTTTAATTGAGCGTGATGAAGCCTCATACAACCCACACGGCATAACCAATGAAGGCAAACAACCGGCATCCTTGTCTTATACTGTGATGTTGGCCTAGGACATGGGTCTTGGAAAGAAGATACAATTTTTGGATACTAAACACATTTTGGGTGTTTACACTTTCATGAGGATGTAAATGTATCTAAAGAAGGCAGCAGCTGTGACTTGAGTATACTCTTGAGATATTAGAAATTTAGTGATTACATAATAAATAATTAACATTTTTTTCAATTAAAATTCAAGGTCAGCTAGAAGGTTTCGTTTGCAGAAAATAATTTATTAAAGATTGTTAGTGCGCTACATTTATTTTGGGTTAACCAAAGTTGAGTTGGGTTGTGTGATTGGAAAATTATGTCATCTTCTTTCGGGTGTACATATCTTAGTGTTTATGTGACTTGACACTTGGCGACAATTTGAGACTCTTTACCGCTGGGAGACTATGAAATGCCCAGGCATTTTAGAAATGCTTTATACTTATTCAGCGACAGAATTATTAGCTCTGTTTTTTTTTTTATTTCTTACGATTGTTCTTTTTCTTTTTTTAAATGACCGTTGGTTCCCAAATTACTTGAGGTCGGCCCTATTGATCCTGAGGTGTTAAGTACATCTGTCTTGGGTTGTCGTTTCGCCTTCATATCCTTGTTGATTGTTCCGAGCGAGGAAGCTACTCTTCCTGGCTCTCTCCTTGAGACTTTGACGTTGAGAGCTTTTTTCACCATGTGCTCACCGTCACTCCTCATTACATAGCCATTCCACCTGAGTCTTCTCCGTTAATTAGTTTTCTTATTCATTTCTTATTTTGTCGTTTTTTGTGACTACTGTTGCCCAACGTAAGACCCTCACCTTCGCGACGTGAAGGTTTGGTCGTGAACTTTATTTGACATTTGGTGCTATACATAAGTTCGAGTCTGACGAAGGCTTTGTAGATGTTGCTTTAAGCTTTGGCGGAAAATTGTATGCGGTTCTGCACATCCTCATCTATTTTTTCGTTACATTAAATCAAGGAACCGAGGTATTTGAAGATCCTTGTTGTTGGTATCGGTGTTTGAAAAGGGTGAAAGTATGTTTCTGTTTTACTTCTGCTTATCCAGAGACCATTATCTTCCTGCCCAATGATCTATTCTTGTTTGGAAAAGTTCTAAAGTTTCAGCCACTAGTAGCACTATGTCATCAGCATATATGCTTGCCCATGGTTCTTCAACTTGTACCTCTCCCGCCAAGTAATCAAGCGTTGCAATAAATAGCAATGGCCTCAAGGCCGATCCTTGGTTTTTAACATAAAATTTTCTGGAAATACCGCAGCTCCTTCCGACTTGTGTGGTGGTTGCTGCATACACAACTAACTTTATGATGCCTGAGAACTTACAACCACATTGATACGGATGGTGGACTGAATTGTTGATCGTCATCATCCGGGTTGAATGGAGCATTCTGCCTGACAATGAAATTTTGTTCACCACCGCTGTTTAACGTCTGCAGAACTGATCTTTTCAAATTCTTATCAGCGACGCTGACCCTACTACTAAATAAGCTTCTATTTGGACTTTGTAGCATTGGCATGCCTTTTTATCTTCGGGTAGAACTTTCAAATATCCTTTCTGCTATAAGACCTCTCCATTGACTCGATCTCTCGTTTTTCATATTATTTCTTCTTCTTTCTTAGAAGCTGAGGTTCTTCCCTTTTCTTCTGCTTATAGATGTTGGAAACTCATCTCGTCACTCTATGCAGCTTCGCTTTATAAGCTTCTTGCTTTGTTGCGTGCGCTTGAAGGCACTCTTCATCAAACCAAGTGTTTCTTTGTGGTGGATGCGTGAAACCCAGCATAACAGAGGCGGCGTTCTTGATGGTTTGCTGTCATTGTTCGTCTGCGCTTACAATTGGTGGCATTGAACTTCTTGAGAAATTTAGGGACACTTGATCGACGAAGGCCCTGGTAGTCTCTTGTGATTATAGCCATTCGATGTTAAATTGTCTCTCAGTACTTCTTTTGTATTGTGGTACATACGTACCTGGCAACAACTACTCGGAAGGTGCAAACATCCAAAATACTCAGGGAGTGCCTTGCATCAATCGCGACGTGATGTTCAATCACTTTGGTTAGTTGATCTGGAGATCGTTAGGTGCCCTTATCGATATTAAGGAGCGGGCTACAGTGTAACCACAGGTTTTGTAGTGCAGCTTGTATTTTCCGACAGTATTTCCAAAGACGTCTTCCTTTCCAATTTGTGCGTTAAAATCGCCTGGCAAAATTTTTATCGTCATAACGTAGACGTTGGTCGTAAGTCCTGTCGAGGAGCTCATAAAAGCAATCAGGTCACGCCATTCTTATCCTCTGCGGGGGCATTAGTGCATATTAGGCTGACGTTTTTGAATGTTGTCTTAATGCGTATTGTCATCAGGCATTGGCTCACATGCCTAAAGCTCAAGACTTTTTGCCTAAGACTGCCTCTGACGAGAAATCGGCATCCAATTAAACGCTGCTTCTGCAGTGACCGTAGTAGATATCACAGGTTTTCATCCACTTTATACCCGTGCAATCCCACCTCACTTCTTGGATGGCGGTAATATCTGCTTTATAGCAATCTAGGGACTCTGCTAATTGCTCGGCTGCATTCTTATCCGAGGCTTGTTGTTGCCTAGTAACTAGAAGCTTTTTCCATAGTAGGGCAGTTAGCCCGACTCACAAACTCCAACCTACAGGGCCGATAACAATAAAACACTACAGGGTTATGAGCACTACCATTGGCCCATGAAGGGTTCATCCGCCACCACCTCTTTTTCAATACCCTGGCGAAGTCTTGGAAATTCTTATTGTTCTGAGCGAATATGTCGAAGTAGTTAACTGTTGACGCCACTATCGATTGAATTCTTTAGCACTTCCTCCTTCTAAGGAACTCTTAGTTAGACTTCTGAGATCAAGATCAGATCAACAAGAGGTCTCGTCTGGTTAGATACATGTATACTGAAGTTCAACCTGCTGTACTTGCGCAAGTGAATTAATCACACGGTCATTGTTAGTTCACTATTAGATACTCGTAGCTAACCAGCGTGCACCGCGTGGAAGTAATGATGCAATTTTGCCCACCACAGATCTTTTAGCTTTGATCTATAGGAGAACTATCTCTAAGAAATAGATAATATTGTTACTCCTGTGTAATGTAAATTGGTGAATTAGCCATGAAAAACTGCTATTATTGCTATTCTCAAATAGCTGTTTTAGCTATTTTTTTAGTAAAAAAAATACTAGCTGCCTCGCAGACGAACTATCATAGAGGTGTTGGCGCAACGCCTTAACCTTCACGGCTATGGCGCCGTTGGCTATCTCAGAAGTCATACCTGATATTGGTTCGAGATGTACCTATGGTGTTAATTGCTGTTTCTGAAACGGATTGTAAAGCTAAAGGATGACATTTTTAGTTAGATATTTGCGGGATGTGAAAACCTTCACAAACTGTTTAGTGTTAACTGAGATTCGAAACCTGTACCTTCCGCTTAGTAGTCCAAAGTACTAATTACTGAGCCACGGCGCCACTATAATATATTTCTAATTTTCTCTATGCAGTTACGTAGTTTCCTATATTTTTAGTTGCAATTGCTATGCTATACTGCTTTACAGCAGCTGTAATATAAATAACAGAATTAGCTATGAAAAATAGCCATTATTCATGTGAAATGAAAGTAGTAAAATTTGCTTTGAAAATAACCACAGGATATGCTGCTATATAAAATTATTTAATGTTGTGGGCAAATGGTAGTATTTGCAGTTCTAAATTCTTATTTAATTGCCCTGTTTTTAGATTAGAAAATTGTGCAGCAACTCTACTACTATTTCACAATACTCAAAATACCATATTAAATGACAGAAACACTATATAGCCACGTCCTTTATTGCCACTCACAGATGCAGTCACATCCTTAGTTGTTATGTTTTATAGCAAAATCAATTAAAGCGATTCGTAGTTACCACCATTTCACTCCGTTCTTTCGAAAAAGCGTTCTTTCTGTTAAAAAAAAACTATGACGTTAGTATCAGATGGGGTATTTCAGATCATAGAACACCTTCAAGGTGATGTTTTCTTCAAGTCATCTATTGTTGTATGTCCTTGTCTTTATTTTGTTATTTTCGCCACTTTGCCATTTTGTTGACAACACTAAAGCTCACCTAATCCCAGCACAACTATACATATAATTCGCAACAGCCCGTTACTCATACTACTATCAGCCCCATCATCATTGTCATCATCATCAGCACCATCGACATGAACATTAGACAGTCAACAAGGAAGTCATCAACGTAATAACTGCTGTCAAAGTAAAACATTATTCTGGCTCTTTGCCGACGAACTCCCGAAATCGATTTCGTCACCTGCCCTGTACTAACATCCTGCGGAGCACCTTTGCTCAGCTCAACTCAGCATCATCATCTCGTCGTGTCCCCATACACATTACGAAGCACAAAAATTGTAATTTGCTACCAATGAACAAGACACTTTTACCACCCCTCCCCCATTCCGGACCCGTTTGTAAAATTAAATTCATGTCATGAAATTTTTCAAAAAAAAAAAGAAAAACTAAGCAATACCATCTTCTAACCTACGTGAGTGCATGAGTGTAGAGTCGGTGGTGTTTACAAAGCAAGGAGCCGAAAAGGCAGCATCCCACCTATTGTCGGCCCGTTTTTATTGAGATTCAAAGGTCCTTGGGTCTTAAAGCTATATAAGCGCGAACATCTCCATCCCTCATTTCTCTCTTACGTATGCAATTTTATTTTATTCTCCATTCTCCACACAGAAGAACGAACGAACAAAAAAAATTAAATAACATTTTCTATTTGGGTTCGGTTTTTTTTTTTTCTCTTTTAATTAAATGTTGTTCAGGAGAAGCTATTCATGAGAAAAGTTTTGTTATGTTGAAGAGAAAATGTTCACAGCTCTATTTTTTTTTTTTTTTTTTGTTCCGGTCGAGGGTGGTTGGAGGGGGGTTGAATTGGAAAATGGGACCAGAGAGCGAACGAGTTCTGTGGAATACTAAACAGCCTGAGCTAATTTGGTTCCGCGCATTTAGCATTCATTTGAAAGGATTTGCTAGAGGATTCCATTGTTTCAGTTTTGTTTTTTGTTTTTCGGTTTCCTCGTCCTGTGGCGCGTTTCCATCGTAAACATTTTCGAAGATTAGTAAGAATGCTGGCGCGAATATGAGATCTGAATGGGGTGTTTGTGCTGAATTAATTCTAAAAGGGGTAACGATGTTAATTATTGCAGTTTCAGTGAAGTGAGAGCATCGTACTGAAGTGGATACCCACGAAACGTGTTTAAGTTTAATTAAAAAAAAAGTTAGTTGGCCATACTGTTGTTAGCTGGTGCTTTCGAGTAATGGTGGTTGAAGAACGTGAGCCTGTAAAATAGAATTGAATTGCCAATATTTGGATGAATTTCAAAAACTTTAAAGTGATCCAAGAAGATCCCTAATTTTAAAACCTGTCAGAATTAAATTATCTGTCGACTAAAAGGCATCCTCCGTACCGTATACTGAGTGCACCTATACACAAGGTGGGGCAAAAGTAATGTCATAATGTGAATGTGACATAATTTTTGCAAATGGCGTCAAATGTCATTGTGCTTTGACATTTATGTTGTAGACAGATAGAAAATTAGTTGACAACAAGCAATGGAGCGATACACCTGAATTTCGTTACTTCTTATTTGACCAATTTCCGGTCTGTTGTTTTAACGCAGCGTGAATTTCGTCGGAGTTTTCCCCGTCGTCCTGCACCATGTGTGCGAACAATTAAGCGTTTGGCTGAGCGTCTCACTGCTGTGGCCGAGGAAGTCCGACAGAGTCCACAAACATCGACGAAACAACGAGGCACACAATTTGGCATCAGCAGACGTTCGTTGCGTCGAATTTTGGTGAAATAAGATGTTCCCTTATAAAGTGCAAACCGTTAAACCTGGTACAAAAAGATGATGATTTCGTATCCAAAATCATAATGAGCGACGAAGCCCATTTCCACTTAAGTGGTTACGTGAATAAACAAAATTTGCATTTCTGGGCCACGAAGAATCCATATGAAATGCACGAAGAGCCATTGCATTCCCTCAAAGTGACTGTTTGGTGCAGCATTTGCAGTGAAAAAGTGATTGGCCCTTATTTTTTTGAGGACGCCTACGGGCAGATGTTAAACAAGTTTTTTTTTGTGACGCAAGTTGCTGAATTGGGTCTCAAGCATTGTTGGTTCCAGCAGAATGGAGCAACCAAATCACCAATTTCCAGGCTGTGTGATCTCCCGTTTTGGCGATTTTAACTGGCCGGCCAGATCGCCGGATCTGACGGCGCCAGACTTCTTCCTTTGGGGCTTTGTGAAATCTCGCGTTTACCATAACAAGGCACAAACCTTGCAAGTCTTGAAAGCCAATATTGAAAAAGAAATCACCAATTTGGAGCCAGATGCTTTGCGAGCAACAACTCAAAATGCCGTAAAACGAGCACAAATGTGCATCTCCTCAAGAGGTGGTCATTTGACCGAAATCATTTTTTCAACTCAATGTCATCAATTTTACACCTTCAGATAAACTTTTCGTGAAAACAGAGTCACATTATGACATTACTTTTGCCCCACCTTGTACGAGTAGTTACAAAAATATGTAGTACAAAAATATGTAGTGAACAATTTTATTTTATTACCCCGACTGGCCGATCAGGTAGACTGGAAAATTCGCCCCTTTCGAAGGTGGGCTCTTTGGATTCTGGGGAGATCCATTTATTGCGCGTAGGCAACCATTTTGTTAAAAGTTCAAGGGTATCGAGATCTCCACCACCGTGTTCTCAAACGCTGACTGGTAGTTGTGTGTAAGATATGGTTAGGAGTTTTAAAAATCTTCGAACAATTTTTCTCACATATCCAACTCAAGAACCGCTAAACTGATTTTGATGAAATTTGGGCCTTGAGCTAAGTCGGTCGAAGGAGTAGTAAGATATGGTGGGGTGGTTTATAACCCCACTTCTTCCAATTTATTTTTTCAGGAGAGTGCTTATATTTTTCGTGTACCCTTCTTATGACCTTTCAAAAACTAGATATATTCAGATTTGTTACGTTAGTACTTTCGGAGATAGAGTGAGGTACATCGTTTTTGCCTTCTTTTTCGATGTTTTTTTGTTCAACAAACTTTATAAGAAAAAAATATATATTTTACATATTCGAGTTCTTTAGGACTCTAGCTTTCATTTAATACATCGCGCGATGAGCAGGAAACATTTATTTTTCTTGGGGTACAATAACCCCCAAAATACCTGCCAAAAAATATTTTTTACAACCTATTTTTCTGGCTATTATCGGTTTGCCAGATGCTATATTTCTACAAATTTTCAACTTTCTAGGTGTATCGATTCAAAAGTTGTAGACGTGTGACATACCGATGGACAAACAGACAGACGCCATGTTGAATCTGTTTATGTTCCGTTTTATACTATTTTAGTACGGAACACTAAAAATAATGCATAGAAGCAAGAAAATTTATACACAAGCCTTTCAATCGAAATTATATGCTTTCACCAAATAAAAAGTGGCCGCCATCTTGGAAAATGTCGGCCAAAAACAGTGCAAACAATCCATTTAAAAAAAATGGGTGTTCGCTGCTCTGCATTTCGTTGATATAAGGCGTTTTATAGAAGCGAGAATCTTGGAATTAATTTTACACTTTCGACTTCTCTCGTCCTTCGGTGACGCATTTTTTTTTTTTTTTAACCAGACTTGCTGAGTAACCTTTCAGCCATCCAGCCAAAGCTGCATTGCTCCTTTTTCATTCTAAAATTTCATTGATTTATGTTCCGCAATAAAAGTCATTCTTTCCTAAAATTATACATGACCCAGATGTACTCGTATCTCGTTTTTTTTCCCAACTTTCCCTTAAATCCCATACACGATGCACAACGCAATGACGCAGTACAAATAAATTGCACTTAGCAAATTGCAGTCATTGCCAAATACATTTCTTGTATATGCCAAGGTACATGAGCTCACAGGATTCAAGGTCATCACTACGAAGATTGCTTCCAAAAACTATTTTCATATCTCAATTCCCTGCGCTCGACATAAAAGTGACTAAGCATCTGTCCCATTGAAAACCAATCAGGCAAATTCAAAAACTACTTTTCGCGACTAGCACTCTGACACTGATGGGCTAAATCCCGATTTTCTCTCTTGCTTTGGATCAAAATCCAATTTTAAATTTCATTACATGAAGACGTAGCGAACGGAAGTGCATCCCAGATAATTTTTGAGAAAACTCCATCCACATGCCAGTAGCACCACCACCGGCAATCTCATGTCATTTACCAACAATGCAACTCAAGAAAGGATAACATGAAGAAAAACCAGAAAACCTTATCGTTGAACTCCTTTCAAGGTGCCGATCGGAATCCCAGAGCCCTATGGGGAAGCAAAATAACGTCGACGATAAAGAAGACGACGATGATGGTGATGACGACAACGATGATAGTACATATTACCCGCCCTTCTCTCAACATTGTCACAACACTCATACAGAAGGACTATGCACGGGTCACACCCTAATCATCAATTCTGTCGAAGCCATTGTTGCATAACTGCTTCAGTTGATCTATGGTCGTAATTTCACTGCTGATCCAGTTCCCTGTATTGCTGTCCTGCCGTGCATTGTATTATATATGTATGTATACTTTCGCCTGCGCTGTGCATATAAGGACAACAAACTACAATAACAGACCACGCTCCTTCACGTCGTTATTGTCGTTGGCGTTGTCGTCATGAACAGAAAGACGAAATAATGTCATCGCAGTCATGTCCGTACAACGGTTAACATACAGCACTCCCATTAAGAGGGGGCTGCAGCTGTAGGGAGTCAAATTCCTTTCATCTATACACACACATGCATTCCACACGGGGGATTCTAATTCCAATTCATAGCCTGTACAGTGCACTGGAATGCATGCTGGTCTGGTGTTGTGGAGTGCCCACTAAAAGGAGAAATTTATTTATTTTGACTTCCGAGTGGTGGTTAATTTTTTAATGGAAAGTTTCTATGAAACAAGAGATATCTATTTAGGTCCTGTGACCCTGATAAAGAGGTTTCTGCTTCCTTTTTTTCTCTTCTATTGTTCTATGGTATAGGGTGTGTTGTGTGTTGTTTTAGAAAAATGAGGTAGTTTCTGATGAAGAATTTATATTCATGGTAACTGGTAGCTTGTACGGTCAACGGGTCGTCGACTAAAGCCCTTCTGTACGGCAATTTATATTTTTTATTTTAAGTTAGAAATACGAAATGCAGTTTCACGAGCTTCTTGCACTGAAGTCTGGACCCCACGTTGTGTCTAATGTTTTATCATATGCCAAAAGGCTTTGACTTGAGATATAGGGTCATCCAACAAGAGGTGTCATTTTAAATTTCGCGCCATTATTGAACTGTCAACATTCAAATATTATTGAATACAGGATCTACTATTTGCAAGGACATCTTGTACATCTTGATTGCACTTATAATGGACCGCTATGCCTTCCTTTATAGGGTACTACATGACTTCCTGCAACATTGTTGCTGCCCCTTTATGGTTTACATTTTATTATTTCATTGTATCTCCTTTTATCACCGTTATGGATGTTACTTCTATTATTATTATTTTTTTTACTTTTAGTTTTAAGTGAAAAATGCTTTTGTTTTTCTGTGTTGAGTATGACAATAAAAGTGTACCATTGTGAAAGTATGTGTAAGTGATGTACGATGTTGAAGATAGTTGTTCAGTATATTGTTTATGGAAATTAATGTGTGGAAATTTTATTTTAACCATATTTAGAACAATGAACAAGTATACAACTTCTATGCAATAAATGTCAGGAAATCTAGCAAAGTTTTACAAAAGGGCAATTTATTTGTAGTTGTTTAAGGCTTAAAATTTAGTTTAAAGTGGTCTGCCACAAATGAACTTTACAACATAAGTTTAAAATTATTACAGTTTTGAGTACCAACAAAACTCATAAACCATATTTAAAAAATAAAGATTTGAATATACAGGGTGGTACGAAAAAGGGTAATATTAGTCTATTAACCAATGGAGTTAGAGGGGGTTTATATATATTTCAATTTCAATTTAATTTTATCAAAAATAGGTCTGCTTACAACAGTAAAACTTCATAATCTTATGAAATACGCCTTAGATTACATATAAGGTAGCATATCATCATTATCGTATAAATAAATCCGTTGAACATTTCCCTGTCTATATGTCTATTAAATCACAGTTTTTAAAACTTCAACAGATTTTGAGAAATTGTTTCCCACTTAGAAAGGCATCCCAGAGAGGTTCCGGTGCTGCCAAAACATTTTTTTTAATCGCACATGAATTTGGAACCATTGTAAAGGGCGTAATCTTTTGATTTTAAATGTACATACCTGATGATAGGTATCAACAAATTATTAGGCAGTAGTGCTCTAATTTCACCGGGTACATTCAAATTATTATTTTTTGATCGCAAAAAATAATTACATTGGGTTAAAAGAGAGCATTTTCAGATGAGACCCGGTTTTGTACATTAACGATTAACTACTTAAAAATTTGTGAAAAAACGTCGTGACGTCGATATTAGAAGCCGATATGTAAGGTCTCAAAGTCACATTTTTTTATAAATCCTAGATTTTGTCGTCGGTTTATCGCAAAACTGTAAATAAAAATTGTAAATGTTTCCTTTGTTTTTTTTATAAGCTTTTGTCTAGAAATATTTTCGATATGATCAGACAAATTTTCTTCTTCTTCCCTCCCACTTTACTGCATCCTTACTGGTCCGCCTGTGCGGTTTGCCGGTTTGACCTCAGAAAGTACCGGCAGGTTCCCCGGTTTCGGATCACTTCGTCACTGAGGCCAATCGAATGCTGGTATTTTTGAATTTGTGTGATCCAGTTGTTTTTTGGTCTGCTTTTTTTGCGCGATTGTGTAGGAACGTTGATTGATATTGCCTTTTTGACGGGGTTCGAAGGATCTCTCCTTTGAACATGACAATACCAACTGAGCCGGTCGTGCTCTATCTTGCTTGTGATGGGTTCTTTTACATGAAGGCTTCCTCGAATCTTTGAACTTCTTATGATCAGACAAATTTACATGCGATAGAAGAAATAATGCATTTTTTCTTCAAAAACCCAAAGCAAAATAAATTTCTTTTTTTGCATTTAAATCTTGCTCCTGACATTGCTATAATAGCGAAACTCAAAAAATGGATCTCCCAATTCTGTCTGTCTGTCTGGATGTATGTACATGCAGCCCTAACCAGCTGGACGGATTTTCTTCAGACTTCATATCCGGGGTCTGTGGGATCACAAGTCGAGGTGAAATCGAGTTCTAACCCCAAAATTAACGGTACTGTACTAATGGCTAAAACGGCTCCGACCATATTGATCAAGATGTTATACTTGGTTTTTCTTCTCAAAAAAAATTACAGAAACATAGATTTACGCTTGAACAACTTTGGGAAATATTGAAAACTTCCAAAGTGAGTGCTGTACGCGAATTTTGAAAAAAAAATGTCGATCTAAATAATGCACCAACTGTGCATGTATGTTGGGTTGCTAATTGATAACACAAGTTATCGTCGTATTCGTCCTGTGCACTCAGGCATTATTGGTCCATTTTTTTTTGAAGATAAAAATTGCAACAACGTTACGGTCAACAAAGAGCACTACAGCGGCATGAAAACCTATTTTTTTTGTGTTTGCCGAAAATTGGGAAAATGAACTTAGCTATCTCTGGTTCCAACAAGATGGTGCTACGTGTCATACAAGCCATCCAATAATCGATTTTTTGCGCACTAGTTCGATAATCGTGTAAATAGTCAATTTGGTGATGTTACTTGGCTTCCGCGGAGCAGCGATTTGAAGCGATTGGACCTTCTTTGTAGAATGCCGTTGAAGGTCAATATTATACTGACAATCCAGAAACGATTCAAGCACTTTAGCATAATATTGATAGAGCTATTCGTGAAATAGAGCCCCGAACCATCGAAAATGTATATTGCACCAAATTTACAGAAAAAGCTTGAAAATCCAAATTTGGGACTAATTTGGAACAGACTATGGCGGCTTCCGTTGGTTGAAATTGTACTCGACAGTTTATTGATTTCCAAAATAAAGGCGGCAAGTGTGCTTTGAGACAATTAGAGAATTTTGCTTTAGATTGTGTTAATCAACCAGGGGCGTCATGCTTCTTAAAATACGTATATTTGTCTCAGAAATTATATTATAATGTAGCTTCGAGGATTACATGATTTATGGGAATGCCACATAAGGAAAGCGATTTTGACTATGATTAGTTTGGATCTCAACTTTGTCCGCAAACCCATAGAAACTTTCCCCTTTTCTAGCAACAATATCTACCTACGAAGGCTCTGCAAATGAATATGGATTTGGATCCTGAGATTAGAAAGTGTCCAATTCTGAGATTGGGAAATAGTCGCGGGATTGCAATCCCTAAAGCACTGAGAAAACAGACATCAAATTCAGGCCTCTCTTACCCCACAATACCTATTTCTTTACATAATTTTGGTTGTAAATAATCAGGTATTGTGTCTGTGAATAAGTGTGAGCAAAAGTATCAACAATTCATAAATTTTTGAGCACTTCCCCGCATTTGACATAGTGAATTGATTGGTTCGATTATTGAGACTGAAAACAAGGCGAAAAATTTCAATCTGAAAATTTCTTAACAATTTAAAAGGCATATGCTTGTTCTTGGAAAAGAAATATTAACAGAAAATGATTATTACTGTAATACAATTGATATTTCCTCTCCATCACTTTAAGGGTTTCGTTCAGAAATTCAACTTGATTGACATTACATAAAAATAAAATATTTTCACTGGAAAAGAACATTGAAAAACACAATACACTAAGCAGATTAAGTAGGTATGACTATAATATACTCATACCTACATATGTACGAGATATGTAACAATTAATTACTGCAAATTTCAGTATCTTCCAGTATGTAAATATTTATTATCAATTCATAATCCCCCGGTCCGTTTTTAATAAAATAAAAACAAATCAACATAAACTTGGTTAAACGGCATTGTTGGTGTTGAATTTAGTATGAAAATGTCAATTTGTTCTCGAATTGTAAGCTTATGGATTGCAAATGTCTGTATGTATGTTTTCTAAAAAAAATGGAAAGAAAACCTATGTAGGTTCCATCGGATTATGTTTGTTAACTCTAGTAACACTAGAGTATGAAAAAACAAAAAAAAATATACTTAAAGGCCGTTACTAGGTGATTTTATTATAATTTTGTATCCTAATTCGGACAGTGAAGCTCAAAATTTCTTTCCACGTCTAGAATTTGTTGTAAACTCTTGTATTGTTTCGAACATTTAACACGATTATATATACATATATATTTTGACGCTAACAGACCAATGCTGGGCCTGGTCTAGCTTTTCGCAGCCACTCGTGCTGTGCGCCTCACAAATGGTTGGGACCTACAGTTTTATGCCGTTTCCAAAGGGGAATTTTTTTCGATTGAGAGAAGCTAAACGTGGGACTGTGAGACAACTTTTTTTTGTGTTTTCTTGGGTTCGAACCTTGAACCTCTCGCTCAGTGATCGCGCACTTAACCACTGTGCCACGGCTAACACGATTGTTTTATCTAATTCAAATTTCACTTCTTCGTCCCTTTCAGATTTTTCGATATACAAAGAATACATTTCCTTCCCCAAAATAGCTGTCTCTTTGTACCTTACATTTTCCTCCAATTTCCCTCAGAAAACACAAAAATACAAAAATCAGCGAAAATTGACATCAATTAGTACATATTTACGTATATTCTCAGTGTCGCTGAATTCAGATCCGCCATTGATGTCAATTGACGCCATTTTTAATCTGATCATACATACATACATAGCTAAAAATTCAGTTTTTTCCACAAAAGTTTATTTTTAATTTCACATTGAGTCTGTTCAGTTGTTTAAAACGCTTCAATATTTCTGATCTAAGCCATAGCTCCTGAACACCTTTTAGTATTCATCGCTTGTTTGTAGTATTCATCGCTTGTAAGTAAGCAGTTCCATCGGCCGTATTAAATGTCATTTTTAATTTCAAACTAATAGTAGGGCATTTGCACTTCCTTTCTAAAAACAAATAATTAATTTTTATCCAATAAAAATTAGAAAAATGATTAGCATGAAGTGGATAATGAAAATGATTGTTAGACCTGTTCAGTTTAGTTTTTAGGCCCATTATGATAATTTCCTAACTTTTGCTGTTGGAAATCAAGGAAACAATTGTTATTTTCTGGTACTCATAAGAACCAACACTATAGTCACACACTACCTTGATTACCTATAAGTGCATTATAATATTTTGTGATATTTCAGAAATAAAATTAATATTGTTCTGAAAAATCTAAATTGACAATATTTTTGTTTTCTGTAAAACGTTTGCATTTTTATTTTATATTTTTAATAAAAAAAAATATATTTATATCTTACTGAACATGCCCCCTTATTTTCTCAGTCCGCCATTTTTGGAGTGCATTGACGATGAATTTGGCGGCCATTTTGAAGTGAATTTGACGAACATAAGCACACTTCTTTGAAAATGTGAGAGTATAGGTAAATTCGTTAATTTTTGAAAGGATTGACTTGAGGCTTGGAAACTCAAGCTTGATAGCTCCTTACTCATTGATTTCTGGACTTAAGCTTACTGTAACGAAAATTTAAAATTAGTTCCAAACCAATGTTTTTCAGATCGCATAATTGTGAAGTAGCTTTGTTTTTTTTTAAACTTCACTTGTATTCAAAGGAGACAAATAAAATTCATGAGTCATTTGAGATTTTAAATCAAACTCAATACTTTTAATCCTGAAATAGCTAGCCATATGCCTAATAAAAGAAAATCTGCATACCATCCTAATCCTGCTAAAAACTATCTGCCTGCAACTATCCATTGCATAATCCATTCCTCTCTGCAGAAAAAAATATTTTCCAGCAAATATTACAAATTCTGGCTTTTATTACATTATGCGAGATTTACTACCTCGAAATAGATGTTACCCTGAGAATATTTTCCATTTCAACGAAACCCATTTCTGAATGTAATCCTCTAATAGAAATGAAACCACGACACGCCATTACATTACATTTTTTAATGACAAATAAACAACATGCGGTAAACATAACCATTAATAGACTTGACTTTTATTACTTTCCAATTTTGTTTGCACAAATATAATAGATGGTCACGCGCTGTAATAGGGGTGTGCTGAATCTAAGGATGAAGATGGTTATTGCTAAAATTCCGATTTATGGAATATTATGTACTTTTTCTTGCTTTTTTTGCTCGAAATCGATTTTCATAAAATATTACGACTTCCTTATCACGTTAGTTTCATTATTTTCGAAATCGGTTATTAATGTAAACGATCAGTTTATTAATGGCTTTTAGAAGAGACTTTCAGACGTTAACACCTTGAAGTGAAGACGGTTATTTATCGATGGAATTTTAAACGATTTGGGTACAATTTTATTGGTCTAAGGAAACGACCTTAAAGCAGTTATTCCTTCCTCACCTTTCGACCCTGACGGGCTACCTTCAGGAATTGAATTCGAGCCTGGAGATGTCCATAAACAAATTTCACGTTTTTCTGTTTTCCTTAATAACTTCCTCCTTACAAACCATCTGCAAATCTTACATCAACAAAAAGTAACAGAGCCATACACAAATAGGACCATTTCAAGTTGGAAATGAAGAAAGTAAACCTCATGATTTATTAAGGTCGCCACAATCTTATACAGCACATGCAAATCAGCGGCGAAATAATCATCTCTAGAGACAACTCGAAAATGAAAATAAAAAAGAACACTGAAAAGGGAAGCAAGACAAACATAATCCATCCAATTTCCAGACAATTGTTTTCCTGACAACATTATGCCAAACATTCATCAGCTCAGCTTCCTTTTTTTTTGTTCCGTACATTTTTTCGAAGAAGACCTGAGAGAAAATCCCTCTTGGGTATGAAGCAACATTTTCCACTACTCCACTCGATATGAGTGTGTCCTTGTGAAGGATAATACCTACTACACGTTCCACCTTAGAAATAAATTGGCCAAAAAATAAGAGAGTCCTACGCCCTAAACAAGGATAAGGCTGGCGGCACAAAATGTTACCATCCACAATTATATTAATTAAATTATCTCTGCTAATGCATAGGTAATTAAAAAAATTCTTATTAATTTTTCTCCAAATTAGCTGAAAAGTGTAGAGCTCCTGTTCGTCCTTGCTCATCCAAAAAAAAATATATATATATTCCCAGACATTGTGTGTGTTTCCTTGGAGTGAATTAATTTTTATTTTTATTTTTATTATCTACTTGCAGTTGTTTACACAACGCGTTGGAGCGCCGCTATCATCATCAACGGAATCGTTTATGAAAAAGCATCGCCCACATGAATGGGAGCATATCAAAAAGTACACGCTAAGGAATATCGAGGAAGGGATTCGAGGACTTAAGTGAGTAATGAAGGCATTTCTTTTTTTTTTTTAATTGTACTTGTACAAGCCTCGTACTTGTGTAATACGTGTTATATTCTTAGCATAAGGATCAAGTAATTAATGTAGCCAGGAACTTATGTGTGTGGGTAATGATTATGTATGCCCTGGTAACCTACTTAAGGGGATTTTAGTTTTAAGACCACCGATGAGTATGTGTCAGTGGTTTTATGGTACGAAGTGAGATTATGATGGCAGGATGCTATGGTTGAGTGGCGCACGAGTTGCTCGTTAAATAAATTTTTTAATTAATTTAAATTATGGGATGAGGGTGAGTTTTATTTGAAAATTTTTCAAGTGATGGAATTTAGTGATTATGATAGGTTTTAGTATTATATCTCATTGGCAGATGGTCATATAGCATATATCGCAGATGCTACGTTCTATTTTGAGTCATGTTTTATGACTCCTTGCAGATATTTGCTATTTGAGTGGAATTCAGGAAGATTAGAGGCTAGATCTGCAAATATATATGACCTCACGCCTGCAAAATACAATCGGAATATTCCACCAAACTCTAATTGTGGCAGCTGTTTCACTGATTCTATTCAGAACTCCTGTGCTAGGTGAAATGATTCGAGTGCAAAATGTCATCGATATTAACTAATTTGGTAGCCTGAATTCACATTAGAACTGTGTGTAGGATCTCTGTCTAGTTGGAGGAGGTATAAGCGTTGTTGGTCTTTCTTTCTCACACAACTTCATATTGTCATCAAAAATCACATGAGCATCAGCTCTTAAAATAATTCCTTCATTTTCACCGGTTGACCTGCAGATAAAAGAAAAAACAAAAAAAGGCAGAAAACAGATTGCTTAATAACATGCCCTGACTTCAACCAAATATATCCGCATTAGATAATTTAAAAATGGACTGACTGTGTAAGCTTTGGAATGAACCCACCGTTTCTCGGCTAATGGAGTTTGCAAATTAAGTCAAGTGATTTTCCGAGGCTTTAAGAAAGGTGCCTGTACTAACTTGTCCGCGGAGATGCATCAGCACAGGTGAACTAGTTAGGATAGCGAAAGAAACGTACCAAAAAGGGGTCGATAACTCAATCCTGCTTCTACATACCAAATGAAAGTCAACGTGTATTTCCTAATCGTATTCTTGAAATTCCGTGTATCAAGAAATCGATCCGCAACAACAAGATAAGGAGAAAATAGTTTATAAGTTTTCAAACTAAGCACTTTTAATCGGAATACTAATTGGCCGTAGTCTACTACTGCTAGCTATTCATCTAAAAAGAATGCGCCGGAGTTCAGCGCACCTCCACTGTTTGGAAGAGAGAATAGCGTACTTCGTCCACGCATCTTCAAACCTCAGTGGAACTAAAAAGGCATCCCTCGAAGAACGACGCGAATTGTCGCAAACTTATTAAAAGCCATTTTTCAAATCATTCTTACGTTAGGATGGTTCAGAGTTTTCGTTTTCTTTAGTTCTTACAGGTTTGGATCCATAGTAATCAAAGTAAGGTAACACAGTATACTACGCTGCTATCCAAAGAGCTCAACTGAACTTCTTGAGCCAGACCGACAAGTTATACCTTAAATTGGGACCAAAGTAGTATTGAACCTAAAATTCTGTCCGACATATCCGTATCTGTGACCTCTTTTAGTCGGAATGTTAGGAAATTGCTGCAAACAAAGCGCCTTTTTTGTCGCAGCATGCCAACATTTTTAATCCGTATACAGATGAAAGAAATTTATTTCCTAACTTCAGTCAGCTTTTTCTTCCAGACTAATTCAGTGTCTGTCCAATTTTTCATATATGCTTGTTGGTTTTAGTTCATTGAATGAATAACTTATTTGATTCAACACCGCTGTGTCAACCATAGCCTAGACAATCGTATGAAGTTGCCCTTTAAACCGCAAAAACCAAAATAGATTATCCCGCTAAAACGACATTTTTAATGTTCCGTATCAGAATGGTATAAAACAGAACACTAATGCATTCAATACGGTGTCTGTCTTTCTGTTTACCTTTTGTCTGTCTGTGAAAAACTCCAGGACGGCATTCTCTTGTCACTCATACCTATGGCTCAACAATTTTCAACCGAATCATCTTAATCAAGAAATAGTCGGGAAAGATCTGAGACTTGGACTGGCTCACTATAGACTCAAAAAACACATTATTAAGATAGGCCTAGAAAACGATGGGATAAATAGATTCTGCAATGAAACGGAGTAGACTCTGGATCACATCTTAAGAAACTGTGGGGCACTGACACGTACCAGAACTACCTGGGAACCTAGAGAGACCTTCCCTCTTTATATCCAATTCAGGTTCATAATTCTCTAAGAGAAACAAAGTTGGGCGAAGTGTTTTAATCCGAGAATAGCAGAGGCTAACACCAGGAGGGAGTAAAATAAATTTGTAGATCTTAGTGTCGTAAAGTCTAAAAAGACGTCGTTTAAAGAAAAAATGTTATTGAAACCTTATTACATGAAAACTAATTGTTTCTGATAATTCAAAATTGCATATTAGCGACGAAAAATAAGTCGATAAAAAAAAACTTACGTTCAAAGTACAATCAACCTGGAACGGATAGTATGATAAGCTATCCCACATGTTCTACACTAATACGAGTAAAGTAGGCGTGGCGTTGTTAACATTTTTATTCAAATGCAATGCCATGTTTCTATTCAGAAGAAATTTCCTCGGTTTTTAAAAGATTGTGGTCGTGGCTGTCACCATTTGTAATCGAAATTCAAGACTTAACAATCACCGTAAGTAGCGTTGAGAAAACAAAATATATTTTTTGATTTTATGAAAATGCTCCCAAAAAAGTGGGCGTAGCTACATACAATGTATGGACGACTTGTAGAGAAAATCAACGTATATTGGGGTAATATTTTCATGGTGTTAGTTGATTTTGAAAAAGCCTTTGATAGACAACCAAGAGATCTCTTATGGGTGGCGCTAAGACAACGAGGAGTTCCAAAAACCTACGTGCACATGACCATGGACAAGATGTGCCGCGGGAGTCACTCAAGAGTTCCCAATCAAAGTCGGTGTACACCTGTTTGAAGATCAAACGTCCCTGCAACAAGCACTTGATGTATGGGTGGATGTTTTGTAGGGAAATGGGTACCATATTACTTCAAAAAAGACAAAGTATCTATGCTGCCCGTTCTTTGATCCACACCGGCCTATTCCAGACATTTACTTGAATGGAAAAGTGCTTTTCAAGTGCGAAAAATTCAAATATCTCGGATCTATTACCCATAGCGAAGTAACTTGGGATGATGACATTAATCATCGCGAATGGTGGATGAAGTGACGGGAAAACTCCGCAATCTTTTGTGACCAAAAAATGTCCCCTAAGCTGAAAGGAAGGCTCTATACCGCAGTTGCTCACATACGGTCCACAATGTACAAAAAGTATGAGGGCAAATTAACGGCAGCTTAGATGAAGATGGTTTGCATGACAGCATGAATAACAAAGCTTGATAGAATAAGAAATTCAAAGATTCGAGGAAGCCTTCATGTAAAAGAACCCATCACAAGCAAGATAGAGCACGACTGGCTCAGTTGGTATTGTCATGTTCAAAGGAGAGATCCTTCTAACCTTCTAACCTTCTAACCCCGTCAAAAAGTCAATATCAATCAACATTCCGACACAATCGCGCAAAAAAGACAGACCAAAAAACAACCGGATCACACAAATGCAAAATCACCAAAATTTGATTGATCGCAGTGACGAAGTGATCTCAAACCGGGAAGCCTGCCGGTATTTCCTGAGGTCAAACCGGCAAACCAGTAAAGTGGGGGGGTTGTGATCTTGATCATAACCTCGCCATAAGGAAATGAAGATTGGGTTAATATTTTCAAGTTTTCAGTAAAAGTATTGAAAAGCGGTAACCGTAATTTATACAGAAAAAATCCAAGAGTAGAAATTCTTTTCTGTTTTTTTTTTTATTTAAATAAATCAATAATATAAATCCGAACACAATTTTAATTTTTAAAAATCACAAGGTAGAATTAGATTATGATTTTTATTTTTAAAGAAATATCAATTATGAATCTTTAAAAAAAAATAGAAGTAAAAATCAGATCAGATTTTTACTCGTGTTATTACGAATCAATAACAATAATTTATTTGTGTTCTTCTATCACAAAGGCTTCTAATAATGACACAACCATAGTATGTGCGATGGTGTGATGTTGGGTACCATCAATTTTTATTTCTAATCTAAGAAAATATAAATCATGATCTGATTTTTATTTTTGACTCAAAAAAATAAAAATTATGATTTAATTTTTATTTTTTAAAATAAATATTTTAATCAGATTTTTACTTTTTGATTCGAAGGAATAAAAATCCCTGATTGATTTTTATCTAAAATTTTTAAAAATTGAAAAAATTACATAATTTTCGGTGGCACAAATATATATAAGAGTATTAATACTTTTTGAGGTCTATCGTTATTATATCTCTATGTTGATCACAATGGGCCAACTAGCTTCCGAGTAAAATTGCACATGCTGTGTACAGCCCTCCTAACCTACAATCGTACGTAGGGTATTAAAACCGATATTTTACTCATTAACAAGGGAAAAGAGATAAAACTTAAAAATGTGATAAATTATTATGCAAGGATGTCACTTTTCTACAACCGTAACAGATTTGGCCCATTTTTACTGCTTAGTTTTTGCTACCACACATTTTATGGATTATATTACATTTTATCGTATTCAGCTTCAAAAAGTTTTATTTGTTTGTGGAGGCATTTATATTTCCGCACTAACTTATGTATTTCTTCTTAGAAATGGTTCACTGGATCTCCTTATCGGCGACACTCCAATACTCGACTACTATCGGGCTATCGACCATGGCTGCAATCTACTAAGGGTTGGCGAAACATACGTAGAAGACACGTATGCCATTGGGATGAAGAAGGGGTAAGTCCACAATTTCACAAGACCAATAACATTTACAGTGTACTTAAAGTCAATCAATTTGCGATTTAATTCTCCACAGCTTCCCACTTAAAGATTCCATATCAGCTTTAATTGCAAAATACTCCAGCAACGGATATTTGGATATTCTTGCAGAGAAGTGGTACGGCGGTCTGCCGTGCTTTAAATTAGACAGCGATATCATCATGCCTCGTCCCTTAGGTATATTCCACTAACAATTAGCATCCCTTAGGAAATTTCCCCAAAAACCGTCTCTATTTACAGGTGTTGCTGCAGTGGCTGGTGTATTCCTGCTTCTCGGTCTCGGTATTACCATCGGCGTGGTAATTCTCATCTTCGAACATTGGTTCTACAAGTTCATGCTACCCAAATTGCGGCACAAGCCCAAGGGAACCGTATGGCGTTCTCGTAACATCATGTTCTTCAGCCAGAAACTCTATCGGTTTATCAATTGCGTGGAACTAGTCTCACCGCATCATGCAGCACGGGAATTGGTTCACACCCTGCGGCAAGGACAAATCGCGAGTCTCTTCCAAAAGAGCATAAAGAGGGTTTGTAGCTTGCTTCTTTCAACCCTCTATCCCACTCTGTGTCTGTATTATTTTCTCATACAAAACTTTTTCTTTTAATCGCTTGATTGTTCTATGCGTGTCTTTGTTTTTGTTCTTTATTTCGGTTCGGCACTTTTCCACTCTTCTGCTACCACTATCTTTTAAATGCTGCGCTGATGCTGCTGTGTATCTATGCTTGGAGCAAAGAAACAAAAACAAATCCATTGATCAACTGTTTTTATGTTTTGTGTTGTAGCTCAGTGACATTTATGTGTATCCGTTTTCTTTGTTTTTTCTGTTTTTTCTTTTTCCCCGTTTACGAATAACAAACTTTGTTCTAGAAGGAAGATGAGCAGCGGCGACGCCGAAAGAGCAAGGCGCAGTTCTTCGAAATGATCCAGGAGATACGAAGGTACGTGTAGACAATGATTTCTTTCTTTGTTTTTAAATGTAATGTGAAAAGAGTTTGTGCAATTAAGAAACTATAGTGCTTATCTAGGAAGAAAGGGATTGCGTAACTGAATGTGTCACTTAATACTCGTAATTGTAGAATTTGTCGAAAGTTAAGACAATATTTTCCCTTATTTACGGCTGAAGGAGTTGTCTGCGAGTAATAAAAATACCTTGACTCAATAATTTATTTTAGATAATCTGAGATTACAAACTTGGTCTAGCACCATCCTTGGTAGTGCAGATAGGGTCCATTAGGCATCATGTATCTTAAAGAAATTGGGCCAGTATTTACGTTGAATATTATACTATAAGCTCAATACTACACAAGAGAGGGTGCTGTTTTACCATCTTTCACATTTCGTGCAAAACACCAAGCCAAAAACTCAAAAAGACGTAGCCTAAGGTTCAGAGATTGTATTTGCTGTGACGTATTCGTATTATTTTGTTAACAAGTACGGCTGTACTCACGCTCTAAAATTTTAATGACGACATAGTAACATACACATATATTGTATAACGAAGGTGACTTAGATATCAATTTTCGATAAAATCGCCTTAGCCGTTATCGACCTATAGCCAACTTACCCAAGTTCGCTAAAAAGTAAAGTACCATCATTGGTCGTCAATACCTCAGGTAAGAATTTTTATCGATAATTTCCAGGTTAAACTGAAAATTTCAATTTCGCCTCTGGCCATTAGCCCAAAAAACCCGAGTTAGATCTATCTGTGGTGTAAAAAGAAACACTCTCTGCATGGATAACATGGAATCGGGGTGAGGTGGTTACCACACTCAACTAATTTTTCTAACATCTCTCAAAGTTTGATTGCCAGAAATCTACAATAAAAACCTACATAAAAAATAATAATAATAATAATTTTGCGCCTTTCTGGAAAATTCATAGAATTCGCGGCCTAAATAGAAAATGATCCATTTTACGAAGAAGATGGTTAATAACTCTTTTGTAGAAAATTGTAGCCTGAATAATACAAGTCTTAACATTTTTGTTTGTTAAAATGACAATTAACCTAAAAGCTTATTTCGGCTCATATTTTCCAATATTTATATGTTGTTCATGAACTTATAATGACAGGATTGGGGCAATTTTCAGTTTTTTTATATTCTTCATCACTCAAAATTGTATTCTTTGAAGTTTGTAAAAGCCAGTTATGAAAAGAAAGGGAAAGGCTTAGGGAAGAGTTAAGAGTCGAAAGAGATGGTAAATTTTAAGTCTGCAAATTATACCTGGGCCCTGTAACACAACGTGACAAGTACTTGTAGGACAAGTAAAATCTGACTACTCAAAAAAAATTCTGTAACACAAACCAGACTTGTTGTTAACACTGTGACAAGTGCCGCGATGAAATATGTCAAGTAGGTAATTGTTTAATTTCCCTCGTTCTGTAACAGAACGCGACAATTGTTATGAACCACTAGTCAAACTACTACTGCTTTTGGACAGGCGTTTTGAATATTGTCGTAAAGTGACTAGTGTACTTTATCTAAGTTAAATTACAGTGAAAATATAAAAACTTAACAAAAAATTTAACTTTAAAATCAAAAATAACAGAAATATTAACAATATATGTACTTACAATTGTTCTTTTTTTTACGTTTTGCCAAAAAACGTCTCTTACATACTCCCAATTCTTGTTTTGGGGAATAGCATTTAGACTTTTAGCAACACATTAACATTTATCTTCTTTTGTTAAGACTTCGCTAAATCTACCGAAAAGAATATCTTTTTCTTCTCTAATTTGTCACTTTGTGTTACAGAGCCCTGGTCACATCATAAATACTTGTATATGTTTAAACGCACTCATCGTGAAACTAGCACTGAACACATCCATTCTATATTGACAGATATTCGATGAGTGACATTGATACTAAGTTAATACACAAAAATATTTACACAAAAGTTGTTTTATAATGGGGCGATATTGAAACCATAAATGGCCTTCATAAGTGTAATATTGAAACAGGCGATATTTTTCGGACCTGACGACCGCTTGAAATCACCCGTGATTTTGTGTATCGAACTATTAAATTGTTTGAGGACACTGGTAGAGTAACTTACCGTTAAAGATCCGGACGCCCTCGTACTGTCAGAACTCCACAGGCGATCAATTTAATCGAAACTGTTGAGAAAGTAGAAAATCTTGTCGAGAAATGAAGAAAGGCATGAAAGATCGATTATAAGCTGAGTTCTACTTTAGAGGCGATGGCTTGTTCTACTCGACACCAAATATTGAGACCTAGAAGTGCGCACTTATCCATGCAATGGACAATTTTCCAATGGACGAAGTGCGTGCTGTGATCAATGAGTGGCCAGAGCGACTCAATGCCTGCATAAATGTAAATGGCGGTCATTTCAAATAAATCACAGCTACATATTTCGTCCTAACATTTGTGGTGGAAATACCGGTACAGCAGCGCTAAGCATCCAACATTCTGGCGGTGTTCGAGCGAAGGATTTGGCTGCATATGGGCTGGTCACCGATCAATCTGCAAGCTTCTCGCTGAACACGATCAAGGTTACTCAAGCATGTTACCGGAACTGCCATCCAAACATGCGAGTTATATTCCAGTTTCGAATAAATATAAACTTTATTGTTGTGGCCAAGTCTACAGGGGTGGAAAACGGTTCACACCTTTTAAGGAATCCTGGGGCTAATTATGATGTATAACTTTCAGTCTTATGCAATGTCGGGATATTTTTGGTTTGGTACTCCGTTTACTGGTTGGTAGTGTTCAAAGCTTTCTAGGCAATAGTTCTTATTTTCGGAGCAACCTGTACCACCGAATAGGTCTCCCGACATTTTCCTTCCCCCTCAAATATATTTTCTTCCTTCGATTGGGAGTTTCTAAATCTGTGTCTCCTCCAAAAATACTATGTATGAAATCAAAGTCTGTTTCTTATTCAAAAATAACTTCGCACGAACTCTTGAACTTTTAGTATCTAGCAAAACTTTTAACCCTTATACTATTGATTTCCTTCTTCATTTCAAATAGAGTCCAACAGGCGGAAAAAATGAAAACCAAACTGGAAGTCCTCAACGAGCACGCCGAAGCCGAAGGACATCCGACTATCCAAATACCAGAAATTATTACACCCCATTCCCGATCGCCGAAACCACGTTCAAGTCCACGAGCGAAACTCTTCTCCAGTCGACACAAACGCTCCAGATCGAACTCCTCATCCCTAAGTGTACGGCGCTTTAGCAACGACAGCATCCTTAGCGACCGCCTCGATACCATAGGCCGACGTTTAAGTCGTGATCTTACAAATTCCCCACCAGACTTTGGCCGACGTTTCGATACCTTAAGTGCCACGAATACGGGTTCCGGTAGTACGGTCAAGTTCGAAACCTACTCCGCCAAAGATCTATCCACCGAGAAAATTGAAGAAACCAAATTTGACACTTACAGTGGGAAAGAATTGATAGTACCCATAAAAAAGTATCAAAACCGGCGGACTCCATTGAATTCAGAAACATTCAAGACTACGGGTAAAGAAAATTCAGGAGAGAGTAGCAGCAATTCCACCGATAGCCCCACGGTCCAGTTGTTGCCTGTTCTTCGAGAGGGATTAGTAGCACCCGTCTGCCAGGAGGATAGAACTCAGGCCCTACTACGTGAACGAATGCACGAGGAACTCATAACGAAATACGGTGAATGTGAGTACGAGATCATCGTACCACTGTCAGATTCGAGTCCACCACAAACTGCCAGTCAACGGACTAGCTTTCGATCTACAAACCGTTCTCCTCCGTCGCTGATGCGACACCGTCAACGAAGTCTCGACGGTCTGGAGCAGAGGCCGAAAATGCCATCACCACTTAGGAGCTCCGTCGATACCGACACCCGGCAGGTAAGTTCATCACGATCAAATCTCCGAGAGATGTCCTTAGATCGTCTTAGTAGAGAAGACCTTCTCAGACTCAGTGAAAGCACAGAATCAGAGATTCATGATTATCTTAGTAAACCAGCAATAGAAAGATCTTCATTAGAGCCGCCTTGAAACAATTGACTCTTGGCTGGAGTTCCTTGTAAATTATCGTATTGTAATTTGTAAGCCTTTGAGGGTATGGCAAACCGATAGAAGGCGACGACGGGTGGTACAGATGATAGGTAACCATTAACAGGCGCCTTGGACAAATTTTTTTCTGCACCAGGTGCGGGGGATTTAGGGAATTTTCTTTGAGTTACAATTTAATTTTCTTAAATTACAAAAACCTATATATATTTAATTTAAGAAAATAAAATTGTAAAACAAAAAATTTGCAAAAGAAAATCAGTTAACGACATAGGAACGTGTTCACGCTTTTTTGGAAATAAAACGAAGTTCTTAAAAAAAATAACTAACAAAACTTTGTAAGTAAACAAAAAAAAGTTAAACATTAAACTTAAACAAAAAACAAAAAAAAACTTAAAGCTTTAGAAAACAAAAAATTGAAAATAAAAGTTGCGTCATTTGTTATTATTATAATTTAAAACTTTCGAAAAAAAAAACAAACTAATTAACAAATGAAAATCATTTTTTCTTTATTTTTAATCTTAAAAAAATGTTTATATCTTTAGGATAAGGTAATTTGTTAAATTTAAATAAAATGAAAAAAAAGAAACAGTTATCGGTTATTAAAAAGGAAAACAACACTTAATAAATAAATTATACATGAGAAATTCAACGACCATTTAGGAAATATATATAAATAAATCAATTACTATTATTAATATAATATTAGATGAATACTTATATATATACATATATACATATAAATATACAACAAAAGAGAAAATAAAGTAAAGTAGAATTCTAAATTAACTTTTTAAAAGAAAAAAAAAATGGGAAAAATAAGAAAAAAAAAACAATTTGGACGACGGTAGTGTCGCAGATCGAATTCCCATTGCTGTGGACAAACTACCGTCACATTGTAAAATTTGTTATCTATTAGATTAGCTATAAATTGGAAGTTTAACTTGGAGGCAAAAATATATATTTTAATGAGCATGATTTTAGTTTTTTTGAATTTTTTTAGTATTAGAGCCCGTTTTGATCTCACAATCACAGAAAATACCTTACCGATCGTTGATCATACGCTGAACCAATTTATTTTTTTAGGTTATTTTCGCATTTGATCGGTGCTCTTGCCTTAAAACTTTTCTGTTAATTATATTTTAATAGCTCCTAGTATAGTTACCTTATCCCTATATGAGCTAATCATACTGCATTATTGAAAGGCCGTTCATCAATTCCATTTTGTTAGGCAATCAATCGAAAATAACTCTTCACAGGGGGTCTACAATGTTTATGAGTAAATAGCAGGTCTTTTAGAATGTAATAGATATCCCAATGGTTAGCCTATTCTCCAAAAGACTTCTTAGCCGTTTTTATTTTCAACAATTTAGGAAAAGTGAAGAATGAAAAATATTTTAGTGTTCAAAGTAAAAATCAAATTTTTGTGAAACTAAACTATCTTTCGTGATAATTCTAAAAATGTTCGCCCTCTTACTATGAAAAAAAGATCTGTGCAATTTTCTTCATAATTTTTGAAAGGTTTTTTTTTTTTTCTTTTAAATAAAACTACGAATTGGCAAAAAATTATACATTTTTGATTTTAACAACGGGTTTTAAAATACGTATTAAATTGCAAGTCATAATGAAATGAAATAAGAAATCCTTGCTGTAATTTCCCTACATTCAACGCTCAAGTATACACCACTAATTGTGGAATCGCTTGATAAATGCAAATTGAAGTCGCTGTGAATTTTTGACTGGGCAGTTTCTGCCTAACTTTTTTTTAGCTTGATTAAGAAAATGCGCCCCTGCTTTCATAGCACTTTATTTTGGAGAATACACAATTTTGCTATTACTAATGTTAAAAATTTGATTTAAATATGTTCTACGTGGCCTCACATTTTCGAACCGAACCGGCGAACCTGAAATTACCCCAGACCGGACCCAGAACTGCGCATGTTCCTATACACGTGTGTACATACGTTGAGTCTCTTTTGCAGAGAACTTCACATCAAACATAAACCACCACCACTATAGTAAACACAAAAAAAAATAGTAAACACAAAGCTGAAAAATAAAAACCCATACTTTTTAGAAGCGCAACTAACTTCGCTTTTATTCACATTTGTCAAAAAAGAAGAACACAATTTTCCGGCAATTATTGCTAAAATCGTTATTTAAACACCAAATATTTCTCCAAAAGCAATGATGAAGATAAAACTACCACTTTCAAGAAGATGTCAGGAATGCATCTATAATTTTTAATGTTCCCCGGAACTAATGGAACTCATTAAGTTTTACACTATTTTGTCGGCTGAATAAAGATGCATTTAAACATGTTTTGGATGAGTTCCAAGTGTGCAACTCTACGGTTTCTAGCTGAAGGAAGTTACCAACAAGGTATTGGGCATGTCTTCCTTGTTGGTGTGGCGCAAACAACCCTTGTCAGGCGCGCTTACAAAGACAGTATGTGCTATTTAGAATATTTTATGCCTGAAAAATATATAATTTGCATTAACGAAAAGAAGAAAGCAAGTTTTTCTTCTTGTTTGGCATATCAGACAGTTCTTTCCAAAAAAGAAACCAAGTTGCCTACTTGTAAATTTAGGCCCGAATATAGACCAATTATCTTCACAATATTGTTTTCATTACATTTCCTAAGTAACCACATCACAAACACAATGACTAGTGAAAACTAACCCTTAACGATGTGCTGTGAGGTAAGGTATGACAGATACCATTCTCGTAACCATAGTCATAGATGTGTCCGAAATCGTAACACTTAATCGTAATTTTGTCGTTACGATACGTAGGTAACGAGAATGGATGAATATAATAAGGCCCTAACTGAACCACTCTCACGAACATGTCCGCCTGTTTGGTCCAAAGGTGTGTGGCGACTTTAATAATAAAAAAAAAGCTTCTTTTTTTCAAAACAAAAAAATTTATTTTTTTTATTTTTTTCGAAACAAAATTTTGTGTTTCGTTGTTAAAATCTTCTTCGGCCTTTATTTAAATATATTTAGGCTTTCGAACCAAATCTCGTATTTTCTTCAAAAGTCGCATCACCGGTCCTAAATGGTTTTCTTATAGAATTAGTAACCAGGGAATTCTCTATATCCAAACAATTATTTTCCAGTGATGAATTTATCTTATGCGGTGGAGGTGGCGGTAGCGGTCAACTGATGCACACGAAACACAATGGAAGTGCGCACACCGGTGCAATCGGATGATTGCGCCCGTTTTAATTATTTTCCATATCATCAGTAGATTGCAGCTGCTCTTATGTGCGCCTTGCTTTACTCTGCAATACCTCTAATTCTTCTCAGCAACTCACTGAATTTATCAAAACACAAAACATTTATTTCTTCATAATTTTTCTTAATACACAAAACCGTTCTTGATAAGATTTTCGAAAATCCTTTTGTTAACGATCAATTGGGTAGCTGCCTCTTATTCATACTTTACCCAGCCATAGGAAAAGTGTCCATCGGTTCAGAGGAATTTTTTCGAACAT
The DNA here is from genome assembly GCA_963082735.1 of Pocota personata. Lineage (NCBI taxonomy): Eukaryota > Metazoa > Arthropoda > Insecta > Diptera > Syrphidae > Pocota > Pocota personata. Next base: position 223,894,253 of record OY720430.1, read on the forward strand.
TTCCTGGAACCGAAACTTCCATAGCAGCTTATTGTGGAAAGCTAGCCGCATCCAATATTAAACCCAAGTTTACCAATGGTCATACTCATGTCCTGGCATGCGTTTGTCATTTGCGTTCACTGTTCATGAATATTAAATTTAATCAGATAGGAGAGCTTTAATTTTTCAGTGTCGTAGAATTACCCGCTCTAGGAAATATTCCCAGTATGGTGACAATTTCACACCTACGAGGGTAGATGGAAAAGTTCGCAGCCTGACAAAGAAAACAAACTCGAAAGTTTACAAATTATTTTTATTTTCACCCATATTTGTATAAAATCCGTCAAAACACCCCAAGTTTGATGCCGATTCGTGAATTCACCCTCAAAATTCGTCAATTCAACCCGAAAATGGCGAATTCATAAAAAAAACCGGAAAGTGTTTGGGGGCTGTTCAGTGAGTATCGAATTAATTTTTTTTTTTTTTCATTAAAAATTAAAACGTATTTGAATTTCGTCAGTTGGTTAAACAAAATCAACTGCGGAAAACCGTATTTTCCATTTAAAATAAAGAACACTTTATTACGAGTTATTACCGTCAAACGTCCCTAAGTCAAAATGGCATCGGACCAACAAAAACTCCTACAATTTTGGTCTTTCTACGACTGATTTTATTTAGTCAGTTACAATTTCGATCATACTTAACTTAAAGCCGATTGTAATAATTATAAAATATAATAGATATTATCTCTCTCGAACCTTCAACCCCCATTCAAGAAGCCAGCACAGCAGCTACTATACCAAACCACTCCACAAACAATATAAGAAGAAAGAAAAAAATCATAAAATAAAAATGTTTGCTAGACGCGTTCAGTTGGTCGTTGAGCGATTAGTGCCTAAGCGATGCAATTCATCGTATTGGTTAATCCAACTGAACCGACTCAAAGTTTTATTTGGGAACTGTTCATGTTCTGTGACTGAATTATTTGACAGTAGGTGCATTCACAATAGGTAAACAAAATATCTTATGGCAAACAAAATTTATCATTTTAATCAATAAGTTTTTAAAGTCGGTAGATTAAGAGTCACAATCACCGATGGTGGTCAGAGATAGGCCGTTGTAAGAAATATCAAATTTTTGAAAACTTGAAAGACAATACACCTATAGATTCTGAGTAATATAATTTGCAATAAATAGCCCAACCTGGTAACGCTGCATCGCCACCTTAAACAGATATGGTCCTCCCAGGTATTCAACACCGACTGTGTTTCTACGTAGAAAATCACGTTTTTGCCTCAGCATATTTCGAATTGTGTAGTAAAAAGTTGGACTGCTTGAAAGGGTCTGTCAAAAATCCTTTTTGGAATGCTCTATTTTGCCGAAAGATCTTCATAATGTTTCTAGCAATTATTTCAAAATCCGTCTTCACAGTGAATAAAATAGTCCAATATGAAAACACATAAGTAAGGGTTTACCTTCTATAATGTATTCAGAAATAGGTGTACTTGTATGAAATTTTCTAATTTTGTTATTTTCTACTTTGATTTGCTAACAAATTTTTCGAGAGGCTTATAGGTGGACCAAAAATCGAATGAAAACACTGCCACTAAATTGCCATTACTTTTTTAAAGCTCTTTTTATTTATTTTATAACTAAAATCATGCAACTGTTACTTTAAAAAAAAAAAAAAGAATCTAAATCAAAATTATATAATTCGAAAGTGCCAATTGAAAAATTGTGTTAACATTTGTAATTTCCCCAATCCCCTACGTTAAACCTTTAAACAAGAAAACTTATAACAAATCTCTAAAGTAAGAAAAAAATTAAAATTATTTTTTAAATACTAGAGATCTAACACAACTATATTAATTTTACTACCTATCACTTTATCGCACAATTATTACTAGTTAAGTATCATAAAAAAATTATAACACTATTTTTAAGATTAGAAATAAAATAGTTAAGATATACTTTTAGTTTAAAAATTTATAAATGCCTTTTAAAAAATATATAAACAAATAAAATTTAATAAAATAAATTAAATATTATTGTGGCCGGAAATTATTTGCATTATTTATCTACTTTCCTTATTAAGTTCTTCATTTATTACATAAAATTATATTTTAAGTTTTTCCAACAAAATTTCATTTCTAAATCTATACAAATTTTTAAAAAGTACCACTAGTTAACAATTTTCTTCAGATTTCGCAATAAAAAAATATATAAAAATATTTTAATAGTTTGAAACTAAAATATAAAATAAGAAACTTTAAGCAAACAGAACACCAATACTCAAAATATTTTTGAATAAATTCAAATAAAGGGGAAGAGTAACAATATACTTACAAAAAAACAAAAACATAGAATGCATATTTTATTAATTGTGTACGCAATTTAAAAATATATATTATACACATATTGAGGTAAAAAGAAAATTAACAACTACAAATGCAACTTATGATTAAAATAAAGAAAAAAATATATTATTAAGATATAATTTTTGTACACTTCTCTAAATATATAGAAATAAAGAAAAAAATTGGAAAAATTTGAAGTTTTTTGAAAAAAAGGAGACATATTTGAACCTTCACTTTGTACATAAAATAAAATGAGAAGAAATAAATTATTAGAAGTAAATAAAATAATTAACACAAACAATTAACAAAAAGCGTCTTAAGAAAAAAAATGTAACATTTTAAAACAAGAAAATTTAAAAACAAAAAAAAAATATATTTAAAAAAAGAAATTGTAAATATTTTGGAAATTAGAAACCGAAGAATATAAATAAATTTATTTGAAGAAAAGAAAAGTCTCTTATTTCGTGCAGGTGATACTGATAACTAGCGTTGCCATTTTAAAGATTTTTTTTCCTAAAAATCTTCATGTGAAATTTTGTATGCTATCTTAAAATGTCCGTGCAAAAAAAAAAAATCATTTCAGTTGAAGATTTTTAAGAAATCTTCGCATATTGGAACGATGCTGGCAACACTTTTGAAAATTTTTTTTTTTTTTTATAAACTTCTCTCAGGATAAGCGAACCTATAACGCTGCAACAGCTGCCCGAAGTCAATAGTACCAGCTTATTTGCCAAGCTCCAAAACTAAATTATGACTACTTCAGGAGGCCTAAACATATATGTGGTGGGCAACAAATCCCGCTCCTCTGGAGAGAGATACTACCAAAAGTACCGCAGATTGTGTGACTAGCACACTTGGATTTTACCTTTGTTTACTGCCTATGGAGGACCTGCTAATGGCATCATTAAAGTTATTTCCTCTGAACGGATTTGAATCGCTTCGTACAGCATGCATACCTTACATCCGTGCCATTTTTGTCCCCGACCCCTGTGGGGGTGATCCGGTCGTATAGAAATAGATCCCAATCAAATATAAATTTAATGATTTATGTAAGTACTCGTAGTTGGTGGGTAAGTAATTGAGGGGCTTCTAATCCATTCACTAACTAGAGATCTTACCAGTGGGGACAGTGGAAAGTCTACTAGTCAAAAGTACCGCCCGTGAAGTAAGTAACGGTGTTTCCTTTCGTGATTGCATACAGCTTGATGTCTTGAAGTAGGTAACAATGAATCTTCAGAGCTATGATTAAGAGAGAAGATCAGCTTTCACTCCTAGTAGGACCACTTACGCCGAACAGATCTTTGGACGAGTGTCTAAAAACTAAAATGTAATCAGTCTGATAGCACTGATGGTGTGAACGTTCAAGAGTACAGTAAATCACTCTGAAGCATGCAGGTCAAATCAAGTGTGAACAAGATATTTAAAAGTTCTGTGACTAGGCATACTCCCATAATTAAATATAACCCTATCTATGTAGCATGACAAAGCGAACTTATTCTTTATGACTTACTTACTTTCGAACTTACTAATGATACTCTCAAGTGTATACTCAATAATATAAATTAAACTAAAATTTCCTTGTATTTTGGCGTACCACAGTTCTGGGGCTACTCTTTAGAGCTTGGCTTTTTCTGATTTCCTTACTCTCTTTGTATCTATACCCAGACAACGTGTTCTCCCATTTCACAAAGGGGTCATTACAGTAGGAGTAGCCTTTCTTTTTTTACAGGTTGCTGGCTTTTCATTCACTCCAACATGTAGGATTAGGGTGACATTATTGGACTTGCCTAGCTTGTTGAGTTAGTTATACACTTCTGAGCAATTTCTGACCTAATTATATGAGAGGATAATATTTTAATGATGGTTTTCGCTGTATAAAATAATCGCAACACTTACTTATGATTCGTTGCTTCCCCGATTCAGTATCACCAAAAGGTTAGGACTACTAGCTTCGAACGGACAAAGAACTGCGGAGTCACCAGTAGTGGCAATAGTATATAGCGTTTCCATTTTAGATTTCTCCAGCAGCCTATTCCTATATACCGCGTGATAATACACACTAAGATGACTCTACTATGTAAGGAACGCTGTATGTACTACCTGCTTACACTATTGAAGAAGCCTCTTCAAAGTCAGTAAAGAGCTAGTATAACCGAGATCTTAATTCCACACATCATCATGTAAGTATCACGTAATCTTATCCTGTCCCTTGTGTAATACTCACGGCGAAAAAATTTCAAAGTTCAGAATAGCTGGAAGCTGAAATCTTGCAAAATTATAAAAGTTCCTAGCCTACAAGTGTGCAGAAATTCCCGTGAGGGTCTAAACATCGAGGTAAAGGTCTTTGAAATTATCCGTATAACAAATCACAACTTCAGAATAACTTAACCGATTTCAATGAAATCTATTTTGATGTTTACGGGTTTAATCAAAGTGCATTGCTTTTTTTTTTACAAATGTAGAATAAAACTATGAAAATCGTTGGAAATAGTGATTATTTTGACAACTGCAGGTGTCACGCAAATACCCTTCCAGCTCTGGAAATCTGTTGAGATCCCTTTAGTTGGAAACTCTTGCACTCATCACCGTCCTTTTACCTTTTTTTTTACATTTTTAATACTTTGGAAGCAGATAGCTTAAGATTGAATGCTTTTTGGTTGAAGAGCAGGTCCATCTCGGACTGTGGCGTCATCTGAAAAATAAAAAATAGCTCCAATTGCGATAAATATCCCATCTTCTGCGCGGAGGCAATCGGAGTTCTTGATGTTCTCTCAGCTCATTCGGACCTTGATACATTCTCTCGTTCATAACAGCAATAAAAGCATCGTCTTCTTAGCTGATCCCCATCAAAACCCATCTACACTCTGCACCTTTGGAGACTGTGCTTGGCTACTGCTTATGGCTTTTTTCAACTTGTCACAATCTGTGCAAGGCTACCATCACTTACCATTGCATTAGGTCTCTAGCTCACTATAAGTATTGGTCTCTGAAAGCTTTTTTGTTGAGCTGCAATACCTTCACATTACCTACCTCTAAATTTATAACCAACATAGTTTCTAATCTTCAAACATTGCACTTAGTGCACAATTACTCATAACTTATTAATCTACAGTCCTTCCATCTAACTACGAGTACATCCAATAAACCATCCGTTCTTCCTTTCCCTCATAAACCTCAATCAATTGACTTCATAATAATTTATCATTCAGCTCAGTAGAACAAGGAAACCAACAGAAAAGCAGGACACACCAGACGTATTCCCCTAACCATAATATCCTTAAATATAATTCAGTTACAGATGAAAAACTTTATGACTTTTTGTATGCAGTCGGTGGCAGAAGCTCCCCTGGGGAGCTTAAATAGTTTGCATAATGTTACTAAATGCAAACCGGAATATGAGATAAATCGTTGCATTGGGCGGGATGACACAATGCAGTAATGCAAATGAAAAGTTTAAGGCCCCCTAAGTATGGGAACATGTCTAACCAGGACAAATTGAGTTGAAAATTTTCTATTCTCCTGCAACAGAAAAAGTTTATCCTTTTGTTGAGATGAAACTATAGAAGGGTGGAACTATACATGTGTTGCTGACGGACATGATTTTAATTCTATGGAATTCCCTGGTGTGCCATAAGGCTGTGATAATGTGTGGAAGATTAATGTTATCATGTGCATTAAAGAAAAACAAATCCTGAAAGGGATCGTGGAAGAGTAGGTTAAATATATTTCTTTTCTTCTAGAAACTACACAATACTCTGTGCCTTTATGGGTATAATGATGTCAATAAAAATTCAAAATTTATGGTCCCTCAAGCCAGGTTTGCACAGGCTTTGCAACTAGTGCTTTCTTATTTATTTCTTTGGTTCAGTTAGAGAGCATGATATGGTGTGAAGGAATCCCAAATCCAATCTGTAGGGAAGTAGTATAGAAAGGTCAATGCAGCTATTACGTAAAATACTGAAAAGAAGCAAAGCCCCTGGTTCCGATGGCTTCCCATCGAATGTTCGCCAGATGGCCCACCTACAAAAAGGGAATCTAATGCCTTACAAGAAAAACTGAAACCTATCTCTGCAATATGTTGTATTTGAGACCATTTTCAACATACCTACTGTGCAAATGTCTTATAAGCCTTTTCTATCACATCAATCAGCACATACCAGGATTGTCTTCAGTCAACAAATTTTCTCTCTGAGACAGATCCAAGACAGAGTAACGAAATTCATGTCAAAGATCACAATTTATGCATCGACTTTAAAGTTTTGTATAATAGAATTCTTGGGGTACACTTCTACGGGATGATAGCTGATTTTGTAATCCCTATTTAACACTAACCAAATTTTCTTGTCCAGTGCTCTGCAATTTGGGAACATATGACTTATTTTTTTAAACCTAACTAACAAGGGGTTCATTAAAATGATTCTTAGCCAGCCGAATTTGTAATATTTTTTTTTTATTTGAAAATTGGTACTTCTGACTGCAGTCATAATGACATTACCTTTAAACTGTCAAAGTATTCGCCACATGAAGTGGCTATGTTCGGGAAGTATAGTAGTCATAAAAGTGGTAGCCAGTATTTAAAGTACTTATGAATACAATTTTTAAGCACAATTATTATTAATTATAAACATTTTACTCATGTAATGAATTTTCTGAAGACGACTGCATTTTAATAGTTCAAAAAAGTAATTTGACTTTATGATAAACAAATGTCATTTCTCATCGAAAAAGGATATATTCGCTTTTTACCTATTTTCTGTTGGCATTTTTTTTTTTTTTTTGTTCATTTGAACAGTGTACTAGACTTTACAAATTTACTACCGTCAAATACCAACAAATTATTAGACAATAGGAAAAGACAAATTAAAGGGAAATCGCTACGATTGAATGGTTGACTTATTGAATTTTGAAAAGTTAACATTTTTCAAACCTTATTTTTTCATATCTACTTATTAAATAAAGTGGTCTAATTATTGTAAGAATTAATAGTATTTAGAGTACAACAATTTGTCAACAATATTTGGTTTTTCGGCCAATCAAAGGCATTGTATAATTCATGGCAAATGGTTACACCTTACGAACAAGTCCCTACACAAGCGAAAATCCCGCAGTCGTACTAACGTTTATGTATAAAAATCTAATCATATGAGGATTCATAACAATTCCTACCCAGTTGGTTTTAGCTGGGGAGGAAATCAAGAATTGTAGCCAGGCGATTGTTTTATTTATTTTGCAAGTAAAATTGTATGTTTATCTCAATCACTGGCTAGCTATTGTTAATAAAAACATGCCTATCACTGTCTTCCACAAGTTTGTATAGTTGCTGGGATAGACAGACTTTATCGATATCAACGCACTTCCTTGTGAGTTGTCATATAAGACTTTTCAGAGCTTGATATTTTTTTAAGGATATTTCTCTATCCTGGAGAACTCAAACTCAATTTTCAGTTTATTGTACTTCGAGGCAGAAAACCCTTTTTGGTGTAATGGTTGGAGAAAGTTAAATTTTATTCATTTCTCTTTTATGCTCAAGCTATGAGTGTCAAACAATGGAAGTAAACGTGTCTATACACAAAAAATTACATCCTTGCAAATTTCCGATGAAGCAAATGCTACCTACAAATGCTATCGTTTCTATTTTATTATACGATACCACATGCTGAACTATAAGAAGAATAACTAAGCATTTTCAAGAAAAATGCTCAGCTCAGCCATCATCAGGTATTTAGTTATTAGTGCGAGATATTCCAATAAAGTAGAAGTTACAACCTCGAACACAACGTGCTATACCAAAATGTTGATGTAATCATAAAGTTAAAACCTGCCGACTACATATCCAACACACGAAGAGGGTCTTTAAGTTCAAGTTTTCAGTTGGAGTTACAAATTCTTAAGTTATCGAAAGCCAGAGGAAATTTAAAGGATTGACATGGGCAGCCTTCGGACGCTCATTTCAGTAGCAACCAGAGTATGACTAGTGGTAAGAGATATTAAATAAAAGCTATCGACTTATTCGGTAGCATCAAATATAGTATAGTATATAGTTTTTAAATTCGTTTAATATTTGCATTCATTCAATTTCTCTTTCATTCTGATTATTTCATTAGATAGATACGCAATCTTCCCTAAGCTCGACTTTACCGCGAAATTAATGAAAACGAAACGAAATTACGGTGGCCGTGGTGTAGTGGTAACATCATCGCTTGTCACGCTGTTGGTTCACGGTTCGAATTCTGATGTCAAGAATCATCTATTTAAAGAAAAGTCGATTACTTGCGAAATCTAAGTCAACTCTACTGTGAAGGCATAACAGTGGCAGTAGGGTGGTCATATGGCTAAAATGCATCTTGATCGTGATGATGACATCAGGAGGACGGAAAAAAAATACTGTGAATCATAAGCAACGACGGTAATAGTGAAAAACAAACAAATTACTCCCCAGTTATCTGGACAGCCACCCTTCGAATTCACTGAAACTTAACTACCACCTGAGTTTCAAACCAACTACACCAATCTGTCTTTCTCTCTGTGTCTTCCCCTTTCCACAAAAAACGCCTCCCTTTAACACGTGCAAATTATAAAAAAAAAAACCCGCTTTGAGTGCAAATATCCCGAAACGGTCTTTCTATGAAAAAAAAACTAAGCGATATTTTAGGTTTTGTATATACTCTAGAAGACAGGTGCCACATTTTTTTAAAATTTTCGAAAATCATACTTTACTCCGAAGATAATGGTAGAAATCGTTTATTATTACGAATATCGTGCACACTTTAAAAAAAAAAATTATTGCAATAGAAATTTTAAAATTCTTTACATATACGAGATGGATGCCGAATTTGTCCATATTTTCGAAAAATTTTAGTATGTACGTACTCCTCCAAAATGTCAACCTTTACTCTGAAGCTAATCATGCAAATCGTTTTTCAGCTCTAATATGCCAAAAAGGGTGCGTCGTACTAAAAAAATCATTTCGACCAAAATCTTAGGTTTTGAAATGCTTTACGACATGTATGCGGAATATATTTAAGTTAACGAACATGTTAGGTGCACAGTCTTCAAAAACATCCGCGATTAACCCGAATTTAAAGAAAGGAAATGTTTTTCAAGAGGAATGTCTCGAATATGATGCGTCATAGAAGAAAAATTATGAAGATCAATATTTTGAATTTTGAAATTTTCTAGGTATGTACGCAGCCTTCCAAAGCGTCTGACTTTACCTCGACGCTAATGAAAATCTATTATGATTATGATGAGTTGTCATACTCATGTCGCTTATGACACAATTATTTCATTGGTGACATAATTAGCATTCATAGTGACATAATTTTAATCGAAATTGCGAAACAAAAAAATTGGTTAACAAGTTATAGCTTTTCCTTTTTTTTTGCAAAACCTACACGAAATCTTTACTGGCAACATTTGAATTTGGTTGGTATTCGATAAGAAATATATTTAGTATTATTGCGGCTCAATTATGTCAAGGTGACATATATTTTTATATATATATATTTTTTTTTAGATAAAGAAATAAATGTATAAGACAGAGGCAAAGCTTGGCTTTTTTTTTTTGGTCTTCGACATAATTCTGCCAAAGAGTTGACATAATTTTTTCAAGTCAATGACAACATTAAGCTTGCTTGCTGTGTGTTGCAACAGAGTGTTGTCTTACCCTCTGTGTGAAAATTTACTTTGACAACATATTTAGCTTCGTCCAATGGATGATAATCTGTAAACCGCGATCAAGACCATTTGAATTTCGATAACCCTGCAATTTTTTGGAAGTTTATGCATGAATAAGCTTTGGTCGACCTTCAGGGAAGTCAACTAGTAAGTTTTCCACCCTCATGCGTATTTCAATCTCTCTCAATATTGGCGCATTTGGTTTTGTTCTCCTGATAGATCCGACACCACTTGAACAAAATTATTTCCAAGTGACGTTTTATTATAGCCCGTAGAGATTAATGGTACCAAATGGACTTCTACTTTAGTGACATTGTACTTCACACGGTCAGCCAAAACTTTCTGCAATATTTTCTCTTACTAAATGTCTCATCTTAGCAGTCTGCAAATTCAGTCAGACAGTTTCTACTTTGAGCTCAGGAAAGCTAGCGAAAGGGAAGATCCGTCCACACAGAGCCCAACATTTGTCGGTTCATTATTGAATTATCGGGTCAGGAAACGCTGCACTGGACCACTCAGATGCAATTGGTCCATTGTAGTACCTAGAAGCAACCCCTATTCAACCCATTTTAATGGAATTTCCTCGTCTTCCGGAGAAAATCGAGGGGAGAGTGATGAGGAGCTTACGGTAACAGCACTCACCACATCAGCGCTGAAAATCTGCCACCTGATACGAGTAAAAGCAGGACAATAGCAGAGGAAGTATTTCACAGTGTCGTCGTCTCTCCACAAGCATCGCAGACTGTCCCTACCACACTAAGGTGTTTAGCAAAAGCAAAGTGCCACGTGAGAACGCTGATAAGTTTTCTACAGTTTTTTCTGCTGAGGGACAACCAGAATGCCAAGGATTTTTTACATACGAATGAGAGCATTCGTTTAGTCTGCCTACATCCTGGAAAACAAGAATCACAGGGTTCAGAATCACAGGGTTCAGCCTTGCACCGAATTCAAAGAGTTTTAGAACTACCTGGGCAGTAGTTAAAGGTTTTATCTCTTCCTTAGTATTTTAGCTCATTGGTATGACTTTTTCACATCCCGACTGAAGCCCGGAACTCCAAGAAAAGAGGGATAAAAGGACGTTTCTTTTCCTCTAAATTTTTTCGTAGTTTATTAAACCACTTTCACTGATAACTTACTGGCAAGAGGGGAAGGAACTTACCAGTTGGTAGAAACGATTAAGCTCTTCACACCAAAACTTTAAATTGTTCCAAATCCCTTTTAGTATCATTGCCAATATATCCTATTCCCAGAGCATTAAGCCCTTTCTAATCAATCAACATCGCAAGGAAACTTACCTAAAAAAAAATCATTTTGCCACACAACGTCTTTCCCGTGCTTGTATACATATTCCTGTCTCTTATTTAGTGAGATTTTTCTATCACATTACCGAATTCCCCAAGCGTAAATCTTTATTGAAAGGAAGCACGGTTGGCCGGAGGGAACATAATTCCGCCGCAACGTAGGGTTTTCCTATCAAACGAACGAAAAGAAATCATAAAACAAATACGAAAGAAAAAAAACTTTCTAATTTTTTTTGTTCAGGTCCCAGTCCTTACCTTGCCCTTCGTCATTCCTTTGAATATCAAATATCGTCCTTGTGTGTGAAGACCCGTCCGTCCGGTGGTTAAACGTTTAAATCGTTCTCTCTTTAAAGAAATAACTTTTAAACTTTAAAGTGCCAACAAAACAATGAAAGTAATGCCGTACCCTCCCTTAGCTCGCCCCCCATTCGGCTTTCTTTTTTTTTTTCCTTTATACGCTCCTTTGGGAGTTCAACATGGCATCGTCTTTTTAGAAGGAAGCTCACTTCAGGTGATGTCGGTGCCAATACCGATGCTGTCGTCGCTGGAATATCACTTTCATTGGATTGATAATAAACCAACCTCACTGTGCTTGTATGCCACAACCCCTTTCTTTTTTCTAGTTTTTGTTGCTGTGTAAGTGACAAAAGCTTTTAGGGCAATCAACTTGGAAATTAAGTGTAATTATATTTCACCTCCAAGACCCAAAAAGGATGTATTGTAAATGAATGGATGGGCGGATAGTAGATGCGCTATCGTCGGCATCGTTGTCGTTTAAAAATAGAATGATGGACGTAAGGGAGTTTTCACTTTCCCGCTGCGAAAATATAAAATTCTCGAGAAAATGGATTTGTTTAAAGGAAATTTGCAACTCTCCATCCCTGCGTCTATATAAAAAGAAGGTAGCAAGACGAAATGAAGAAAATGGGAAAGAAAAAAGGTATCTTCGCATCCTTCGGCGGTGAAGAGCAGTCTTAATAGTTTTTCTTGGAAATTTCAATTTTGAAATTCTACCGTCAAGTTAATTGGATAATCTTTTCTGTTTCTTTTGTGGCATAGAGATCCTGCGGAAGATATTTCTCATTTTTTGTATTATTCGCTTCTATTCCAAGAAGTTGAGGATTTGGAGGGGCTTCTTGACCAATTAACATTGTGAAAGATGTTTAGGTTTCAAGGACAATTACCGCTTATGTTGGCCAAAGGGATTATCCTTTTTTTTTTAAGTTAAATCTTCCTTTTTTTTAATGAAAAGGACTTTGCAGAGGATCCATTATCTCATCTTGATTTAAATTGATAGCCTCCTAAATTTACGTTGATGTGGGGAATTCCGTAATGGAGATGGTACGACTTTTATTGGAGAGCACCGCACTACGTAGGTACCTGGAAAATGGATTACATCACATCTTCGAAATTTGGATTTGCGACTACCTCTTGAGCCAGACTCTCAATATGGGAACTCAGCAACAAAAGAAATAATGTAGAATTAGGCCTAAGGACGATCAGAAAATCTGTCAATAGAAGAACTCTTCTTGAGTGTTCTGTCAATACAGGGTTATTCATTTTGTGCTTTAGAATTTTTAATTTAAAATAAAATAAAAAGTATTAAAGATTTGAATGAAATTTGTCTACAGTTTTAAATGTTGAATAATGCCATTATGTATGGGTTGCAACATCGATTAAATGGCCCCCACGAGAATTTTTGCAAACTTCGATTTTTGTGAAGTATTTTTCGATGCCTTTTCGGCACATTTATAGCTGTATTGCGGCCATAAATTCGCGGAAGTGAAGTCTTTTTAAGTGCCCCAAAGTTTTGGAATTATCTGCATAGACATGATCTTTAGCATAGCCCCACAAAAAGAAATCCAACGATGTCAGATCACACGATCTGATCGATTGATGACGCCAAATCTCGAAAATGCCGGGGAACTTTTCATGCAATATAGTGTTGTATGGCACGTAGCCCCCTTCTGTTGGAAACACATATCGCTCACATCAATGTTTTCAATTTCAGGCCTATAGAAGTTGGTTATCATTTGAGCGCAGAGAATTCAACGTAACAGTGACGCCTTCGTTGTTTTTTAAAAAAATACGGTCCATAGCGCGCACCAAACGTCACCAATGATGGATGGGTGAATGGCCTCTGAATGATCACATATGGATACACATTTTTTTATTGAATTTGGTAATTGTTTTTCAAATTGTTTGCTCAGTTGGGTGATTATGACGACCGTTATCTGTCCTTAAATCGTGATACACAGATATTACAGAACTCTTGTTTTTGTAGTAAGACGCAACAATTTCAATGCGTTGAACAGTGGTTAAACAATACATATTGTAAAATAGCAAGACCAAGAACTAACTGCCTGTCACTTTGGATGACAGGTGGATTTGACAGATGCCATATGGCAGGGATGTGAAATCCCAACCTCGAAATGAATAGGTACTGGTAAATAACGGGTAAGCAAAATATTTATAAGTAAGTATTTATATTTATAAAGAGGTGACGATTATAACAAATCACCTGGCTCAAGTATTTTCTTAGAAAAATGAAAAAAATAAAAGGAGTACGTGAGCTGAAAAGTTATCCCATCATTTCTTAGCCCATGTTCATCTGATTTTTATGATTTGATGGCAATCGCATCATCGTTTTTATACGAAACCACCCGAGCCTTTCAAATATATCATTATAACTTTTTTTTTTCCACGGATTAACAAGGGGGCACAATTAGGATATGGTTAAAATAATGCTAAGTAATACAAAACTCTCGAGGCCCGACTCGAAATTGTCATTCTCTTTTTATACTACTATTTCTTAATTTCTTAATTAACATGCGTCCATGTATGTTTAAAGGGTCATTCATTTCGATGTTAGGATTTCACATCCCTGCCATATGGCATCTATCAAATCCAACTGCCATCTATAATGACAGGTAAAACACAATATCGCCTCGACCTCGGCCTGTGAGTTAAACCATAGGAAATCAATGTATCCTATCACAATGTCGCTCCCACCTCGACCTCACGTTCTCCAATCGTAAAGAAAAACCTACGAGTAATGCTACGTAACGACACTCTAACCCGAGACAGAGGATGAGATGAGATTTTGCTTGCTTTGACAGATGAGCAGACAAAAAAAAAATCAAAATGTAAACAAACTGATTCAAAACACTCACAAGGCGAATGGTAATGAGACGAAGCCGAGGTCGAGGCGATATTGAGTTTTAGGCATTAGTTCTTGCCTTGCCATTTTACAACATAGATCGTTTAACCGCCGGTCAACGCATTAAAATTTTTGATATTTCCCGCAAAAATAACAGTACTGTAATATCTGTGTATCGCGATTTATGGACAGTTTATGATCGCCAAATTTTCGTACAAAATTTTGTTCAACGATGAGACCTAGTTCTTGCTCGGTGTCTACGTAAACAAATAAAATTGCAGAAATTGGGGTTCTGAGACTCGAAATATTATCACCAGGGGTGACAGTTTGGTGGGCGCTGTGAACCGGCGGCGGTGTGATCGGCAGCACTTAAAAATCAACGTCCGTGAAGTTATGTCCAGAAATGTACCGAAAAGTCATCAGAAATGACCTTACAAGTATCCAAGTTTGCAAAAACTACAGTGGCGGTCGTAAAAAATTTAAAACATTAAAAGTCATTGAAATCTTTAATACTTTTCGTTTTATCAAAATTTAAAATCCTAAGGCATAAAACGAATAACCCTGTATAATTGTGCATCATACTGTCATTTCCATATTATACCTTGAAGAATCTAAATGGCTGGATCGATCCTTATGAAAAGATAACGAACGATACACCTTATTGCCCCGAATAAGACTGAATATGCGGTTAATCGAAATAAAAATAAGATGGCGCACGTTAAGCGCCACTTTGATAAACTTTTATATTTTTGTAAGATTTTCGAAAACTGATATATAGACCAAAATCGAAATAGTTTTTGTGTTATTTTTCAAAAGTGATACGTACCCACGAATTTTTAAACAAAAATCTTTACGTTAGTCTCGGTGATAAGGGGGATTAGATAGCCTTTCTTGCAGTTTTTTGATCTATCTCGAAACCTAATAAAAAAATGGAGATATACATTTTTGGAATTACCTCATGGCTACCTTTCATTTAATAGCAATATTGTATTTATGAAAGAAAAAAATATTTTGTCAACTTACCCTCTAACCTCCAAAACTTTTGGTTTTCCGCTTTGTTGGAATTTTGCGGTTCGTAAGGGCTATATAAGCGGTTCAAAAGTTATTAGGCTGTGGCAAACAGACTGGCGGACAGACAACTGACACTCGACAATGGTTCCAGTCTAATCTTCGTATAATCCGATCTCGTGATGTTGGTCATCATAGTTACAAGATTTAACTATGATATAATAGAGAAACTCAAAAAAGTGTTACTTGCAATTCTGTCCGTCGTACCTCTGATAAAGCCTAAATGGCTAGATAGATTTCCATCGAACTTCATATCTAGGTCTGTGGGGTCACAATTTGTTGAGGTGAAATCTGAATTTTCATTCTTGTCTCAAAAATTAACGGTACCTAAGGCAAATTTTGGTAAAGTTTAATTTTCTCGAAAACGGGTTTTACAATTGCGTGCCTGGGTTAACATAGTCGTTAGTCATAAGACTGCGGCCTTAGTTTTCACTCCGCTCCAACTGAATAGGTACAACATTTTTCAAAAGTTTGTGATTCATTATTTGCAAATAACGTGCATGAATTTATTATTTCATGCTGCTAACTGTTTGTCTATGATGTTGGGAAAAGAAATGAGAAAGAATAATTCAAAAAACAGCGTTATTTTTTTCTCTGGCTCTTTTGCAAGCATTCCATTCAGAAGAATGGAGGTTTTTTTTGCGTCAACTGAATAGGTACAAATAATGAAATTACAAAAAGTAGTCAATAGAATGAAATAAAACAATTTTTTTTTATTTGTTGACTCTAGTAGTGAGTACTGCCTCCTTTTTTCATAATTACTTCATAAATTCGGTCCGGCATGGAATCGTAAAGTGCATTTAAGTAATTCAACGAAATATCTCTCCAGGCTAATTTAATAGCTACAATAAGAGTCTTCAACTTGACGGCCAAATTCGTACACTTTTCAGAATAACCATCCCCACACGTTTTCCATAAGGTTTTGGTCAGGTGAGTACGGTGGCCACTCAAGCAATCCCTTATCCAATTTTTAACCTACCGCGCCGTATGGATGGGTGCGGTGTCCTGCTGGAAAGTCCAATTCACGAGTCCAAAAATATCGCAAAATTTAGGAAAATGTCTTTCCAGTATTCCTTTGTAAGTTATTGCGGTCATTTTTGCTGTTTGAAACTCAAGTTCAACAGTTCCATAATAGCTAACCGCTCCCCATACCATAACACTACCTTCTCGACTATGATGCCGGGCTAAAAATGCTCGTCTTTTCTCATGTCGTGAAAGTAATAATTAAACCCATCAGGTCCATCAAAATTGAACTTTTTTTCATCTGAGAAAACCATGTAACGCCATTCTTCTCGCCAAGCCATATGGTGGCTCGAAAATTCCAACCGCATACATTTTCGCTGATGGTATAACGGTGGCTTCTTTTGAAGTTTCAGCCATTTTAGATGATTGGCACAATTAACAACTCTTCTAACTATCGAAACACTAGCACTAACACCTGCATTTTGCTTTATTTTCGCAGCTGAGTCACAAAAATTGTAAGCACATCGAAAAATTGCTCTTCTATCAGCCGCTATTGTGGCCGTTTTTTTACCTCCCTTCATGTTTTTCCCGTACGATTCTTTGTTTCTCAAGTAAGCATAGATCACATTAAAACTTCGTCCAATTTGTTTAGCTATAGCACGCCCGGTTAATCCTTGCTCCTTTAGTAAGTCGATCTGAGCCTTTTCAACACTGTTAATGGATTTTCCCCTACCCATGTTTCTCCAAATTTCAATTTAACAATTAATTTCACTTAGAACACTTCAACAATTGCTTAAACGTGTCAATCTTCACAGAACTCACATAAACAATGAAGATAATGACCATGCACATATTCAGTTGACGCAAAAAAAAACTGCATATTTCTGAATGGAATGCTTGCAAGAGAGCCAGAGAACAAAATAACGGTGATTTTTGAATTATTCTTTCTCATTTCTTTTCCCAACATCATAGACAAACAGTTAGCGACATGAAATAATAAATTCATGCACATTATTTGCAAATAATGAATCACAAACTTTTGAAAAATGTTGTACCTATTCAGTTGGAGCGGAGTGTACCTAAGTCATTTTAGACATACATAATATTAATACCATTTAAATTTTGGACATATGGTCAACAAGTTGATTAGTCTTTTGAGGTATTTTTAGAGAATTCAAATTTTGCCCAATCTCAATCTTTTCGACCTTGATGCCCTTACCCTTGTAAGACTTAACCATGTAATCATTGGAACCCTAAATGCAAGTGTTTACTTTTTTATTAAAAATGTGAACCCTTTTGCACACTAGCCATGGTGACATAATTATTTTGTTGGTGACATAAGTTGAAAATCTAATTATACTGACAAGAGAACTGACATATTTTAATATTATACCTTTGTTTAAAAATCCAGAATTAAAATCAAGCTTCAAGTATGCTCGTGAAAAACTTCAATAAAATGGATTATGTCATCTGACATATTTTACGAATCGAAGTGACATAGTTTTATTCAAGTTGATAGGAATACCGCATGGTATCACTGCGTTACAAGCAAGATACTTTAATAGATGGTCTACAGGATTCGCGTTTCCGACTGGGCTCTTTCGCGATGGGACAGTGATAATGGCGGACATTTTGGGACAAATTAACAAAGTCCTGATGGAATTATAATTTCCATTCGTCGTCCAAATGTCCAAAATTACAAACAAAGTAACAAATGTTACATGTTACCACAATTGAATTAACCAGATATCCTTCAACAGTGGGAATCGAGGTAAGGGAAGAACTCTACAGAAATTTAAAGAATACCTCTGACACATGGTAGTTCATATCGATATGTGTCTGACATATTTATATAAATCACATGAAGCCGCATGAAGATTTCAGTAAAGTTCTTTGCTGGGCCAACCAAAGAAGCTACAATTGTTACTTAATTACTGAAATATCTGTAGTATTCCATGTTGCCACTTTTAATCATACTCATACATCCGAAATAATGTCACAATATCCGATCGCTGGAATGATATTGTTTAACAAGGTGAAAGAAAAAAAAAATCACAAAATAACAATTTCTCTGGAAGAATGGAAATATCATTAAATATCTTAGAAATGTATTTCGTTCAATCTCCATCATATCCGTTTTGAGAATGAAAGTTGTGAAAGGAAAGCGGTAGCCTGGACCATGGTACCATCATTATCCAATACCCAAGTTACCTCTTCCCACAGATTGCATTCAACCATTCAGAAATCCAGTAATTAACCCAAAATATGATCCCCTGTAAACTCTAATCTCTATTTAATCTACCAATAATATCTCGGAATGACTTTTCGTATAATTAAGTCAACGCAATCAAAGATACACTAAAAGTTGTCCGTTTTTCGCTCAATTTGTCCACAATAACCGAATCTAACTTCACCAGCATAAAATTTCATATCCTCACATGTCACTTCAAACATCGGTCTTCCTAATCAAGCAAGACGGGTGAACCCGTCCGTTTATGTAAAATTCCATTAACCAATCTCTCGGCCGTAAAAGTAGGGTACCTCACCTCAAGCCATATTGAAGGCGATACACATCCTTTTATGGCGCTGCTCCATTGAATATCGTCTCGGCTTTTGTTAAATCTTTCTACATACATTATTCTATGCTCACTGACCCGAAAATATAATCCTTGAACTATCTCTGTCTAAGCAAAACCTTAATCGACGCTGTGCAGAGGACAAAAGGGAAAATCAATACGCAGTAGTTTGAGAAGGGAGTACTACTCGCCCACTGCCATTGTGGCAGTGTAACAAAATTATTGACAATTTTTCATTTGTATCTTTATTGCAGGGACTCCCATAACAAATCATTGTTTATCCTTTGCCGAATGTGTGTGCCACAGCAACATACACGTACATTCGTTTACGTCTTCATAATCGTTAAAATGGCCAGCACGGGCGATTGAGTTAGACTGACCACACACTGGCCCATCATTCTATCCCCGGTCTCACTGGCAATAATAATAATAATCATCATCTTTCGTTGGGGTTCAATGGAAGTGAATGTGACTTTATTTTTCGTATAGGTAGAGCTAGAGGTATCTATCTCCTTTTTTTCTGCTGTGACTTTTTTGTGTTATTCCTACGGTATTAA
Source organism: Pocota personata (assembly GCA_963082735.1). Lineage (NCBI taxonomy): Eukaryota > Metazoa > Arthropoda > Insecta > Diptera > Syrphidae > Pocota > Pocota personata. Next base: position 223,913,891 of record OY720430.1, read on the forward strand.
GGACATATTGCATTAACTTGGTACTGCGAGGAGGTGAGTGGGAGTGCGGCTGGGGCAAAGTCGATTTGATCATTCGTATTCTTAGATTGCCTGAGGATGTGATGGGTTGTTTTGTCGGAAATTGCCTAAAGTGATGGGAATTTTATCAAACTTTCTGTGTGTGTGTGTGTGTATGTGTGTGGGGTTCACTTTTTGAGGTTAGGTTTTTTTTTGTTGAGTTCTTTCAGGATGTCATGAGAATTTTACCATGTACCAGGACTTTAAGAAAACTTTAAAGAATTTGAATGTTGTCATAGGAAAGGATATTTTCATTCATTTTAATGTTGGTAGAGTACTTTGAATAAAAGGGGCGAAGAATTGAGTTACAAACTGATGCTGACATTCAGAGTTGAATGGTTATTTCTATAATTTAGCCATCAAGTTTGAGTGAGTGGGAGAACGAGATTGGATCTCTTCTTTACGTGATTATTATGGAAGCAATATGTGGTGCCATGTCCAAATATGATTTTTAAGATGAGCATTTGCCCTCTGCTTTGGGAGGCTTAAAATGTTAAACATCTTCAAAGTTCATGTACCTGATTTGAAAACATTTAGTTCAAATGCGTAGATACAAATATATGCATGAAAATGGTTAGGTTTAGCTTTGGGTCCCTTGTTAGGAAAATGGTCTTTAGGGCATCTGGCACCTCTACGTGTTATTTTAAAGGGTTTATGACGGATGTGTTTCAGTTCTATTAAGATCTTTGCTTATTGGAAACATTTCTCACTGTTTCTCTAGTTCTATGCCAATATATTGAGTGGAGGTATACCCATTGCCCAGCAATTTTTTCTGCTACTAATAGGACTGTCACCAAGTCAGTGAACATTTGGTGCAATTCCAATTTATTATATGGTAGAGGAGACAAACTATTGAATTCCACTGCTTCGTATAGACAAAACACTCCGAAGCACGCCACTGATCACCACAAGAAATAATAGTGGCGATAGTATACAGCCTTGTTGGACACCGCTTCGAATCACAAATTCGTCTAACAGCCAGTACCAAGGCAACATGTGACATTTTGGGACCAAACCAAAGGATGCAGAACAGAAATTTGTGTGCTCATTGTTGAGGGTGCTTTCCAGATCGAGAGTTACTTTAGTCATTAGCTTTACTAATACCCCTCCAATTATTCCCGTATTACTCTATGTTAACACCTCAATATCTCGGAACACTACAATATCTTAAGAACAAGGTTGTATAGGGTGACCACATAAGAACGATATGAAAAGAAATTTAAATAAAACAACCGGTATAAGGTATCAAGTTGATTCTGACTTTATTTTGAAGCTACATTCATACCATCATGTATGGAATAGCGCATCATTTAAATGCGCTTCGCTGACAGTGCTTCAAGCGGTCGGTCCAATTTACTTGTTGAAATAGCCGCTGAGCCAAAAATGGGCCTCGTCCAAGAAAATGATTTGATTTCTCCGGCCAACATTTCCAGCGCCTAATTAGCAAACTCACGGCGTTGTCTATGGTCGCCCAGCTTCAATTCTTGTGTCAGCCCAGTCTTATATGGATGTAGGCCCAAATCCAACCGCAAAATAAGCCTGGTTGACTCTCTGGCGATGCCCAATTCAGCTGATCGGCGCCGAATCGACATTTCTGGGTCTTCTTGGATACTGGCCGCTCGGGCGGCTATGTTTTCTTCATTTCGCACCATCTCTGTCTGGTTGGTGGCTTAAGGTCCAAAAGAGTGTACTCACGCTCAAACTCTTCCACGGTGCGATGAATTGCCTGCGCACTGATGCCATGATGATGACCGACCTCACGATGAAATTCACGTTGCGTATTTACAACTGAACCGGAATTTCAAGAATATTTTTAATAATTTCCACACGTTCGAGAAGCGTCAAATGATGCATGATAAAATGGCAAACCTTACTAAATATTTTGACAGCTGGATGTCATTAGTAACTTTGACAGCTGCTGAAACATAAGAATTGGAAAAACTATCATTGCTGTATGGTCACCCTTTATTATATGTACAAGTTTTTTTCAAAAACCCAACCGTTTACGAGATATCGAAGACAAATTTTTCCAACCCTATTTCTTATTGTAATAGTAGAAAAGAAGTTCGCAATGTCTGCCATTTGCAATAGATACAAAACTTTGAGTTGTTTTCTCTCTTAGAACTGCCTCCAACTTTAGATATCTGCAGACAGCACTTCAGTGAGTTTTGCCAAAAATCCAGCTGCATGTTTAAAATATAATCGATACCTCACTTTCTCCTTCATCAACGTTCTGTTTCCAGATCACTTTTCTATCAAGTATGAGCCCCAAATATTTCGCATTATCAGCGACATTTCTGGCTACCTGACTGCCGACATGTTAGCTAAATGAACCCCAAATTTCTGTGATTGCCAAATATTCGTTCACAGACTGAACAATATCACACATAGTCCCAACGTTAAGGGCCTACTTAAATGGCGTTACACCCCGTCCTGCATCTGGATCTCTGTATGTCTTCTCAATCCCAAACTCTTACGATTTTATACAAAAGTAATCTACGACAATATTTTATCTTGCCAGATGCTGTTTGACTAACTTTAAGCTACCCATTTAATGCCTGCAATATTTTTGGAAGCTTCCTGACTAGCGAGCTAAATCATCAGAGGTGGATTGACCTTCCATTGATCTCTGTAGAATTATTTGTCTACGAGTTTGCTTGCTGGCCTGGTTGATCTCTCACCTGCTCGGTTAACTCGGCCGTACATTTACGAAGCAAAGACTCGTAGTTCACCACACTTTTTGCACGTTTTAAGATCTGTCACACAATGCTTAAGTGTTTATAATAAAACAAGTCGTGTTTCTCTTCCTTTATAATTCCATAACGAGGTTGACTGATGGCAAAAGCTTCTGGGTCTGTTGACTGATACTTCCCCGAATTAAGAACTCCTTTAGCATTCATTGTGTGACCCTTAACGAATTCAAAATGCATTTCGTTCTGTCACAGCCGTTATGCAAATTATGTATAAAGGACCAAAACCGAATTCAACCATGATTAGTTCCCAGCACTTCATTAAGCAGACATTTTCAGCACTCAACTGGCTCTTAATTGTCCTGGCATTCGTTCAACAGAGACACACTTCGGTCTAGCCTCCCTGTGAAATAGAAACCCCATCTCAACTTTTCACGACCACTCTTCGTCACTAAATTCATCCTCAACATCGCTCTATGTGTGTCACACGGAATGACCACAAATCAGTTAGTAAATTGAAACTGCCTCTGACAGTCTCGTAGAGTATCACGAACGAAACTACCTACACCGCTATTTCACTACTTTGCCACCGAGACGACCAACGACGTCTGTCCTCTCAAACAGTGATGAAAATAATAGTCGCCTTTCACTTTTGGAACGTGTCCTGAATAATAATGGAGATTAAACGTCGACATAAAACGAAGCGGGACACAGCGCTTCCTCTCACGAAATCGCTGCTCTTTAATAAATAAATAGCGGCCATCGTACATGGAATGACTGTTTCCATTTCAGCCATCTTCTTTTCATCTTTTTTCATTTTTTTTTTTTTTTTTCTTCCATTTGTAGCGCCTCCTCCATTGTTATCCTCTTAATAAAGCTGATGTAGTAGACCGATAGCCTTATTATACTACTGTAACGAAAGGTAAACCAAAGAAAATACCTGAACGGATTGATAAACAAATCTCGTCTTGTATTTTGGGGGAAGACCATCACCACAATGACCACCAGCACCACCACCACCGGCAAGAAGTTACACATGTCGGGTAGATCTCGAACAATGGCACATTGGACACGTTCCGGACATTCCTGGGCTGAGGAACTCTTGGACTAGCATGCCATGCTGTTGTATTGTTATTACTGTTTGTTTATTTATTTATTGGGGGACACAAACGATCTGAGTTCTTATCCTTGGACTTTAGTTGTCAACAGTCCTAATCTCCATTTCGGTAGACAATTTCTAGGGAGGGTAAGTATTTACACAATCAAAGCCATGTGATGCACTGAGGGGCTGGTATTGTGTGTGGGAAGCAATTCCAGGTGTCCAGCTGAATGTCCTTAAGGTGAAAGAATAGATAAACCAATTATTTTTGTTTAGGTCTTGCATTGTTTGGGTTTATTTGGACTTCAGAATTCTTAATTTTATGAAAACAAAAGGTAGTTAGACTGTGGAATTATGGAAAATATTTGATGGGTCATATCGGAGGATATGGAAATCTTCCAGATAGGACATACCTACGAGTATATGGACATAAGTTATCCAAAATAGTATGTCAACCCATTGATCCCTGGAGAAACCGAAAAAAACGTCGAAAGTTGTAAGTGTGGAAGGAGAGACTACCCAACAGTCTACGAGTAAAGCTCGAACTATCCACAATGTCCCACTACTGCTTACCACGGGGACTCTTGGCTGCTGGCTTTCGCCCCTGGCCCGGTTGATCCCTCCTTGGTTTCATTCTAGGTGTGGACTAATAGACAAAGTGTTTTCCCCTAACAAACAAGTAGATCGGTGAATGTCTTTGCTAAAAAAAGAGTGAACAAGTTTTTGAGTTTGCTAGAAAAAGAGTCTGCTAAAGGACGAAACCGTGTCAATGAAATTGAGGTTATTTTTCACGAATAGTGAGACAAATTGCGTTCCATTCGACACCGTCTTTAGTTTTGAATTCATTTGTAAAAATCGTAACACTCCATTCTGTTTAGTCCTAGAAATCTGTTTTTGTGTCCTGGAAGTTAGTGACATTAAAAAACCGACTATACATCGTTAAGATTCAGTCATGTCAAGTGCGTCATGTCAAGTGCGTCATGTCAAGTGCGCCAACTACTTAATGCCAATAGCCATTGGGAAAAGATATATATTTGCAGGGCCACTTGCCACTTGCACCGAATACGAATCGGTCGTGTGGAATGTAATGTACAGCGACGCTTTGAAGCTCCCAATCCTCATTGAGACGGAATCGTAATTATTTGTAGTATCTAGTCGCAAAATTCCCCAGTGAAGTTGAGCACACCTGCGATGAAGCTATACGGATTGTCGAGCACTAGCTGCAATCAAACGTACTAGACCTGCCCGAGTACAAGGAAAGCACTAATTAGCAGCAGAAAAACAAGGTAGACATTTAGGTACAGAGTACTGGAGATGGTAATCAATATGAGGCTCTCGTACAAAGACAGAGCCACATGGCCGATCACGTAAATACTGCCATATCGAGGATAACAAACATTAGTAGGGCAAGGCAGACCAGAAAGCTCTGGCAAAGATGATTCAGTGAATTGAAGCCAATACTGCTGCCCGGACACTGGTGTTTATGAACGCACCTATACCAGATCAGACACAATGACTAACCTTCTTACCCCAGTTGCAGCGAAATATGGGAATATTTAGAGAATATCTTCTTCCATACGCAGACACTTCAGAACAGAAGATCTGTGAGCCCTTAATTCATGTGTCAGCAGCCATCATACAGAACACAAGACGCCAAAAGAAACCAAAACGAATACCAAAACCGCTGAGACTATGACAGGGAGGATAGCGGTTTTATAGGGTAAGAATGCCGCACTACTGACAAATTGTGTCTTTAGAAGTATTCCAAATTCTGCCACCCCCGGATAATTGATTTTGTTTCAAATTTGTCGAAGCATCACCTCACGAAACCTTTGGTATAAAGACCAAAATTTTTCTTGATGGCGTTCAGAAGAAAAAGCTCAAGATAATCGGTTTGGAGGCTTGGGAATATGTTTTCTTGGCAACATACGACACATCCTGAGGTGCATTCTGAAAGGTCTTGTCACTCGAATGTGAACAAATCTTTACACCTAGTATTATCTGGGGTCATAGGTCAGTGGTTAAGTGCTTAGCGTAATCATTGAGTGAGAGACTCAGGGTTCGAGTCCCATCCGAGAGTAAAATTGTCCAGAAAAGCTTCCTTCCAATGAAAAAAAAATTATTCTTCGGAAACGGCATAAAACTGTAGGTTCCAACCATTCGCACAGAATGAATGGTTTCGAAAAGCTAGACCAGGGCTGTTAACCCCAAAATAATTACTTTATTATCTGAGTCATCTGATTCCGGGGATTTATGTAAATAGATAGTTTAAAGCTATTGTTGCGAGGAATTCACGATGTGGGCCATACTTGATCAAGACTTTCCTTGCAATAATTATTGGGAAGACACTAAGCTAATGTTTTTCTCCCAACTTACAGTCGTTCACTGTAAGATCGGCTTTCTGACAATCCAGCTGTAAGGTTTATCGCAGTCAATAACCCGATCTCCTCTTCAAAGAGTGATTAGCTATTAAGCCTTGAGATTCCTGCCTCAACCTAATCCAGGCCTTTTTCATATTCTTACCAAAATGGCCCAGTATACGTAAAGCCTCTGAACTTAGTCAGTTTGGGAAATGGGAGAAAATATATGCATAGGTAGATTCCTTTCCTCTGGAGTTTTCGTTTCTGCATCGAATACTTGCTATCAGAACTATCTATGAAAAGATTTACCAGATACTCCTTGTGTAAAGTGTGCATAGAAATATTAGTGGTACCAACCTTCACATTCAGCTTTAGGGCCGGCTTTAATGAATGATATTCTTGTCTTTATATACCAAAAGCTGGTCCCACAAATAGTTCGTCTTACGCTAAACTTATAACCTCGTAAGATAGCAGCGCTGACTCTTGCCTTATCATATTTTCCCGACACATTTCACAATTTTTGCCCCTTTGGTATCGTTCGTTTGTAAGTTTTAGTGGATTCTCCCGACATACTTGCAAGCCCCAGCATTTTGACATGACCCTGCGGTTTTATTAAGGTAGCAAGGCTTTAGTTACTTTATTTCTTTATTTGCCTTTACACGACAGTTTTTCACGGTTTTTATAGTGCCTTGTCCTTTTTTAATTTATTAAAACAAAGCATTGCCACCTGCGTTTTACTATCCCTTAAAAATTATGCAAAAAACTATAACCCTTGCGTCTTCCGTTCTTTAGGTGCAGTCTTTAGCTTGCATACAAAATTTACGACTTCCGCGCATTAAGCTTGAAAATTAATTACTTTTTTTGTCAGCTAGATCTTTCGTAATCTCCAGCGCTACCCCTGGGGATGCGTTGCTTTGCATTCAACTAAAACGGTCCTCATTTACCCGAATAAATGGGTTCCATTCGTTCCATTCAAAATGTAAAAAAAATTCAAAACGAAAATTCACAGGACACGAAAGTAACGAACACAATACTCTACGGATAGAGCGCTAGCCATGAAATATGACACTCGCCAGGAACATTTCTTTCGGGGCACTGCCAATGAGTGTGTCCTTGTGCAATCATAGCTCACCTGCTTATTTATATTTAACAAATAGTTAATTATGAGTACTTAATATGGAAGCTCACGTCCTGAGGCTGCAGCCGTTGCGTCTACGTGCTGGTTAAAGCAGATTTCACTCTGTCCTTGTGTGTGAAATGTGATGACGAAGGGGGTTGGTTGATAATGCGATGGCTTGCGAAATAAGCTCCTGTTGGCCCGTGTAAATGGATGGGATAGATAATTGAAGCAAAAGCAATAATCATTAGACAGACTCTAGGAAGTTATAATTACTATATATGAGCACTCATGTAGGCGCACACGTACAGACAATGAGCCAATTATATTGGCGGATATCAATTAATACAATGGGTTTCAAGTTGGCTGCAGGATTTTAAGCTCAGCCCTTAATTTGCTTTAATAAGCCACCGAATCCGATTGATTACTGTGGTAAATGAGTATCTACGTGAGTTAATATTACAGTCGAATGGGGGGGAGGTATAGTGTTAGACACACGCTGCTATTTGCGGTTTGTAAAGTTATTTGTAATTTAATCCTGTTTCGCATTTTAGAGGGAATGGCGTCCACTTGGCATCATGGTTATTGGGTAATTCGAAATGCCATATCTTAAAACTGTAGACTATTTGAAGTGTTTCATTTCAACATTAAAGAGCTAAATCGAAGGACTAATCGACTTATTACTACCCAAGATGTTGACTATGTGCACATATTGAATCACATTCATCGGAATAAAGGAAATGTAGTCAAATCTCAACAAACTTCTTAACAACTTTGTATTACCACGATAGTGACGCTTTGTAGAGTACAGTTGAGGACACTGTAGCCGAGATGTAACTTCATTTCCACAGCAGAGATTCATGTGATCGAAAGATGTGATAAATTCGATCTAAACAGAAACCATGCCGGTTTGCAAACCTTTCATCAATGCATTTATGAGGCATTCACGAGAAAAATGACAAGCTGGCAAGAGATGAAGCACCCTTACTACCCTATAATACAACTTATCTGCTACGGAGAGAAGAGGAAATCAAAGGAGCATAACTCCAAACTCATAATCTTTGAGCATGTAAACTCCTAATCTATTTTCAAAAAATCCTACTTTAACATTTAATTTTGCTATTTATCTGGAATGAGCGGAATGGCAAGTGCTGGTATGTACTCATCTAAGCATACGGTTAGCATGAAATGCATGTGTATTTGCCAACATTACGAATAACTACGTTACTTTTATATGGAAAGAATTGCGCACATAAAATTTGTGCCTTGAGCAATGGAAAATTGCAGACTTGTGTCTAAGTTTTGCTACTGTCGCTGTCGTAGCGAAATTGTTGACATTTAAAATATGAACCTCAAGAATGCACCAAATGGAAATCGGTTCTAACTGCTAATACTCGCATCTCGCAAACGGTGAGTTGTATTTCCTTCTACATCATCATATACAAGATGGCGCAAAAGTAATGACGCTATATGAATTGTCTATGATTTTTGCCAATGGCGTCTCCTGTCATCGTGATACTAAGAATTTTGTAGTAAACAGATGCGAAAAATACTACGATGAACAATGGAAGGCTGTAGTCCTCAAGAACGTGGAATAATTGTGCCGATTATTTTGCGGAATAATTCATCAGTGATAAGAACACACTGTGAAAATTTTCCCACCTTTCGGCATCGACTGATCGCACGATTCGACGCCAAGCTGCACGCCTCAGAAGCCTGGATCAACACGAGATAGGCAAGGGCTGGGAGGCTAAGAACAAGATGTTCGACCGAGAATTTTGATGTTATGGGCCAGGATGTGGAAGAGTGTCCTGAGATATCAACGAGACAACGGACTATGCAATTGGGTATTTCCAGGCTGTCTCTGCAGTGTATTTTGGTGAAAGACTTGAAGATGTTTTCGTATAAAACTCAGATGGTGCATCAGTTGCTGCCTGCAGACCACCAAGCCAGTGATTTTCCTTCAAACATTTCCATCTCTCCAGACGTGTCTACAAGCAGAATACTCGCTTTCGGAGCATTGAAAACCCGCTGAAAACCAGACTTCTTTCTTTAGGGTTATTTGGAGTCATTGGACTGTGAGCAAGCCACTGACTCTAGCAGTCCATCATTAGACAATAAATAGAGAACATACCGGCGGAAGTATTGAGAAAAATTATGAAAAATGCAATAAAATGGGGTCAAATTTGCATAAACGCTGGAGGCCAACATTTCAACGATATCATCTTCAGTACTTAATACTCGTATAACAAAATTCAAGGTCCCAAAAAAAAGAGTTATAGAAAAAACAAATTTTGTCATAATTTTTACACCAGCTGAACTTGCGACACTCTATGCTAATCTAAGGAACCTTTGAAGCGATTTTGATGCAATTCTAAACATTAGGAAGGTATAGGAACGCAGGGGTTCTGGAAATGATTGCTATTAATGCATGGACAATTGAATGTTCTGTTGGCGCTGCAGAAGATTTAGCAAAACGATGTTTTGAAAGATTTGTAGCTCTTTAATTATTCTACAAAAAAGTTTGCAGGGACATATACCCTATATTAACTCACAATCAATATTTCAAAGTTTTTTGTTTTAAATTCCTTTTTTTGTTCGCGCAAAGTCGGTCAGGTGATGCAATGTAAAGTAGTTTCAAAATCAACAAATAGTGTTCTAAAACAGCTGATTTTGACACTTTTTATAAATATTTTCTACCTTAAAAGTGGTGCAGAAAATCGTGCTCTGGACTTTTCGGAACAGGATAATCGAACATATGGTAGCTTAATTCTCCAGATTCATGCTCTGCGGCTCGATTTTGTACTTGTTTTTCGATTGCAATCTTCCAAAATGTTCATCTTTGTCTTGAAGTTTGAAAGTGGTTTTAGAATGCGAAAATCTCCTAAATGGTATGTCGTATGAAAACAATTATTATTGTGGGAACTATAGGACTTGAAACTCTTACAAGAAGGATGCAGAAACGAATCCAAATTGCAAGACCTTAGCTCGAAGGGAAATTGATTTTTGTTTACGAATATCTCGATCCGAAATTTGTTCGAAATTGTTTCAAATGTCCGAGATTACCCCAAACTTCTTGTAGATCGCTTTCGTTGCCTTTTTTGCTGGTAATGTGAACCCTCGACATCGCATGGCACGAACTGCCGCTCCTTTAATTAGAAAAAGTCTAAAACTTACATCAGCTTAAGCAAAAATAGTGTACAAATGCTAGTGACATTGCTTACAGGCCACTAAAAGTCTAAACAATATCTTAAGGAGCTAAACCCAAAAAATGATGTATCTTAAAGACTCTTAAAGAAGCGGAAGATACTTAGGACTACCTTCCAGAAAACTGTGGGACAATAATTGGCAATAGAATAAGCTGTCTGCAGTATACTAAATATATAAGAAAAACTTATCCTCTCTAGACCTATTAAGGATTCTCAAGTTTCTAAGATTGTCTGACCACTCATAGATATACTTATTTTTTAAGAACGTTTAAAACCATTATTCAAACTCCCATCTGTTGGATACCATTGTTCATAAAGTAACAGTAGGATTTAAACTTTTCAGCCATCTCTGCAAAAGAATCTGTACACCCAAAAGTACTTCCATATCCACCGAATCTTCAACCACACTCATGGTACATAAATTCTTGCGCTGAATCGAAATTGAATTCAATTATCTTGTATCTTTATGAAGCACACCACAATTTCATTAAAAATGATTTATTTACTGTAAGTTGAAAATTTTTTTAACATTCGTTGTGCCATGCCAACTGCCAAGAATGCAACACGTTACTTAAATCGATTAATATGTTTCCTCATTTTTTGGCATTTCACAGAGGGATAGTCATATATTACGAACACCAGCGGTTAGAAAATGTTCTGCAGTTATTAAAGATGGTAGAGCGTACATAAGTAGTTATGATGTAGCGATCTTAATTGAAACTAAATTGAGTGGAAAAATGCATTTAAGAGGAAACGTCCTCATATAAAAATGGCATACCCGCTTTTATGGGCGAAAAACAAGAAAACCGAGAAGAAGAAAAATTGAAGGAATCTACTGATAGATACACGATATCGTGCACAGTTGGAGTAAAAGTTTAAACAGCGTCAATAAAAAGGATATCACAATTTTTGGGTACACATGGTTTGCTTTGATACAAACGAAATTCCTTTTTACTGCTGTGGGAAAAGTTTTCCTATGATAAATTTCAAAATCATATCTACGATGATGCTGAAAATAACCTGAACGTGGGCGTACTGTATGCTTTGAAATCTTTTCTCTATGGGAATTCGAGACGTATATACTTTCGGAATAGAAAGGGGAACAAGGTGTGCAAACGGGTAATTTAAGAAGTTTAAATTTTACAGATATTAAACTCAAAGTTTACACTTTCTTCCCACACTTGCTGAATCAAGAGAACATTGGTTCTTCAGATTTTGATATAGATCTCTTCTTGCAGGGGTGTCTCTTATGGAATCCTTCGGGTGGGTACTGACCGGTTATTGACCAAGTGTTTCAAATCTAGAGTGAATTTGTTAGTTCTACTGTACTTTCGTAGTTGGAAAACAAAGTTCAGGAACAGGTGAAAGGCTTCCAATCCAGATCTAAGCAACTGGTGGCAGTTCCAATATAGCAGAGATTAGGAAAAAGTCATATAGGTTATTAGGGCAATTGAAGATCAAGCGAAAATAGTTGATGACATATTTAAATTCTTCCTGTCGCCACTTGTCCACTGTTTTAATGCATATTCATATTTGATTTCACGAAAAGCTAATGAAGCATCGGTTATATTAGAACCCCTCATGATAGATGCTACGTTGAAATACAACCGATATAGACTTACTTATTTTACTTTGGCGCTACAGACTATGGTTAACTTGGGCCTCAAGTAAAAACTCTCTCCCTGCTTCCAGTTGCATAAGTTGAGGCCCCTTTCCACTTGTGCATGCTATGAAGCTGAGATCTTCCTCTTCTGCGTTGTCCCTCTGAGATGATTTGGTTCTTGTACAGCATCTCCATTATTCTTCTTGATAGGTCATTACCACTCAATTGCCTTCTTGTTCCAAAAGAAACCCGCTGGCAAGAGTCATTTTCTTTGTGAACTAACAGCACAGCCTAAGTGGACGAATTCCAAGTCGAACTAGCATATCAGTAGCAAGTCTTGATGTATGTAGAGAATTTCTAGAATTTCGATTGTAATAATTTGATTAAAACATAATTTTCATTAACTTTCGGTTAAAGTCGGACATTGGACCTTGCAGAAAACTTCAAAACACAACATTCTGACCACAATTTGCTCTAAAAAATGATTTTCATTAACTTCTGAGTAAAGGCAGACATTTTCGAAGATTGCGTACCTTACGATTTCGAAAATTAACTGCAATCCGAAAGTATGTACACACTATTTTATATGTCAGCTCACAAAACTTTCTCTCAACACGATAATTGTCATATATGCGACAGTCAATTTTAAACAAAAACCGATTTGGGCACACATTTTTTGTGCACAATTCTATACATATTGATAGGGATATGCGATACTTAAAAGTATCGATACTTGAGCTACAAAAATATCGAATAGAAAGTATCGGTAGTGGTAATTTATAGAAAGAAAATTATGGATACTTTCAAATAAAGGCAACAATGGAAAAAAGGGAAAACGAATACAAAAATTTATGAACAATAGATTCAAATAAAATGTTCCATTTCTTTCGCTGCAAGCTTCGAGTAATACAGTTTACGCAGTCTGTTGTGCAGAAGTCTATTTCATTACCTACATAGAGTGGCTTCTACTTTGGAAAATAAGCGTTCTGAAGGAACAAATGATGTTACCACGGGCAATGACTGTTTCATGTTGGAGCAGATTTGAATTCAATAGTGCAACCAGATTGTTTTTTTTTTTTTAAATACAGAAATAAATCTTGTTCAACTTTCTTGCAGAACCATTGCGTGTTTTTAGTTTCCACTTCGTATGCCCAACGTCAGTGTGGTCCTCCAAAGTTTAGAAGAGTAATCTAGTTTTTCCAGCGGCCCTTCATCATCTAACTCATTAAGCCGTGGAACCATCAACGTGGCAAATGCTATGAGTGATCACAGATTGATGGGGGCTTATCTGTTGGTCATCTCAGCTTTACATGTTCCTATTTGATTGACCGGGGTAGTGTGTGAAGATTTGAGCTCGAGCAGGGTACAACAACCAACAAAGCATCCAATCATAGAAGAGAAAATCGAATCGGAATACTCCGGGATTTGTAAATTTATTTTTTAAATAAAAAAAAACAGTTGATCTGAACTAAATTGAGCACTCTTTACCGCAACAAAAAAGGAAAAGATGCGGTATTCTAAATTTGGTTTTCATATATTCAAGGGAGAAATACTTCAACAGAGAAAATCTACGCTCATTTGATGTAGTGTACAAAATTATTTGAAATATCTTTACAACGGAAACAAAAATATGTAAATATCGAAATGGTAGAATTTTATTTCGAATTATTGGTTTCAATTACATAAGAAGAAGTTCACATTCGTGTTCCAATACGATACTGATGTCCTGATAATGATATTAGTACAGTATCGAATGGTGAATAGTTAACACAATTAGTGGTATCAAAAGCAGAGTATCGATACTGACATCGTGTCAGTGTTGGAACATCCCTATATATTGGCAGACACGCACGAAGTCCACGTTAACCTTAAATTAAGATGTGCACGTGCCATTCTACTCATTCCAGGCAATTAGTGGAAGTACGTTTCGCGATTTTGTGTCATGTTCTCTGCAATATCATCAGTAAGTATAAACATTACGTAAATGAAAACAAATGCATTGTGGAAGAGTGTTTTAAAAATAAAGGGCCACTGTTGGTTTCTTTTTAAATTTGCTATAAAAAAATGCCTTTTATATTTTTCAAAAGTTGTTGCTTTATTAAGGAGAGCACACTTTTCGATTATTTATAGAAAATAATTGCATTTAAATGGCTGCTGCGGCTGACTTGCCAGTAGCCCATCCTGTCAACCCAATGTTGCAGTATATTTTCGATGGTCGGGGACTCTATTTCTAAGTACCTGAATCGTTTCTGAATTGTCAGCATAACACCGATCTTTAACGGCACCTTAGAAGAAAAACGAGACCAACGGCGTCAAATTGCAACTCCAGGGGGGCCAAGCAACATCACTAAAACGGTTGATTATACGTTTATTTTACTTAGTGCGCAAAAGATTGACTGTGGGACAGCTTGTATGGCACGTAGCACCATCTTACTGGAACCAGAGATCGCCCAAGTTCATTTCATGCTCTAAATCCCAAACAGAGAAGCGATAACGAAGCAGGTGGTCATTTTGCTTCAATTCCTGAGTCAGTTGGACCTTGTAAGGGAATAATTCGAGGTCTTTACGCATAATTCTCCTCAGGCTAGTGCGGCTAATGATTAGTTGCTGTTTAGACGCACACTTTCGACAACAACAGCAATATTCTCGGCTGAGTACACAGAACGAACAGGAGAATAACTTGTGTTATCAATTAGCATTCCAATTGCATGAAATTTCTTCATAAACTTGAGTACAGCAAACACGGTTGGTGCATTCACCCATGTTCTGCATTCAGAGTGAAAGTGAATTGAAAACGAATCTCAATTCCACCTTAAATGAAACAGGGTGTTCTGCATTCCGAGTGAATTAAAATTTTTTCAATTCACTTCGAATTCATTTTCGAAATGTCAAAATCAGCTGTAAGAAAATTTGCATCATTTAATCAAACATTGTTTCTTGTGTAAAAACGTGAAATAAAAAAATCTTTTGATATGGATACAATATTATTATCAATAATAAGTGGTAGAAGGGAGAAAAAGCGAGTAGAAAGAGTTCGTAGAAAAGTTTTAAGTGATAAATTCAATATTTTAGATCTTCAAGAAGCAGTGTAAGGGTAAATGCGAAAACTAGGTAAGTCAATGAATTTACCATATTTGAATTGTTTATAGTTTCAAAAGAAGTTAATTTCTCAGCTATTCCCTTCAGCGTGACCATCCATGTAGTGATCAAGATGCTTATCTGATCTTCCATTTGTTCTTGGGTCTGTGGAGGCCTTACTGTATGAGAAGAGGAGGGAAAGCTGAAGAAAGTGTTTTCGCGGTTGGCGGTTTCCGTCTCATCAGTTGTATTTTTAGCAATATTGTCACCAAACGCAGATGTACCCTGAATGCCTTCCACAACACTATAAATGCCAGTAATCTTGCAATAGTGTCTTCTATTGCAGAAATGGGTTGCGAATTGTTGGGTTCACCTCCTGTGGTTGAGCTCCTTTTTGTTATGGGCAAGTTTTTTTCCGGATATTCAACTTCCAATCTAGACCTCGACTGATTTTTACTTTAATGTAGTTATGACACTTGCTTACCTTTTTCCAACCACTAATTGGAGGTCCTTCACTGTTAAGTAGTTGTGTGAGATTATTCCACAAATGCTCCGTAGTTGCTTTTTATTAATTTTAATTCATTTTTACTTACATGCTACACAGAAACGCTTAAAACTAGCTTAACAAACTTAATTACTTTTTATTCTATCTTACTGGCCCTATGCGGGCGCTCTAAGCTAAACTTAATCCTTAACTATGTCTTTCGACTTAATCTGTCACTATTACTATTTTACTTGAGAACAATTATGACTAAGAAAAATTTTGAATTTGAAAAAAACTTAGTACCAGGACTGCTTATTTTTGTTATCTTATATATAAAACTTAAAGGCTATCTTAAAAATAAATCTTAACTTAACTTATCTACTGACATAATTAAATATGCATATTTATTTTTTTTTTTTTATCCAAGTGCTGTGCTTGCCTTAAAATACTAAACCTACACTTAGACTACCTAACCCTAGACACCTAAAAACTATGTAAGCCGGCCAAGGCAAAAATATGGCGGCCAACTTTGCTGTACTAGGCACCTACCCCGAATCGAAAGGGATCGACGAGGGAGCTCCCTCTAGTAACCACCAAAATTGCTGGTGCTGCTTGTTTACATCTTTAACATCGCAACATCGAAGACGCTTCTCAGTGCTCTGGGCGACGTCTCGGCTGTAGTTGAGCCACCTATCCACAGTTGTCCGGGCAACGTGGAAGATTAACGGCACCGCTGATGTATCCTGGATTAGATCCTGTTTGATCTAAATAGAGGAATGCTTCTGGGGGAACAAAGCCGTTAAGACGCACCCTCTCATGGTACCTATGGTTGGGGTAATAAGCCCCGCAATCAATTTATTCGTCGAGGTCATTGCTCTTGCAATGTGCCTTCGAGTCATCTTGACCAGGAAATTGTCCACTCTTATCAGATTCGCCCTGTTGTATAGGATCTCATTAGAATAGAATTTTTTGTACTGAGACTCTGGTGTTCTGTACAAGTGAAGGCAAGCCCGAAGGAAGGCCCTCTCAAACACCCGAATCCTTTCCATCCTACTTGCCCCTATGTTGAACCACACGGGGCATCCATATGCTTGCTATAAAAAGTCTCTTTGTAAGGGCGAAGGCAGCTCGGGCTCTGGTCAGAGCAGCATCTACATGTTTGTTAAAATATAGATATTGGTCTAGCCAAAGTCCAAGGTACTCATATCTGACCACATTTTGACACGCAAGTGGACGACCGTGCTGTCCAACGATAGAGAACTTTCGCCAATTCTTCCTGGTATCCCTAGAGGTCAGAGACAACGGCGTTCTGAAAAGAATGGTTTCTGACTTCCGAAAGTTAATCTTCAACTTCCAGTCGTCGCAATATCGCTGAATCTTATCGAAATCACTCTGCAAGAGTGTTGCAATGACGTCTAGCTTAGGTTCTGATCTGGGCGCAATCAAATCCTCCGCATACGCTATGGCGTGCTGAAGAGATCCTATCAGATCAGCCGTGTAAATATTGAAAAGTATCGGCGAATTAACCGCACCCTGTTGCAGACCATTTTTAATTTCGAACGTCCCAGCAGAAATAACATTGCCATTTTTCACAACGACCTTTCTACTGGTGAGCATATTAAGCAACATGCGCAGCAGTAGTTTGCTTATGCCCAACCTGCTCAACTTGTAAAAAAGCCCTTCCAACCAAACGGTATCAAAGGCCTTCTCCAAGCCTTGACAAAACCCTTGGCTAAATCTAAATGGTTAACCATAAATTTCAATAAAACTTTTCTTGTCTTGAATTTTTGTATTTTCCCCTGTAAACAACAATTTATTTTAATAAAATCAAGGCAAAACTTCATAGCACATTTTACATTTTTGTCAATTGTCGCTCAACTGTAAAGTTTCACAAAACAAATCGAAGTGAATTGAATTCACCGTAAAACGATATGTATTCGAAATGTACAACACCACGATCTTTTAACTTCGAAAACCAATCCACAAATATTATTTTGACTGGAATTCAAAACACCAAAATTTCACACTCGGAATGAACAATTCACAAAAGTCATTTTGTGTGGAATACAGAAAATCAAAATTCGATTTTTGTTCCTCGAATTTACAATAAGTGAAATGCAGAACATGTGCGATTATTTCGATCGAAATTTTTTTTTTCAAAATTTCCACTATTTCGGCAACACTTTGGAACCAAGTATCTCAATATTTCCCAACATTGTTCAAGCGTATATCGATTCATTTTGTATATACAGTGCCGTTCGAAAAATGTTGGTCAAACATTTTATTACCCTTTTCGGGCGCAGTTCTTGGAATTTATTAGAGCCACGGTGTTTTTTTGTACTAGGTAGCAAAATATCGTTCAAATAGTTGGTAAAAGTCGAAGTTATTATGAATAAGAGGTGCATTTAGCTCGTGATAGCAGTCCGAAACGAACCGAAGTAGTTTAGTGAAAAAAAATTAGAAAAATCAGTTCGGAGTTCAAAGCTAATATTTTGTGTCTGTCACGTCTCAATTTGACAGCACGTGAAATTTCTAGAAGATTAAATGTTGTTCAACAAACTGTGGCATGGAATTTAAAAAAATATTATGAGACCGGGACTACCAGTAGAAAGAAAGGCTAAGGGAGGCCAAAAAAGACGACCCTAGTGGAAGATCGTTTTTTGATGCTGTACAGCCGTCGGCATCGGTTCAAGACTTCGGTGGATCTTAAAAACGATCTGTGTCGAGCTACAGGAAAAATAATTTCGTCAAGCTCAGTGCGGAAAAGGCTCGTGAAAGCTGAACTTAGAGCACTCAAGCCAGTACTGAAGCCGGATTTTCCAAAAAGAGTCATAGAATTGGACTCAAGACATGTGGAATAATGTTACCTTTTCCGACGAATCAAAGTTTAAGCTGCATGTTGGAAATGGGAGGATTCTTGCATTCTTGCGCGAAGAGAACCAAAGGAAAGACTGAGCTCTGAATGCATCTTACGGATGCCCCCCAAAACTGAAGGTGTGATGGTTTGGGGATGCTTCTCTGGAGATGAAAAATGTAGAATGATCTTCCTAGAATCGAAAGTCACTGCAGAAGTTTACCTACGGGTTCTGGAAAATGTATTAGAGCCTTCTGCGCTGGAGCTTTTTGGTGACACTTGCAGATTCATTTTTCAACAGGACAATGCTCCTTGCAATACAGCCATAATTGTAAGTATGAACTTGTTTTTTTTTTAATATGAAAGACCAATATCAACCTTTTAAATAAGCTAGAACTTTTATGACTAAAAATACTATTTGCATTTTTTTTTTTTTTTTCTTAGGTTAAAAAGTACTTCGAAGAAAATAATGTCGATGTATTAAGTTGGCCTCCCTACAGTCCAGATCTCAATCCAATTGAGAATATCTGGTCAATAATGAAACTTAAGGTTGCAAAGAAGCGTCCAAAGTCAATTGAAAACCTAAAAAATTCACTTAACCGGACCTGGAATACCATACCTGCTTCCACATGGAAAAACCTATCTGAGTCAATGTCTCGCCTATGTGCAGCTGTAATAAAAGCAAGATGAGGTCCAACAAAGTACTAATCAGATAGAGAATGTTTCTGAGAAGTAATAAAAAAACAAAAACACTGCACCAATAAAGCATTTTTCTTTAATCCCCAAAAATGAGGCAGGTACCTAAAAAACCCATTTTTTGGTCTAACAACTTTTTGCTCCTGTAACCGCGTGTGAAAAATTTTAACGCTCTAAATGTATCATGAAACGATTGAAACCGCATAAGAAAACAAATCCTCATTAAAAAATACGAGTATGTAGTTATTGCAACAAATTTGACAAAATTCGAAAAAGAAAGCTCGAAAGAGCTGTCAGTATCAAAACAACATGCGACACGGATTTTTGGTCAATGATACTGAAAATACTTAAACTCAAAAAATTTACTTCTTTATTAATGATAATCTTCTTATTCTTCTACTTCGTATGTATGGGGTACGAAGTATTAACAATGTTATAGAAAATTTTAATAATGCAAATGATTTGTATGGAGAATTCAGAAAAAAATTTAGGATAGCATATAAAAACTCAACGCAGAAAGCCAAAATAAAAAAGCGAAATGTGGCAAACCCTTGGGTAGACCAAAAAACACGTCATCTGTGTAAGCAAAGGGACATTTTATATAAACCTTGGAAAAATAAAGAAGATGCATTCAATACGAAACTGAATATAATAGCCCCTGGCGAAAATAAGCTCAATGTGGACTTCTTTTAAACTCAGCATCAAAGAGTCTGTAGTGATCGTGACTCACTGTACTTGAAGCTCTCTCTTGAGAGACTATACAGCTAGGTGGAAAAACATGTCATGGATATAAAACCAGTCAATTAGTTGTTCGTCCTCTACCATTCCAGCAACACTCCTATTAATCTCCTAGCTCTAAGTGAATAAAAGTAAATAGTGAATTTAACAAAGCGTGCGTTTCACTTTAGAGTTCGAACTATTACAGAGTCAAATGAGCATGGATATATTCCCTACATATGTATATTTAAAATGCGATTTTTTTGCATTTATTATTCACTGTCAAAATCTTTCTTTGGTTGTATTTTACAGCTGTCATAAAAGTTTTCTACACCTCAACCGATTGCTTCATCAACCATTTGGCTTCTTAATTTGCAAAACTTCCTTAAAATAAAATAAGCATGTGCACACAAATTTCCTCAATAAACTCATTTTATGTCTTTCTCGCCTGCTTCCGCAGCAAATAATATTCCTCATTCCTCAGAAAACAATGCCAATTTATTGTTATTTCGCACTTGAAGAATCCTTAAAATGACACCATGGCATCGTTTCTCGAATTTCATTAAAAACACTTTCAACTTTGGAGAACGACTGACTTAAAATACCTGCGTTGATATTTCGAGCAAGAGAAATGTGGTCCTAACTCCGCTGAGTAGGATAGAGACGAAAATTCAGTATCTACCACCAACTGCTGGAATTGATTCCACTTTATTGGACATTGTCATATCCTGTCGATTTGCTGTCAGCATGGAATTTCAATTTACAAACAAACGCACATACTCGTAGCTACCGAACGATGCCTAGAAGGTGGACTTTGAAAAATACAATTTTATTCTCTTTCTTCCTTTTGCACTCATTGTCGATGGTTGAATAGAATATTCGTCCTGTGACTTTATTTGGTTGGATATCGTATTGGGATGAGCGGAGCCCGAAAAGATTGTCGTTTTCATTCTTGTTTGGAGAAAGTCGTTCCTTTTGACAAGCACACTTTGTGTGGTAATAAAATTGATTTACTCTGTGATTGACTTGAAAAGCAGCTTTGAAAAATAAACCAGATAATAGCAATCGTCAGAGTACGTTTTTTTTTCAGTTATCAAGTGAAAGGACGAATAAATTTGAATTATATTTTCCGTCCATCTGTGGACTGGCTGTCCAGCATAAAGAAAAAAGTCAGGGCTATTTGTCAAAATCTCAAAATTATGGAAATAAGGAAGAAATGAGGGTTCACTAAGTAGATGTAAGGCCAAAGAGTCGAAAAGATATTATGTCGGGTCACAACCCCAGGCAATTTTTCAAATATTTACTTCAGTATTACTGTGTTATTGTGAAAATTATTTAATTCAAGCATAAAGCAATAAGTTAGGAATTTCCTTCGTTAAGATTACTACAAGAACTCCTGTAGCGTCATATTTTTGATTGTCATTGCGAAATCTTTCATCACCTAAAGAAAGTTCTGTCTTCCAGTCTTCTATTAAGAGGATCAATGTTAGCAAAACCAACTCACAAAAATATATACATATATATATTCACCCTACACAGTAGATTGTGCATCTAATGTGGATTCCACACCTAGATATAGGTATGGATAATAGCCAGAAAAGTTATTGACGAGAACAAGAAAGCATGGGCAATCAATTTACATGTGCTAGGCCACTTTGCTAAGGCTTTGCATAAACTGTGCATAATTTTTTATTTACAAAGCCGCAAAAGCTAATCACCCTCCCACTAAGAACTACTCATCGATTAGTACCTTCTGCATATATCTCTGCCCTAGATATGGTAAGATACAACTACTTATCTGAAACACTGCATGAGTAATCTGACAGATAGCTTTACACAGTTCACAATAGTACCATCGGTATAGCATAAGGATTTAACCGACGAAGCATTCCCCTGTATTGACAGTAAAAACGTGAACATTTTATGTATATAAACGGAGTATATAACTTCGGTACAAATCTTTTGCAAAAATTTTAGTAAAGATATGCTAACCTGCTACACTATTGAATCGAAGATGGACGCCACACGAGAGCTACCTCCGGCAAAGACCCTACAACGTATGTTTTTCAATTTGGAATCATATCCATCTTTCAGATTGTAAAAATTAACAGTGAAGGTAAAGTCGCCAGTAAGGTCATTACATACTAGCTACACATTATTAACAATCAACGGGTGTAGATGCTCTGAAATCAGTGGCAAGTAGATCAAGACTGGTAAGATTCTTCTAGCGATAGCCAATGCAGCAGCACCCAGAAGAAGTCGGAAATACATACAAAGAGCAATTATGCGTTGTATACATTTGAACATGCGCAACGAAAAAAAGCATGTTACGTGTCTTGAGTAAGAGGAGTCGTCTCTGCCATCGTCACTTGCGTGCTGTTTATTTCAAAACTTATCTACTTACATACCACAAAGTCAAGCTTTGATGAATATCGGAGCATGAACTTATTGAAAGAAATAAAATTGGTGATCAGGTAGCCTGAAAGTTTTTCTTTGGAGATGTAAATACAGTCCTTCGTCAGCATATAGGGCTATAATAAGCAGATGGGAGGGCAATATGAGCCTTGCTTTTCCTACTGGGCAAAAACCTAGGGACTCAGGCATGCCACGAGAACCATCCACCTCGTACCAATGGTACCTCAACGAGACTAATTCATAACATTATTCAAGAAATTAAATGCCAACTCTGTTTTGAGGGTAATGAAACCGCAGGACACATACTATATGAGTGTTTGGCTCTTCATCAGTAAGGTCGAATGTCTCCCGGTATAAAGACAGCTTTCTGACGCAACAGATCTTTTAGGTCGCAGTGTTTTTGAAAAAAAGATCATTATCGATTCGTAGCTTATTGGGGTAGTCCACAATGCCTTTTACATAAGCTGAAGAGACCAAGCCTATGTTAAAACCTATCCGTCATCCAATTTCATAATATTCCGCTCTGGCTACCATAATATTGAGTATTCTTGAAAGTAGTGTTGGTTTTCTAAAACTTGTTTCCAAAAACGTAGCACACTATCTACTAGCATATGGCTATCTCAACCGAAATATAAAATTTAAACAAAATCGTTATAGCCGTTTTCGAGGAAATGATTTTTTTTTTTCAAAACAGGCCCATATTTTACTAATGTACCGTTAATTCGCCTCAAACTGAGACCACACAGGCACAAGATATAAATTTTGAAAAAATTCGTTATACGAGTACATACATACAGGCAGACAAAATTAAGAAACCCACTTTTTTAGTTTCTCTATTATAGCCATAGCAAGATTGATCAAAATCTCGATTGCTAAAATTTTTACGAAACCAATACTTGCCAGGTCGGGAGTTCATACGAGTATTACCAAAAACAATTAAAAAATAAGTCAAGGCCTCCCGCGATTAGTGTTCCGTAAACTATTTGACTTGCATCCTTATTTGGCTTTCTTGTTAATCATAAAAAAAATAGTGTATATGATCGTATTTTTAAGGGTCAGATCAAAATGAACACTTTTATCTGTTTGTTTTAGCTGGAGAGCCACTAAAAGGATTTTGATGAAATTTTGCTTGTACGTATGCTTGTTGTAGTATGTAAGTACTACTAAAAGTGTGCAAATACTAATAAAAATAAAAGTACTAATAATAATAAAAGAACTTTGAATAAATTTGGGCCAAGCTCTAAGTCTAACAGTGTCTGTCCTAAAACCATCAAAATCGGATAAAGCTGTGCTAAGATATGGTGAAGTAATTTTTAACCCCACTTCTTAAAACATTTTCCAAAACCGGTTTATGCCCGGAAAATTATTATATTTTTCGCTTAACCTTATGACTATGCAAAGTTTTTTTTTTTTTCAATTTTTCTTCCTAAATGATGAACCGATCATACTATTTTTGAGCAATATTTCAGCTCTCTAGTTCTAAAGGTTATAATTTACAAGGGTGTGACATAATGCTGGACAGTCAGACATACACCGTGTTGAATCCATTAATGTTGCGTTTTATATCATTCTAGTGCGGAATGCTACAAAAATCTTTTCGGGATATCCGCACTTAGGAACAAATATTATTCGAAATAAATTTTCATTAACAATTTTGAAAAGTCCATCTTGTAGAGAGTTTCCAAACCTAAAGTTTTCATCTTCGTATTTTTTCTCATATGGACAGTATTCAAGATATTAGCACTCAAAACGCCAAAAGAAACCATTAGCTTCGAGGTAATGTTCAACATTTTGGAAGATTGCGTACATATAATTTTCGAAGATTTTAAACAATTCGGCATCCATCTTCTAGAGAATATCAAAACTTCAAATTCCGGTCCTAGTAATTTTTTTTCATGGGATATTCAGATTTTCGCACTCAAATTTCACCATTGACTTCGGAATTTTAAAAAGAAATTTTAAAAGATTTTGTCTCTACAATTCTCGAAGATTTTAAAAAATCCGGTATCAGAATTTCAAAACCTGAAATTTCAGTCATAACAATTTTGTTCATATTATGCACCGTTTTCGAGATATTAGCACTAAAATTCATAGCAAATAAAATTAATGAATATTTCGATACAATCGAATAAGTCGATAGTTTTTATTCGATTGTTCCCATCTCTACTTCAGAGTAGTTCCTATGATTATATTGGAAGAGACATCTATAAAAAAAAATTTCCGAGACTATTATCCTCATCTGGATGGGTCCAATTCGACGAACTCTTTACAGATCTCCACTTGATGGTATCCGAAACTGTGCCGTTTCTATATTAACATCGACCTGATACAAAAGGTATGCATTGTTTTGCTGGGACATAATGAACAGGTTAACCTCAAACCTGGACTTCGATAGCGCGTGGAAGTGTGTGGGTACCTTAAAGAACTTGGCGTACACAACTGTGAGTAATTAATCATTCGACATCATGTACTTCAAATGGAATTCTCAGTTTCAGTCTTTTGACGAAGGCAGCAATTTTCTACATCAATCTATGCTCTGTTAATTTTCTGTATTTCCAAAGACTCATGGATCTGCGAATAGAAACGATATATCGATTTGGCTGGCTCTCATATTCCTTTGTAAACTCAGTAGGTATCTGATACGAGACTGCTGATTAAGCTTTAAGTTTAAGCATTCCATTACCAAGTCCGACACATCAATTACGACATCTCAATTGGAAACAGTTTAGATTCGAATTTATTTTTATCGCACAAATAAGGAAAGTCCTCAAATTGAGCCATAAAAAGTCTAATGCAAAAGCTATGTAACTAATTTAATAAATGACAGGACAAGTCTATCCAATTTGTCTATCACCCACACTTTTCAATGACAACATTCAGGAAAGATAAATTTATCACAGATAACCGATAATACTCACCATACACAGAGCAAGAGACACTCTCAATGTGCTACGCATTAAAACACCCTTAACCCTTAACCTCCACAGTAGCATAGCAAATTTGTCCTCCTTCATATTGATGAGCCATTACGTGCGATATCCGCTCGATTTATGCAAACGCAGCAGCAGGCAAATCCCTACCACATCCTTTCACTTAAAGATATCTGCATACTTTACACTTTATGTACACAAAGTGAAAAGCCACACAAGTTATATCCTTTGTTGAGATCCTTAATTCCCTGTTTGCATTGAATAAGAAAACATAAAACCCCCGCATAGAGACCGAAAGAGTGAGAGCAGGAGACAGGATCGATCAAAGTGATAACAAAGGACATAGCATCCAATTAAAGTTGATTTTATAGCTCCCCTGCGCGTCTTGGGTGCAGAAGGAAACATTATATGATTTTCTATCCTTCGGCTTTTTTTATTATATTTTTCGCTCCTCCTTTCTGGTAACTTTCTCTTTGCCTTCTTCTTATACATTGTTTGCGCGATAGCAGTGACTATTTTTATCGCCAATATTAGGAGTATAAGTTATACTGTCCCCCAGGGGAGGCGTCTATGTGGATAGGATAGAGAGAAGGTAGAAAAATCCTTTTTTAGATTCATCGTCTGTTGGTTATCTGGAATATTTACTCGTATTTGTCCGGTTGTCGTACTATTATTATAGTGGCACTCTGCCACATTGTAAAAATGACATGTTTTACAATCCGTGTTTTAAGTGAGGGCGGCTTACCATACTCGTATTGTTGGCTTCTTACTCGTATTTTAAGGACTTTCTGAAAAATATATAAAAAAAAAGAAGTAAGTACAACGAAAGGGCGACGACCGATGGAAAAACCCCCACAATACCAATCTATTTCGCTGCTCATATCTCAGAGATACACAAATGTTTTGTCAACAGAACACATCATCATTTGATTTATGAGCAGGCAGTGAATTTTTGACAGCTCAAAAATTTCAATTTATAAAATGCTTAGACCATTTGGTTGCAGTTGAGAAAGAACGGTGGAGTCAATGGCATCATTACTTTAAAAGCTTAAACATTTTAGATAGCACTTTGTTTTTGTCTGCCGGAAATGAAGTTGTAAATTGCTTCAATTTCTCTCACAAACAAGCTTGCTTTACGAGTACTAAGAACGATGAAATGTTCTAATTAATAGCTATTTTAAGGGCTCGGTAGGCGGAACAGAGTGATACTACTTGTCAATTTGCATTCGCAATTGAATGCTTGAGTGCCTTTTTCATTTGTGAAATGAACAAGCTTTGCGAATGAACGGACGGATCATTGAAATAAAAGGTTCGTCCGTGTACTGATATGCAAACGAAATCTTCCATCTGTTTGCGTTAATTATATGATATGCGATTCATAGAATTCTTTGCATCTTTCTGGTTGTTTATGAAAGTAAAAATTAATGAAAATATCTGAAATCTAGCACAAAATCTCTTATCCTAAAAAAATTTACCATTCTGACAACAGTGATCTGAAAACATCAGAAATCCGCCCGCGTACTGAGAGGCTCAACAAAATTTAGATACAAATTTCTTCGTTTTCTCATTCTAGAGGCGACATCTATTATAAGCAACAAATAATTCATCTTTATTACTACAGAGTGCTGTGTTTCTCTTTATTGCCACCCTGACATACAGGTGCTAGGGGCATTTGGAACACCTTTTACTCCCAGAAGTCTATGGAAATGAGATTTCAGCAGAATACAACATCGGTTAAATGGCCTCCACGGGAGTTTTTGGAAACTTCGATTCTTGTGAGGTAATTTTCGATGACTTTTCGGCACATTTCAGTTGATCGAGTATTACAGTGATGTACAGGCCTTACGAGAAGTTTCAAATTTGATGATTGTTTCGAAATGTTTGCTCAGTTAGGCGATTATGACGATGATATAAATAAATAAATATTTTGGCGCTAACAGCTCAATGCAGGGCCTAGCCTAGCTTCTCGCAGCCACTCGTGCTGTGCGCCGCACGAATGGTTGGGACGTACAGTTTTATGCCGTTTCTCAAGGGCAATTTTTTTTCGATTGAGAGAAGCTTTTCATGACAATTTTACTCTCTGATGTTTGTCAAACGTTCGCGAAAAGTGGGACGGTGATCTCACACTTAACCACTGAGCCACGGCTCCATAATCTGTCCATAAATCGCGATGCACAGATATTACAGAACTGTTATTTTTGTAGTAAGATGCAACAATTTTAATGTGTTGAGCGGTGGTTAAACGATTCATGTTGTAAAATTACAAGGAAAGAACTAACTACCTGGCACTATGGATGACAGATATATTTGACAGATGACACATGGCAGGGATGTGAAATCTCGACCTCGTAATGAATAACCCTTTATTATGTACACTAGTGGCCAGCCATCACAACGGTATAAAGCATGGAATTGGCGACGAACGTGGTTGTTATATTATTGGCCCAATCCTACCTAATCTATTATGCCTAAATCGAAACAACACTCCTAGCCTCCTAACTAGTAATTGATCTGATTTAACCTACCCCCTTTCAAAGAAGACTCTGTATGAAATAAGGGCAGCCATATGCAATTCCAAAACTTCTCGCGGCTGTAACTCGGAAAAGCTCCATAGTACGAAAAATGTGAACAAGACTTTCTTATAGAAAATTGTATTGTATAAGAAAAGGATGACTAACAATAAGTTTTCCGTACAGTAAAAGCATAACAATATATCTTTACGTCGGTTACCTTTTCTTATAATGGCGCCCAACGCACACCCTACAGGTGGGGCAAAACTGAATATGTTTCTCGCAGAAGTTTAATACGCGATTAACACCATATATAAATTCCTGAAGCCTAACCTAAGGATATACATACAAATCGAGCTTTAAAAAAGTTTTCATTACCCTTCCACTACCTCATTCGGCGAACTAAACCACTCTATTCATCCACGTTTTCCCTTCATATTTTAAGTAACCGGCATAACAAACTACCACGTGGAAATGACAACACACTTTTCTCCAGAAATCGATTTACATATCTAACAAGAAATCAACTAAACTCACAACTTTCCATATGTGTTCATGACGCTAATTATAGCACGCCTCCTTGTGAATCGATGAAAGTTTTGTGTGACCATTATCCGCCCCTGTCCAACCTACCGTAAGAACATCCGCCGCTAATTGCCTGATGAGTCATCCCACAGGGATTAATAATCCTGTACCCTAGTCCCATCCTCCAATTATCTCTGATTTCGACAGCATAAGCACTTTACGCGTACACAAAAGGCCACCAGCCAACCCACTCTCTCATTTATCATTATGATGAATGAATTTTATATTCTCCTCAAGGATTTTTCAATTAATAACAAAAAAAAAATAAAGAAAAGGAGAGAGATGAACACAGAAACCAATTTATCAAATTAACTTTTTTTTTCTAAAAAAAAAAATTCAACAATGAACCAGCTCAGGATCCCTATGAAACGTCTACGTCAGCCAAAATCATGTGTGTGTGTAATCATCAAGGAGTAGAGTCTTTATTTACCACCGAATCAATAAACAACGTCAAGAATACTGCCAAGCCAGAAGAAAAAAAGCCAACACAGAAGGAGACCCTGCCTAAGCCATATTCACACAACAATTGCCTAACCTCTTGCAGCGCCAAGCATCGTAAAGATTCGGAGATCCTTTTCTTTCTTTTCTTGACTGCTTGTTTGTTTGCATAGGGAATCACTATTCGCTGATAGGATTCTATCGCTACTGTTTCGCTCCTTGTTTTCTTTTCCATATCGCTGGTAAGCAGAAAAAAAGGAAAAGGAGCAATCGTCATCGGAATGAATCGATGGGAATTTATGTGAATCCCGCCAGGAAGGCAAAAATAGAAAGAAAAAAGAACAAATATTTCTGTAAAAGGAAATAAAAACATGCTTACTATGCCTGCACAAAATGGCCTACATTTATAATTTGCACCACGCTTCCTCTAGTCTTAGTCTGCCTTTCAAATCCCACTCCTACTTTAGTCATCCCCACACCATACCGGAAAGGTACTACCAGTTCAATGGAGTTCTGGTGGAGTGAAAAGGATGTTCGCAATTACCCTCCGACATCCTACACTTTAGAAAATGCGTCTACGTAATGGCATATCAAAGGCATATCCTTGAACTGATTTTTGCCGTCCTTTTGTCGGTTAGTGGGGTAAATGTGTGTTATGTTTATTGGTTTGGAACACACATGTTCATACTTATATACATATACCTATGTATAGTTAGATTTCCATTATCGCATCCTTTTGCTGCTAATGCGGGAAATGCTATTTTGGTCCTTCGTGCTGCATGGATTGGTGATGCCTCTTTAAAGCAAGTCTCATGAATGCTGATGTTATTCTTGTGTTTACTTTGACAGAGCACGATGATGGTTTAGTCCTTTTTGAACTGGCATGCCGGTGATGATGTAACTGCTTCAATTGTTTGGAAAACAATTGAAAATGTCATTCATATGGTGTGTATGTGGAGGGGATTTAAAAGGGATAACATATTTTACGGAAAAGTGACTTAGTTTGTAGTTGTTGCTGTAGCTTTTGAGTGCAGGATGTAGTAATTATTTTGTACACGCTACAATGGCAAAGATGTTGTGGGGAAGGAACGAGGTATTGTAGTCACTTTGATGCCATCTTTTCGAACAATGCAAGTCAAAGTCAATGCTTTCATTGAAGAAAGATACATTTTCAAGGTTGCAAGCACAATAGTGATTCCGGAACGTAGTGCTCTTGAATTTAAATTCCGAGTGAAGAAGAAGATCAAATAAAGCCAAATAATTTAACTGTTTTTCTATGCACTTACCTACATATTTTAAAACTGTACACACTTTCTACATTTATTGATATAAAGTGGGTCGTCTGTTGGTTTCTTTTTAAAATTGCTATAAAGAAAATCTACTTAATATTTTTCAAAGTTTTTTTGCTTTATTGAAGAGAGTACACTTTCCGGATATTTATGGAAAATAATTGCATTTAAATGGCTGCCGCGCTTGTTTTGGCAGTACCTCATATTGTCAACCCAATTTTGCGGTATATTTTCGATGGTTCGGGGCTCTAATACACGAATAGATCAACCAATATTGTCCTTAATGACTGAATCATTTCTGGATTGTTAGCATAACATCGATCTTTAACGGCACTCCAACAAAAAAAAGTCAAACGGCGTCAAATCGCAGCCTAAGCAACATCACGACAACGGATTACACGATTATTTAACTTAAGAGTAGTAAGCAAAAGATCGATTGTTGAACGGCTTTGTATGGAACCAGAGATCGTATAAGCTCATTTCCTCAGTTTTTGGCGAAAAAAATTGGTTATCATGCCTCTGTAGCTGTTTCCGTTGACCGTAACGTTGTTTCCACGTTTTCATCTTGGAAGAAATACTGCCCCATCTGTGGCGAGTTCAGGTTCTAAGATTTAGGGCCACACTTTGGGCAACAGCACCATTATCGACTGAGTGGCCGAGACCAATACGAGGATAATTTGTGTTATCAATTAGCATGCCAATCTCATGAACTTTCTTCACAAACCTGCGTATAGCAGGCACGATTGGTGCATTATTTCGACCAAAATTTATTTTCAATATTCGCACTGTTTCGGCAACACACCGCTCACTTTGGAAATAAGTTTTCAATATTTCCCAACGTTGTTCAAGGGTAAATCGATTCATTTCGTATCGCAGAGGTATGATACTCTGTTTCTGTCAGTTTTTGTGCGCGAAAAATTTGTCAGTGTCAAAATAGCATGTAATTCAAAAACAAACCAACAGATCGCCCACTTGTTATAATAATTTTCGCCTATTATTTATTTCGCTTGAGTAATGTGTTTAACACAGTCTCAACCCAGGTGCAGGTATCAGGTGTCGCTAATGGATGCTGTTCATTAACATTAGGTCTGTTTGAAGTCGGCAGCACCAGTGCGCCCTGGGTAGTGACAGTGCATTTGCATGGCTGTAAAAATAAACCCCAGACCAACCCTGGAAATTATTTTTTACATCGAACATATGTTGCCCTGAAAGCTGTTATTATTTGATTTGAGCAAGTGATTTAGATTTATATTTTATATTATATATTTTCCTACACAACGGAAAGTATGTAGTCTTAAACACATCACAATAGAATGACAGCCAACAATTAGGTTTTTTGACAGCACGTTTTTCTTGCCCTGAGATAAAGAAATACGGCCCGATAATGCCGACGGTCCACTGCGCGTACCAATCTGTCTCCCGTGATGGATGCAATGGCCTCTCAACGATCACATTTGGATTCTCAGAACCTCAAATTCTGCAATTTTGTTTGTTTACGTAGCCGTCGAGCGAGAAATGGGCCTCATTGCTGAAGATTTTATTCGAAAAATTTGCGTCAACTTGTTGATTTTTCAGCATCCAATCGGCATATGTTCTGCGCATTCTATGGTCAGCACCAGCAGGGTTTAGTTGTTATATAAACTGGACTTTATAGGGATGAAGATGCAGGTCCAAGCGCAAAATACCCCAAACGAAGCTGTAGGAAATGTCCGATTGCTCAGCGCGTCGTGGAATTGATAATTCCAGGTTTTCGGCCACTGAGGCACTCATACCGTCTACGTTTTCAGTTGATAGAGCATTACGGTGATGCACAAGCATTTGTTTGAATTTGGTAATTATATTTCAAATTGTTTGTTCAGGAGTTGGCCAAGACTTTTTTGTTGATATACCGCAACCAACCGTGTCAGCCACGCTTACTTCATCACTCACCAGAAAAGGCCATTCAAATTGCAAATGTTTGTTATACACTTTGAACATTTGTGTTACGTTCAATGTTCCAGAGATAGAACTGAATAAAAAGTGCATTGCATTCTTTTAAAGAACCAGAAATAAAATAAAAAAATCATTATTACTTCGAACTTATACCAGAAGGTGAGGCAAAAGTAATGTCATAATATGAATTGGCTGCCATTTTGTTAGAAATGAAAAAAATTGATGACATTAATTTAAAAATCGGTCAAATGACCACCTCTTGAGGAGGTGCACATTTGTGCTCGTTTTATGGCATTTTGAATTGTTACTCGCAAAACATCTGGCCCCAAATTGGTGATTTATTCTTCAATGTTGGCTTTCAAGGCTCGCAAGGTTTATGGTTTGTTGTGGTAAACGCGAGATTTCAAAAAGCCCCAAAGGCAGAAGTCTGGCGCATTCACATTATGACATTACTTTTGCCTCACCCGCCAAAACGGGAGATCACACGGCCCGGAAAATAGTGATTCAAAATCTCCATTGTTGCCCGAGGTTTGTATTGCTTCATTGCTTGTTGTCAACTAATTCTCTATCTGTCCACAACATAAATTTCAAAGCCCAATGATATTTGACGCCATTTGCAAAAATTGTGGCACGTTAACATTATAATATTACTTTTGCCCCACCGTGTATACATATATATATTATATAAAAATAGATGTAAAGATTCGAGCTTACGCTAAATAAAAATAAGCGTAAGGTATGTACTTTGAACTTATACTATATTATACGTAATGCGTAACTTGAAATGCATTAATTCAATTCATGTACATTTGTTAGTTATATAGGAAAGGTACATTTTCATTCGATATCACTTGGATCTACGTACAAAATGCCTCTTTTAGATAACTTAAGCTCTTCAATCTCCAATCTATTGGACTGTATGGATAATGAGTCCAGAAATGCTTTATTTTTTGCTTAATTTTTATGTTTTTCTTTGCCAAGTTTGGCCCCATTCAAAAATGTAGTGTTGCGGCAATATAAAAGCAACAAGTTCAAAAAAGCAACAGTTTGGCAGTACTGCTAAATCAAATGTTTTTTTTTTGCAATATCAGCGCAACCGAACATAGAGTAGCCTGCGTAACAGTTGTTTTGCTGTTGTTTTCGTTTGTTTTGGATAAGCTTTTGTTTGTTACAGTTTGTTTGCTATTATTATTTATTTTAATACTTTGTGTAAAAAATGGATGAAAGGTAACTTATAACAACTTTGATATAATTTTGTTCGTATTGTGTATAGCATTGCAACACAACTGTTCGTAAATGTCAAAATAAGTTACACAGGGCAACAGCAACACAAAGCCTGTTGTGTTACCGCAACACTGCACAGTATTTTGACGTTTTTGAATTCAACCTTTTTGTCTTTCTCTCATCTTCCTCAGATTTTATTTATAATCTGTCCATATCTGAAAAACTCCCATAGTACGTAGGTATAAGTGCTTTGATTTACACAAATACATGATCTACAATCATATACTTACCACTTTCAATTCGGCAGAGTTTCTTATTGGCGGACCACGTAGATTTAGCAATTTTTATTTCCGCCTGTGCTTCATTGACATACCATTTTTCGAAATGTCGTGTTTTTTTCCCATAAAAGAAACGAGTTTCCTAGTTGTTATTGTTAATTTAGACCTCAGAATAAATAAAACCCCAAATATTTTCAAATCACCCTTATTACGAGTGGCATTAAACGCCTTGTCAAAAATCGACAGTGCGAACTCGGCATTTTAGCTGGCGTTATACCAGTCGTTTAACGTCATTTCCAACAGCTGTCATTTTATGTTTTGTGGAATGTAATTCTTATTCGACAATTGGCGTTTAAGTCTCTTTATCGGTATTCTATCTGTTGTTTAAGTGTGGCAAAACGCTTAGTTAAACGCCTGTTTCTGTCGTAGAGGAATTGGTAAACGCCAAACATTCAAAATTAGTTTAAAATGTAAGTTTTGTTGGATTTCTGAATATATTTAGTTTAATTTATATTTTTTAAAGGGTAAAAATAACAAACAAATAAAGCGGCCAGTCGAGCTGATGGAACAAAAGGTAAGCTTTGCAACCAATTTCAGGAGGTGTGCCACAAATGGCTTCGCAGAAAACTGGGTGGGTAGCTTCTATATTAAATAGGAGTCATTTTAGGATCACCAATACGGGACGATAAAGAAGTTTAAGTTTAAAAATTTCTGGCACAGAAAACGGCATTGTTGTTTCAGGAAGCCTTTCCTGAACTTCATTGTTTAGCCGAAAGAACATTTTAAATCTGAATGAGAAATGTTTACTGTTCATTTTAAAATTTACCCTTCTATGTTCATACTTAGCATCTGGTAAATCCAATGGATTGGACTTCGATCTAATTCTTCTCTGTACGAGTATTCGTATTAGATCCGTTTTCCGTGCTTACTCTTGGT
This sequence comes from Pocota personata, assembly GCA_963082735.1. NCBI lineage: Eukaryota > Metazoa > Arthropoda > Insecta > Diptera > Syrphidae > Pocota > Pocota personata. The sequence continues at coordinate 223,948,392 of OY720430.1, forward strand.
CTTCCAACATAATCATCAAAATGCTGTCCATATTTTGTTTCACGAAATTTTATGTTTCACTAAAACCGACGTACTTATGCACTCAAGTAAAAGTATAATAAGGGTGAATAATAAAACATGTAAGCAGGCAACCGTCAATGTCAGTTTTTTCTGTGGAACGTAAGTAAAACGACACTCAAGGCGTTTCGCTTCCTTAATACCGACTCAACTTATACGCCAGTCGTAATAAGGGTGAATATTTTCACAATCTTTTATTTTCGTTACATATTTCAAACAATCGCCTTAACGACGTGCTGTGAGGTGTAGTATGATAGATGCTATTCTCGTAAGGATAATCATAAATGTGCCCGAAATCGTGACTTTGTCGTTACGATACGTAGCTAACGAGAATGGTTGAACATTTTCTACAAAAATTTGATTCAAATAAAACGCGCTTTTTCAATTTGTCCAAACATTTTCTTCCGCTCCATTTATTTAAATTCTCAATCTTGGAATAATATTTTTTGTATTAATTTCTATTTTACTTCCGACAACAAAAAAAAAAGAAACATTCTGTGTGTTGGTTTCCTGGTATTCATAACATTTTTTTTTCGTTCTTCTATGGTTCACATTTTTTAAACAAAAAAAAAATCTGTTCTTTCTTTTTTTTAATTTAAATAAATGATTTAGACAAATCTTTACATTTTTTTCTGACTGCCCATTAAATGTATATATGTATATATATATAGAATAATATATGTAAAGTTAAATGTGTATTTAATATTTTTTAAACTTTTTTTTTTTTTCTTCAAGTTCATACAATTTTGTGTGTGTGTGTATTTTTATTTAATTACTTTTGTTTCTCTATAATGAATAGGTAAAATGTTTTTTTTTTTTATATTTCAAAAAAGAAAACAAAATTTTTAACACATTCCACAAAGATTTAAGCACTTTCTGTTTTGTAGCGAAATTTTTTTTTTATTTTTATAACTGACACAAAATTTGAATCTTCAAACTCTGACTCAAAATTTTTTTTTACTTTACTGTTGGTTAGTTTTGTATGAGGATGTTGAAATTGAATTATGTAAAATTCAAGAAAAAAAATAATCAAGTGACAAAAAGAAAATTATTAGTACGTTAATAATAGATACAATACATTTGCTTATGATTTTATTTTGGTTTTAAGATAAAATATGAATAAATTGACAAAAGAAATTATTTAAAAAAAAAATTATTAAATAAAATATAAATATTTACTTGGTTTGTTTCTTTACTTTACTATAAAACTTGGTAAAGGGGAGTTTCACTATATTTTTTTGTTTTTGTTTAGGTTAATATGAATATTTTATTTATTTAATGAATATGCATTGCAATTAAAATAATATAGTATACTAGTATATCGTTTTTTTTTTTTAATGTTTAAATAAGATTGATTATAAATTGCATGCTTTACGATATTGATACAAAAAACAAAATGACTCGTGACATTTTCTAGTTATGTCACTTTTATTAAACATTTATTATATTTACCTTTTGCGAAAATGTAAGCATATATCGTGCTTGTTGTAAGCTATTTTGTTATTTAATATTTAAAATTTTTATTTTTGTTTTCACTTGTTCGCCCCTAAACGATTTTTTTGTGATTTTTCTTTTAGCCTCATCTTTAATGGGCTAAATATATAATTTTTTATTTTTTTTTATTTTAAAATCTTGTTTTTTTAACAGCACACTATACGTTAAGATGTAAGCTTAAATGTAGTAAATATATTGAAAATGTATTGCATATATGTATTAATATAAAATAAGTTTAAATTTAAACAAAAGAGAAAATAATAAATTTTAAATTAAAAAAAAAAAAAAAAAAAAATGTTTTCTTTCATAATCCGCACCTCTTACCAGTAATATTTTTTTTTAATGATTTTTTATTTGAATTTTTACATCTACGAAACAACTAAAAATGAGGGAATTGTAAAGTAATTTTCTTTATATACTCATAGTCTGATGTACATATGTGTAATTTATTTAAACATTTTCTTGAGGTGATTTTTATAGTATAATATAAATAACTGTTTAATGATTTTTTTTTTTTAACTTTTTTTATATATTTTTTAAGAAATCTTGACATTCACTATGTTTCTGAATATTGTTTTAAAATATTTTAGCATTATCGGCATGATCTGCTTGCAAATCATTTGATTTTTAAGACTTTTTTTTTTTACTTAGAATATTTTTGTGTGTAATGTATTTATTAGAAAAAAAAAAAATTGTATATTCTTTAACTAAATTTGCAAGATGGCGGAGCTTACGCGCAAGCTTTGGGTCATAGTTTATCATCAACAGAAAGAGAGACAAAGCCTGGAAATTCGCAGCTTTACCCTTTGAATCAAAGAATTCAATTTAGTAACAGACACGGGCACGGGCACTCAATGTTCATCAAAATAAGTGGAAGTAACTCTTAATGCTTAGTCCAACGACTTCTAAAAATGAGTGGTAGAACATAAACCATTATCGTTAGCAAAACGATACACGCACTGTAATCACATATGTCCTTTCTGAAATAACATTCAATTCAAACGAAACCAAGTTTCGAAGAAAACTTTAAGGAACACATCTAACGGGATTCATTACTTTCTTCAGATTTAAAGTTCAATAAAAATCTAGTTAGTCTCTTAAGCCTAGGACGCTTTTCGAGAGAAATTCAATTTTAGTAGCTCTCCAATTTTTTTTTTCTCCAAAATGTTGCTTAGACTCGGTAAATTTTTAAGTATGGCGTACATTGGAGAAAATCAGAACTGGTATATTCCCCATTTTGGAAATATCTGGAAAATTATTCCATTTTAAGTCCACAATCTGTCAAAAATGTACTATTCGTCGATCTAAAATATTCTGGAGATATTTTGCACAATCCAAACCTCCTACCCATCAGCTAATACTTTGCATAATTTTACCTCAACGTAAGAGTTTTGCAGTTTAAATCTGAAGAAATTAACGAACTCCTTTAAATTTGTCCCTTCAAATTTTCTTGGAGAACAGGAGAAGTTTTGTCGCGAGAGGGTATTTCTATAGGCTGATTCAATCGGAGAATACAAAATTGGAAATGACTTAATGCGAATTTATACCTGCAATGATTTGCTGGCGCCAGTAAAACTTACTAAATAAAATTCGAATTCTGCACGCGTGTTGCATTTCCACACTACTTTTACATTGACACTTGCGAAACAAAATTTTATTTTTACTTGCACGCCACATTTAGTGGCGCATGGAAATGTTGAAAGACTATCAACTTTTTCAGTTCATATACATATGTATGTAAATATTTGAATGATGTGCCAGTAAGATTGTACAAATGAATATTTCTTTTACTGACGCACTAACGATTATTGGCGCCAGCAAATCATTACAGTTCGATTTGCGCAAAACTTTGAAGTCGCCAACAGAATAGAGCCAAGATTTTTCGTTAAAATATTTGTTCACCGTAACTGTTATTCGAGTAAAATCTATGAATAAATTTGCGCTGCGATTACGGGCACTATTAGCACTGGCGATATTCAATATTCCCTTGTAAGTCGTTGCCTTTCATTTCCAGAGTACCTGCAAATTTTTCCAACCAGTTTGTTCACATAAGAACGAGTCAAAACAAAGTTCTTTCGAAAATAACTTTGCGTGCATTTTGATTTGGTTTCACCAGGTAATTTTGGTTGTTATAAGCAATGCCTAGGTTCTATTTATTCATGTTATTGTTTTTTTAAGTCTGAAGACCGTTTCTTGATAAACAACTTAAAGAGTGCTCCTTTCTGTGAAACAAATCTTAAAAAAGTATTTGAACATGATACCATCTCTAAACTTATCAAAAAATAAGCACCTCTTACGATAGCCACCTTGCATGATACAGAAAAGATATTACACACAAAATCAACTTCACTTGATTGATGATTATAAATACAAAAAAAAACATAATAAATATCGATTACACACTTCAGAAATAGTAGTTTAAAACAAGTTAAAAGTATCAATTATATCTAATTTCTTTGCCATTATATCAGCACATTTAAATATTTTAAAATAGGTTTTCTCTTTAGTTGCTTTTTTTTATTATATGAACTTAAGCCAAACTTTAAGTTAGCTTGCTTGTAAGTAATTTTATTGTGCTGAATAAAATTGTTAAAATATTTATTATTACAGATGTGTGAAACGAGCTTTCTTTCATTTACACTTTTTTATGTGACACACAAATTGTTATATGTACGTATTTAATTTTTTTCGCTTAGACATTAAAAATAATAAAAATGTACTCGTATTTAATGTTTTGTTTGATTTACTTCTTAGAATGTGGTGCAATCAAGTTTAATCAAACAAAAAAAAAACTGAAACGTAAAATGTTTAAAACGTTTTATCAAAGATTCTAAATCAATGCTATTTATTTACCAACTATATATGTATATTTATAATCTTTTGCTATATTTTACCCTCAAAATGTGGATTGAAATTTGTTCGCAAAAATTGTATAGACAAATAGAATTCTTCTTCTTCGTTTGTATGTGATTTGCACATATTTTATGGTTGGAATTGTTTAATAAATTTCAAAATAATGGTCCCCAAAAAAACTAAGAAATATATGGACAAATACTTTATAACCAATATGGTTTGAAACTCTGGTAGTTTGTTTCAATTGACTAAAGGTTGCTGTCTGAACTAATAAGAAAATTTTGTTTTATATTCGATTACGATTCCTAGTATTTTTTACTTACTCTTGGTAGAGTGTGATCTAATCATCTGTCGGATAACCAGAAATAGTTTAGTTAGACCTTAAAACATTAATCTTCCATTCAAGAGTTGAATACTAACCCCTTTAATGCAATTTCATGGCGTAGGTTAGAAAAATGTTGGTGAAGTGTTTAGGTCAACCTTGATTTGTTTGTTTCTTGCATTGCAGTATTAGTTAAAGGCTAGTTGCAACGTAAATCTTGTTTGAATAGAACTGTCCAGCTAAGAACTGTCCAAATATGAATACTAAAATCTGCGCAGAGATAATGGGCCATATAAACGTATCGTATGACATGACTTAGAGAATAGGGTTGCATTTACGAATTGAAAGCCCTACGCCATGCCAACACATGAGTACATTCCCCTTTAAGTTTATTAGACTTCATTCACGGAGCCGAAGAAGATTCTGTTTTATTGAGAAATCATACACATTTTGCTAAGGGATATGGATGGGACGCCATTAAATAAACATGGTTTATCAATTCATATAGAAAATTCTCACACGACAAACAAGTTTATAAGAAATAGGTTTTTTTTTTCATTTGGGATTAAAAATTAAAATATTATGTAGGTACGTACTTACATTATTTAACATCTAATGAATTCTATTTTTATGTTTAATATCTGGATTCTTTCATTTATATTTTTATTTTCAATATTACAGCTTACTTTAATTAATAAGAAAGAAAAAAAAAAAGAGATAAAAAAAAATTCCCTCATTTGTGATTTTTGTTTTGTTTTTCTGTTTATTGCAAGCACTTTTTTTTTATAAAAAAAAAAAATTCCTATCCATCAGGGTATTTTAATTTTATATACAAATCTGTTTTCAAAATCTTATTTAAATTAATTTTACTTTTTTAAGGTTATTGTAAAATTTGTTTTATATACAGTGACTGTCAACAATTTTTCTTTTTTTTAAACTCAACATAAAAGAAAGAAGAGATTAAGATACAGCAAGTCTTCTTCAAAATTAGACCACACTCCCCGTGATTCAAGAAAGTTGTACCATTTTCTTATAGATGCGCGAGGTATTTATAATTGTTTGCCATTTTACAAGTAGTAGCAAGACTTTGTTTGAATGCAGTTTTATTTGTCAAAATGTTAAGTCGGAAACAAAATATGATTTCAATATCTAAGAGCCTTACCTCTACTTTTTGATACTTACTTCTAGGAACGAATTTGGGTTTTTCTGTTGCATACTTTTCAGTGCGACTTGTCTTAGTATAGCCTCTTGGTAAAGTTGTGGATTGCAAAATATGTTGTTACCAAATGTCTGTGGTACAGGAGTGTGGGTCTAAAACCAAAAATATGCGCTGAAAAATATGCCACGAAAGAATTCAAATTGATTTCTAGTAGTAAAATCTTCCAAACTGAAAAAGGTTTTCTTTTTTATGCAGGATATTTTGCTCAAGACAAGTTGATGATTGAACGTAAAATGTCAGCCATGAATAGAGTTGAAACACCCACATAAAAAAGTCTAAATTAATGCGAATCCATGTGTGGAAGGTAACATTATCAACAGTATCATGCCTTGCATTTAACTAATGAACTCCTATTTTGACAGTCCACTGTATGAATATTTTTGTTTCTTAACGTTTATATGTATAATTACAAGTGGATTTTCCCTTTTTGGTGTATTATCCAATTTCAGGGGCGATTTGTTTTTTTTTTTTTCTGTGCTGCTTTGATAAAATAAAAAAAAAAAAAAAAAAAAAAAAAACTTATTCTTACATTTAATTCTTTAAAATTTGTTTTTGTTTATAGATAAGTGTTTTCAATATTCACGTTAAACTTTCTTAGTATTTCTATTACTGTTTTGTTTTTTTTTTTATTTATTTTTGTTACTTCTTGATATTCTGCTGGATAGAGAAGGTTTTCTTAAAATTTTAAAATTGTTTCAATGAATTTCTTTTTTTTTTTAAATCAAGAAAAAAATCTTTTACACATTTTGTCCTTTAAATACAATTTAATATTTTATAGTTTAATCAGCTGCTGCGCTATGAGTTTAGCTTTGCTATCTATTTGTTTTCGTTTTTGTGTGAAATATGTGGCCTGTGGTTTTTTTTTACCGATTCTTTGACATTACTTGACGATTTGTTTTTTTTTTTTTTTTTTTCTATAAATTTGTTTGTTCACTTTTCTCATTCAATTCGTTTCATAAAATATACCATACTTTAGTTTTTTTTTTTATTTATTTTTGGGCAGATGCAGTCATACATGTTAAGATTCGATCTTATGGTTCCTAACAAACTTTTCTTTGATTCCATATTGTTTTGAATTTTCAACATTTTTTATTCTCTACTATTCTTGAACATAAGATATTCTTAGAACCTTTTCTTAATTCTTTTTTTTTTTTATTTCGATATTCTGTTCTTTATTTAGATTTATCCTTCTATATAAAGAATATAATAAATATTAATATATTCACGTATATACTTTTTTTAAATATAAATATATTATTTCTTTCAGATCTTAATTCTCTTATTACATTTTATATATTAATAAAATAGTTTAATAACATTTAGTTCTTAATTTTTTTTTATATATGTAAACTTAATTTTTCAATCACATTTAATGTAATTGTAATTGTTGTGTTGTTGGTTAAGATTAGTTTTTTTTTTTTTCTTTGGGAAAATATTTAGTTGTTGGTTGTTGTTGTTTTATTTTCCTTAGTTAAATCATTTTTTTGTCATTTTAATAATTATATATATATGATTCTTTTTTTGTTTAACAATATAATTAACAAATATATATAAAAATACATTTATAACATCACAGATCATAAAAAAGATTTTCTTTTATTATATTTTTTTTTTTTTTGTTTTTTTCACACGATTTTGTATTTTTAAATTTGTAAAATTTAAATAAAAAATGTTTATCATATACATGGGTATATTTTCTTATGTATGTTTTGTTTATTTTGTAATTATCACCACAGTTATAGGTGTGGGAAATCAGCCATCCATGTTGAAATTGTTGTTTGTTGTAGTTGTTGAGTAGGGCACATTATGTGTTCACTTTGATGGTAATGGAATAGTATTGTATCAGTTCATTGGCCTGGATTAATAATGGATATTAACTTCTTTTTTTTTAAATGAGTGATAAGTAATGGCATGCAATTTTATTGGGGAAACGAAGTGGTGTATTATCAAAGTTTTCTCATAATCATCAATTGAATTTTGTGTTTAAGATTTAATTAAAAACTTAAATTAATTTTCTATAGTTCGAAACAAACTACTATTGTCTTACTGTCTGTCTAACTCAAGAACAATTAATCAAAAGTCACTGTGCTTGATACCACCATACCTTTCTTTTCTTTCTTTCTCACAGAACAGATGGATTCACGTCGTTTGCTGTGATGTCAACTCGCATCAACTCGTTTTTATTTTATTTTTTATCAGCTAACCTATCATTATACAGTGGTAGACATTCGTATGCGTATTCAAGTTTACGGTGACATATCAACCGTTAAAAACTGGGCAGCTGAATTTAAACGTGGTCGCACGTCCCTCGAAGATGACCCATGTGAAGGACGGCCAAAAACCGCAATCACACCCGAAACCATCCAAAAAGTGCATGATATCGTGTTGGACGATAGGCGAGTGAAGGTGAGTGAGATAGCTGAGGCTTAGAGGGTGCGAAACATCTTGCACAAAAACTTAGGAATGCGAAAGCTCTGCGCAAGATGGGTGCCGCATTTGCTTAATGCCGATCAAAAGCAAATGCGCAAACGATTTCCGAGGCAATTTTGGACCGATTCAATAGGGATCCGACCGATTTTGTGCGGCGATTTGTCACCATGGATGAGACATGGGTCCACCACTACACGCCAGAAACGAAACAGCAGTCGAAGCAGTTGGTGGAAGTCGGTGGTTCAGCGCCAAAGAAAGCGAAGTCGATCGCATCTGCCGGAAAGGTCATGGCCAGTGTGATTTTTTTTTATAATTTGCGCGCGTCAAATGGGATATGAATACCATTAAATAATTTCAGGGCACGGGCGTTTGTAGAAATTGAGAGAGAAAGAGAGAAAGAAAGATTGGTGTAGTGGGTTTGAAACTTAGGTGGTATTAAGTTTCAGTAAACTCCAAGGGTGGCGTCCAGATAACTGGGGAGGTTGTTTGTTTTGCTTTTTGACGTTGCTCGTGATTCACAGTATTTTTTTCCCTCCACCTGATGTCATCATCACGATAAAATTGCATTTAAGCCATATGACCACTCTACTGCCAGTGTTATGCCTTCTCAGTAGAGTTGACTAAGCTTTCGCAATTGATCCACTTTTTTATTTATTTCAGACGAGAACAGTGAACAAAGAGCATGACAAGTTTTGGTATTCGAAAGGGATCCTGTTAATTGATTACCTTGAGACAGGCAGAACAATTACAGGCGAATATTACTCCAACCTTCTTGACCAGCTGGATGCCAAAATTCGCGAGAAGAGGCCTGGCTTGAAGAAGAAAAAAATCATCTTTCACCAGGTCAATACACCTGTACACAAGTGTTGGTTGTTGATTTGGGCTACGATTTGCTCGGCCATCCCCCCTATTCACCTGATTTAGGACCCTCAGACTTCCATCTGTTCCCAAACTTGAAGAAATTTGTTTCTGGGAAGCGCTTCGCATCCAATGCAGAAGTTGAGAGAGCCGTAGATGAATATTTTCACAGCCTTCCAGACTCTCACTTGCGAGAAGGAATACTGATGTTGGAGAAAAATGGAGATTATGTAGAAAAATAAAATCATTTTTTAACTGAAAATCGCAGTCTTTCATTGTCAGACCGAAAACTTTTCACCTTGCCCTCGTAACTATATAGTAACTCAGAAAAATGGGTGTCTCAATTCTGTCTGCTCGTCAAACTTTATATCTAGGATCAGTAAGATCACAATTCGAGGCGAAATCAGAATTTTCATTCTAACCCCAAATTTAACGGTACATGGTAATGACAGATTTTGAAAAAAGTCGATTTTTTCGAAAACGGGTCAAACGATTTTGATTAAATTTAATATTTGAGTTACAATGGACATATGGTGTGCCAGGTTTTTGTCACAAAATGCGTATAACGGTACTTTACTTATTAGCTGTTTTTTTTTGAAAATTTGCTTATGAATAATATTTGAAATATGCAAGATTATGACATATCAAGTTTTTAAAAAAAGAAAACTTTTTAAGGATTTTGTTCAATTTTGAATCTGCAAGTACGTGCGATCCAATCGTGTGCTTTATTTTTAAGTATCAACGTGCGTCGTTTAAACCTTTAAATACAACTATGCATTTACCCGACGTGAAATGGTAAGGAGAAGAGGTGGGAACAAATAATGGCGTCGCGATTAGAGAAACTAAGACCTCTAACCGCGATTCTCCTAGTATTCCTGGTAGGAGTTTTTTTTTGTTGTATGTGAAAGAGAAATTGTTGTGCCATATTTATTTTCTTTGGTATGCTGTATAATTGCAGTCCTTTATGCTGCCTGTCCCCGCCTCAGTCATAGAAATCGCATAAACCTTCAAGCATGGCTGAATCCCAGCATTAAAATTCGAAAAACTTGAAGTTCAGGTAGTGGCCCGTCTATACAAAATGTTTTAAAATGATCATCTTTGTGTGTGATCACTGAACGGAAGGTTACCCTTCGGAATCGACATAAAACTGTAGGTACCTAATATTGTAAATATTTATTTATTTATTTACTTTTCGTATATATCCGATAAACCTACGACAGTAAAGTTGCCGTTCAAATACGGAAACACAACAATCCATTCGATTCGTACGAATAATAGCTAGTCATGTCATAAATGCTGGTGCATGTTTAAACGCACTCATCGTGAAACTAGTGTTGAACACATCCATTATCCAGGTGATATTTTCTGCACCCTTGGATTCGCCGGAATTTTGTGTATCGAACTGTATAATTGTTTGTGACTCAACGCATATAAAAGACACACTGGCGACTTACTCACAGACCAATTAAAACAAAAACTGAATGAAAGATCGAAAGCTTTACGCCGCCGGTACGCGCAAAATGATCAAAGGAACATTATGTTCACGGATGAAAGAAAATTACTATTTAGGAATTGTTCAATAAGCAAAAGAGTGAGAGAGAGGGGCCATCAACCCGAATCTGTGATGGTTTAATGGAGATTCAGCAACAAAGGCATTACCAACCTTCATTTTTGGGAGAAGAGAATAAAACCATAGGCAAAAATCGACCAAACGGATGTACTGGAAGGCGTTGTGAAGGGACTTAACCAACAATAATTTCAAACAACCAGTGGACTTTCCAACGAGACTCCGCGCTAGTGCTAAAGGCAAATACAACAGAAGGGTGGCTCCAAAACAAAGTGGAGGCAGACTGCCGTCAGGCAGTTCAAACATTAATCCTTTGGATTATAAGTCGTGGTCTATTTTAGTAGGCAATGGCTTGATCTACTCGACACCCAAATATTGATTCCTTGAAGCGCGCACTTATCCGTGCAGTAGACAATTTGCCAATGGCCTACATAAATGTAAATGGCGGTCATTTCGAAAAAAAATATTTAAATGTTGTTTACTTAAATAATCACTTAAAGTTTTGAAGAAAAAAAATCGGAAAAAAACTTGTTCGTTTTTATTTTATCACCAAAAATGCGTGTACGAGTATTTATGACTTGACTACGTAGGTGTAACAGAGACACACGAATGGTTGTGGGAAACTAGGCCCTAGGTCCACTCTTTAACGAATACACGTACACGTATACCTCCTTTAGAGCAATCACTTTATCAAAGCTTTCAAAACATCTCACTCGAGCTGGTACTAAATATTAAGAGAATGAGAGTGAAATTTGACAGTTATCGGACTAGATATCATGCGCAGATGGTAAGCCACTTACACGTCAAATTTAATTGCCTTCTTCTTCCACAACCGCAGGATGTTAAAATTATTGTGACAAACTAATATAGGGTCATCCAGCAAGAGGTGTTATTTTAAATTCGAGGAGGTTATTAAATATGGATCGATACACACTCGCACAACGTGTTGAAATAGTGAAAATTGACTGATTGAAGTCGACTGACGCGGGTCGACCGTTTCAGTGAATGGACGAACGATGTTGACTGACTTTTTTTTGCCTTAAATTTATGCTATGGACGTGGACGACGTTTATTTTCAGCAGCACGGCGTCACATGCCACACAACTGGTGAAACAATGGCTCTATTGCGTGACAAATTTCCTGGACATGTGACTTCACGAAATGGAGACTTTAATTAGCCGTCGAGATCGTGCGATTTAACACTATTAGACTTTTTCCTTTGGGGCTATGTTGAAGATAAAGTCTACGCCAATGCTCCACCAACGACTCATGCACTAAAAGAAAATATCAGAGCTGTTACTCGTGAAATACAGCCGCAATTATGCGAAAATATGATAAAAAATTTCATCAAAATAACGACTTTTTGTAGGCAGAGCCGAGGCGGACATTTGGCAGATATTGTATTCCATTACTGTAGTTTGTCTAACAAAAATTGTCAAGGTACTGGTGCCTGTAAATGTGTTCATAGCACTCAATTTCAAAAATTGCCACTGAAATAATAACGAAACCACTGGCAACCGATCGCCAATGGCATTCGCTGTGTGTATTGAAAATATGAACATCAAAACAGAGTTACCAATATCAACTCAGAGCAAATTATTACACCTTTTCTATGGTTTTTGTCAAAAAGCCTTGGGGTTTTGTGCTTTTGAGAGCAAATAAATTAATTTGATTTTGTTTGATTTTTTTTTTTTTTTTTCATTTTCTTGTTTTTCTGGGGGAACCGTTAAAATGCAGTTAAAAAATTCTTAGCTTTTTGTGCTTCAAAATGAAGGATATTTGCGCCGAATTTTGAAGCATTCAATACAGCCACAGTGCAATAAGGATATTGTTCTGTGTTTTGATAATTAATAAATTGTGCATAAGGAGAAAGATGGCTACAAAGAAAAAATGCAGCAAATTGTTGAGGCGACTAAAAAATTATACAACGAATTGAAACATAAATATTTCGTCCAACAAATTGTTTTGTTTTTAAATCACCAGATGGCAACCATACGAGTGATGCTCTCTGATTTTTTTTTTTATAATTTGCGCGCGCCAAGAGGATATGAATACTCTTATACTATTACAGGACACGGGCGTTTGTGAAGGAGAGAGAGAGAAAGAAAGATTTAGTGTAGTGGTTTGAAACTTAGATGGTCTGTAAACTTCAAGGGTAGTGTCCAGATAACTGGGGAGCTTGTTTGTTTTTGCTTTTGTCGTTGCTCATGATTCACAGTATTTTTTTCCGTCCTCCTGATGTCATTCAGCCATATGACCGCTCTACTGCCAGTGCTATGCCTTCGCAGTAGAGTTGACTTAGCTTTCGCAATTGATCGACTTTTTTATTTATTATAGACGAAATAAATAGATGATTGTTGACATTAGGATTTAAACCGTGCTCTCTGATTTGTGGCGATTTATCATGCTTACTAGGGCAACTCTGTAAGAGCTTTAACTTGTGACATACTTATGAAAGCAATTGCACAAAACAGAGAGGCAAACATCCAATCTTTCCTGTACTGACAATTTTTGTGAAACAAGGTATAACCTTTGTACTGTAGATTAAAATAAAAACATCACCACTTTTCTTAAAAATGTTGCCTTTTTCTATTGATTTAAAATGACACCTCTTGTTGGATGACCCTATACTCATATGATGCACTTAAAATTGTTAAGAACTACCACGCAATGCTACTGCGAAATAGTAGAAAACGAACTTGTGAATGAACTGGGTTGCTAGTTTTTTAAAACAATCCGTTTTAAAAATTCTTTCCTGGATGGCTTTGATAAAAAGGTAATGAGATTTTAAAACTACAAATTACTTGAATTTACATGGATACTATCATACAATCAACTAGAAGAAAACATTTCTACATGCATATAAATATTTTTTTCCTTTCAATAAATAAATATTTACCTTCATTTGCGAGGCGTCTTAGCTGCATCAATCGGTCGACTGAATTAGTTTATACTGATTTTTATTATAGTATTTGTAACGTAAGTCCGGTTTTAGAATCAAAAAGTCGAAACGATCGAAATGTAATTGTTGAATTTGGTTCTGCTTATTAATGCCACACATTTCTTGTTTTCATTCTTCTTTTCACTTAGTGTTTTATTGCAATTAATTTACCACTGTTCTCACTCACTTTTTGTTTTCTAATTTTAAATAGTTTTTTTGTTTTTTTTTTTTTTAACTTTTCATTTTAATTTTATCACAAAATAAGGCGAAATACTAAAATATAATGTTTTTCATTTGCATTTTTATCTAAATTCGTATCCCACGACTTATTGTTCGTGTACATCAGGAAAATGTTGAATTTTCTCGATTTAATTTTTAATGAGATTACTTCTTGAAACACTTTTTGTTTTAAATTAAATTAACCAACAAAAAAAAATTAAAAAAAAAAAAGTCTCAAACTCTTTTCGTATTCAATATTATTATTTTTTTGTTTTCACAGTGTTTGCTTTAATTTTATTTAAAGATATATCAACTTTTGCTTTTATCGTTTTTTTGTTTTTTTTTTCTTTTATATAGATCCTAATAATAATACTCACTTTTCACTACATACTAAGGATTTTTTTTTTTAGACTAAGTCTAAAGAAAACAGTATACTTAAAATTTAATTTAAATTATTCGCGTTTTCTTAAATAATAAATTAATAAATTATATAGGAGCGCGAAAAGGTCAATTAACTTTTACTTTGCCTTTATGTTTGTCTGTAGAGGTTTTATTTATTTAGCGCTTAAATTTATTTATTTATTTATTTATTTAACTTTAGCACACTTGAAATTCTTTTTAAATGTTTTGAATTTTTTCTTTAAGTTTCACTCACTTAAGTTTATTTATAAGAAATTTCTTCTTATAATTCGACTTATAATTAGTATTGAAAGCTTTTAAGAAAGAGCAAAGGGTTTTCTAAGCAATTTTTAGTCACACTGTCTCTCATCTTCTCACCATCCACCATGAATGCCTTCATCCTTGCCGTCTCTCATCCTCCTCCGCCACCCTTCTCCGACTGACTGCTGTATAAATGTAATCCATTTTTTTTTTAATATTATATTGTGGAACCTATTGTGGATGTATTAAGTTGCTTGTAGGTTCTATTTTTGATGTGGATTGTATTGTGGATGTGTTGTTAAGATTTATTTGAAAATTTAGATCTCACATTGAATTAGCTATATCCGATGGGAGCTGGGTCGAACTTTGGTTGGTTAACAGCAGCATACAGGTTGATAACGCGCATTAAATTGAAAAAGTTTTAAAAGTTTTATTGATTAAGTTCTACATTCTGAGTGAGAGTGTGTATGGATTGTGTGCTAGCTTTCTTGGAAAAAGGGTCAGGGCTGGGGTGATACTATCTTCAAAAATTGGCATCGCAAAGGAAAAAAAAAAAACACTAAAACTAAGTTCAATTATGTGCTTAACAAGGAAAAAAAATCAAAATGAAGGTGTTTTAAATGTATGTGTGTGTGTTGAAAAGCATTTAGGGGGAGGGGGGGAAAACTAACGAATGAAAAACGTTTACATTATTATTTATCTGTTTTCTGGATTTCTGTTAACACAAACACTTAAAACTTAATCATATTCACTATGATAGACAAAACATATCGGCAAACAAAAGTAAATTATTCGTTTTCTCTGTGTTGTTTGGATCCTATGTGGATCGTATTTGGTTTTTGATTATGTTTATGGTGTTTCTTATGCAACTAATTCGTTCTTTAGTTCAGCCTCAGACATCGTTAGGGAGCCGATTTGATCCAGCACAGCTTCAATGGTGGTCTCCTCTTGGGCCGATGATATTAGTTTGGCGGCGGTGGCAGTTGTGGTGGTGGTGGTGGTGGCTTTAGCCGTAGATGATGATGGTGACGATGATGATGATGTAGTTGACGGTTCAATCTTTACTACTACTTTCTCTAATTTCACAGCAGTGGTCTCTGCAGATTTTAATGGCAATGAAGATGAAGATGGTGAGGTTTTGGTGGTGGTGGTATTGGTGGTACTGGTGGTAGTTTTGGTTGTGGTTTTGGTAGCGACAGGGGAGGAGGATGATGTGTTTTTCGTTGCCACTGCTATAACAATAGCTTTTTCTGTTGGTGT
Organism: Pocota personata; assembly: GCA_963082735.1. Taxonomy (NCBI): domain Eukaryota; kingdom Metazoa; phylum Arthropoda; class Insecta; order Diptera; family Syrphidae; genus Pocota; species Pocota personata. The sequence goes on from OY720430.1 coordinate 223,964,272, forward strand.
CTCTACTTTTACAGCTTCTGTTGCAGGAGCTGTAGCATCATCGGATGCTGTTTCCTTTGATGCGGCTTCTTCGGCGGTTGCTTCTTTTGCTTCTCCTTCCTTAGACTCTTCCGACTTCTGGTCTTGAGCGTCTGATTTTTTATTCTTAGTCTGATTCTTATTACGATTATCCTTGCGCTTGTTACGATTGCGATTACGCGAATTCACCTTATTACCTATTACGAACGCACGCGATACACTACGATTAGCTAAATTGGCAGCTGTAACAGAACCGGAACCACCATTCGCATTACGATTTAGACGCGCATTCACACTCGTTTTACCACGATTACCCAAACCGATGCGGGCTGCTAGATTATTATTTAAACGATTACCACCGCCCACCATACGATTGCCGCCACCGAGTGGTCCAAACAGCGATCGGGATGCAGCTGCTGCTGCTGCGGCTGCATTTCCACCGGCCCACGAACCTGTAACTATTCCTACAATTCGCAAAATTAATCAAACAAACAGTTTCGAGGTTTTTTGTTTTGTATTCAAGTTATAATCTTGGGAATAGTGGGACAATGATGCAGGAAATACGGTGATTATGAATAGGGGTGCAACAAAACAAAAAGTCTCTGGAGATAATAAAGGGATTTTCTTTTGTTATTACCGAAAATTAAAATGCGCTACGCATTAATGCAAACGAAATTAAGAAAAAATAAATAAAACTGAAGAAACTAATCCGATTGAAATTTTGATCCTCTAAGTTTGTTTACATTATACTAACCTCCAACTTTGAGTTGATAGCCTTTACGGTTTTGGCCATTACGATTGCCCATCTGATTACGATTGCGTCCACCGTTTGATGGTGGATTGACGCCAGTTACTGCCTCTCGGCCGAGAAGTGCCGACGAGAGTGCAAAGTATGGCGATTGTGGATTGTAGAAGATCGCATTGTTGGCATTGGCAGCTGCAGCCAAAGGGTGTAAAGAAGAAGCTGCTGCTGCGACTGCATTCTTGTTAAATGCTTGGAGTGGTAAGGATGGTTGTGGCAGGAAACCTGGCCTGTACATCGGGTCTGTTAAAAACAAAACAAATTTATTTAAATTTGCATCAAACGCGTTTCTTTGCCGACTCAACAAACCCATATGAGCTGCAGGCAGTAAAAAGTGTTCAACATCCTCCAAGATTGCTTTACGGAATCGTTCAATCTTTAATACAATCTCAATATGATCATCACAGAGTTCGCGAATCGTAGACACATATGTGGACATCTTCAATTTGAGATGGAATAGTTTGCCATCGAAAAATAGCCATGGATTTATCATTGTCCATGGTAGAGGCACTCCACATGCATCGTTAGCCAATGATGCGGTCTCAACACCTTGCATAAACAGAGTTGCAAGATAGACACCGCGTAAGTGCACACCTGGTAACTGCAAAATGAGAAGTCATTACTTGCCGTCTTACGTGGCAATTTCATTGCAATACTTACCACCAATTCTTGTGTGTTCTCAACCATTGGAAGTTGTTGAGAAAATGCCGTCGCAAGGAATGCATCCAGTTCCTGTCTAGTGAGTATATTCCTATCGGGACTCGTCACTATATACCTCAGAACACATGCCATGACTAGCATATGTTGTGGCACATAGCCACGATTCAACATCAGTGGTGAATCCGATCGCATAATTGTTAAAAACGCCCGCATACGCCGCTGTTTATCGTCGAAAGCCATTCCAAACCACAGGCGCTGAATAGTTGGTACAGCCCAAGGCAATGGTGTTGCACTAACTAACACTGGCTTCTTGTACTCATTTTGCGGTGACCAAATCCATTCGGCAACCTGAATCTCTGGTGGTTTTTGGCCAGCAGCTGCTGCTGCAGCCGCTTCTTTTTTCTCCTTTTTATTGTCCTTTTTGTTGGATTTCTCGGAAGAGTCATTGCCATTGCCATTGCCGCTCCTCTTTGAACACAGATACTTTTGGTGGTACAAGTTAAACAGAATGGCGTAGATCATCTGGCGCGCTGGTCTGTAAAATAAATGAACCGATGGTATCTCACGGTATTGTTCATCCTCGAGCACTTGCGGAAGGATAATCTCCTTCTTGATGAGAAGCTGGTAGATTTTTGGATCCATAATACCACGTTGATGTCGATTAAGCGAGGTTTTTAGCACTTCAGCTGGCAGGGTATACACAAAAGGTTGTACAGCCTTTGCACCATTTGTTGCTGGTGCCGCTGTTGTTGTTGCCACTGGTTTCTCCTTTTCTTCAGCCTTTGCTGGCTTCTCAACACTTGCCTTCGGAGCGACTTCTTCCAACTCCTCCTCCTTAGCAACAACATCGCTGAGAATTTTCTTAGCAGCTTCGTCATTCTCAGCTGTCTCTGAGGCAAATGGCATTGGTGGATCTGTCACAGCAACGGGTTTGATGAGCTCATTGCGTTTCTTCGAACCCTGATATTTCTTCGCAGAGAATTTTCCCTTTCTCTGGTAATATTCTAAAGATTCTTTAATCTCCTTCTCATACTCAGCAAGACTCAAATGTTTGATGAACTCATCAATATCAGTTGTCGGGGAATTGCGTACTATTTCGGCAATCTTACGAATTCGACCCTCAAAGTCCAGACTAGAATCAATCTTTAGTCGTTCGTAAATCACTTTCCATTTAGCATCATCGATTAGGATATAACCGCCCAAGAAGACCGCAATAAATGGTAAATGATCAGCGGTCAGACTTAATGAGGCTAACAGCTTGGAAATCATATACTCTTTGGTCTCGAGGGCTCCTTTATAGGATAATCGCAGGTCATGGGAGCTGAAGTAGCGCGTCGTATTCGCTATAATATAATCGGCATGAAGGCCCAAAATGGCATCGAGTTTTTGCTCATGAAAGTACTCGATAACTTCCATGGTGTGGTCATTCACCGTTTGAATCTAAATAAAAAGGGCACCCCAAAGTTGTAAAGTATTCTATAGAATATAAGACAATGAGCAACTTACGATTTGTATATGTACACTCCTAAGAGCATTTCTCAGCACTGTCTTAATGCCAGATGGTGGTAGCCACCAAATTTTCGGTGGTGGTGTTCCAATCATTCGGATATGCTTCAAAACCTGTTAAGAATAAAAAGTCTAGAAGCATATGGATAACTCAAAGTTTAGGCTGTATTACAGAAATCGTCTTTTGGCGAAAGTCATTGCATTCTGCTGTACATTTCTTGTTTTTCTTAAGAGTTCCATCGAAGAATGCAATCACCTCCACGTGGGCGTGCTTAAAGGCACTCGCTAGCAGTTGGACGAATTGATAGGCCCTATTCCATTGGCCTCCACACGCCCAGTCTGAAAAATATAGAAATTACATTTTATTTAAAAGGAATAATAGGAACATGATTTTTATTTACCGGAATAGTACCCCCCGTAGAATCTGTCCAAACAATCTTCAATATCCAAAGCCACACGGAAGTTTCCATTGTGCTTGTTGTTCTTTCCAGACGCTGAAAGAAAATTAGATTATTGCTAACAGATTTTGAGTGAAATTATTTAATGGTTAAATAACCAGGAGGAGACGGAGAAAAAGTGAGAAGATACACACGAAAATCTGTTTAACAAATAGTACTTATTTTCGAAAGCAAAACGTAGATAAACGGACATTTTTTTAAGATATTTCTCGAAGTTCGGCTAAGAATAGTTAGCTTCTTGTTTTGAATCAATCACAGCTCATATTAATCGTGAGTTTGCTTCCATGCATAGATACAATAAAGGAATCTATAAAAACATAGCAGCCCAAGATAAGTACCTGCGAAGAGGTGTAAAAAAGGTTATTATACCAGAGCACAGCGTTTTTTTTTAGGTTTAGGACAAACATATGTGCAGATGTGACTACCGCAGTCATATTCCATTACCACATGGAGAGGAAGGTAGTGCAGCGTAGTGTGGGTCATGAAAAATTAAACCACATTAACGCCTTTTTGTCCGCAAGCAGAAAAAAAGAATGACAATAGATGTGACTGATAGTAGAATCGTATAGAGAACCACCGAGGAGTTGAGTGGTCAGATCTTTAAATATAACTCAGTGTAGAGTATAGATTATTTGCTGATCTCACTTAAGTTTGTCGAGTTAATTTAGTTTAAGGCACGCACATTTTATTTGCGATCAAAGCACTCAAATGAATTAAAGCGGATAGATTCTCCGAGCTTTTTCAAGCTTCAGCGACATTGCTTCTGAAAGCATTCCAGAACAGTGGAATAAGGGGATCATTATCAACCTCCCGAATATACTGTGCAGACGAGTTGATCGCCCTTAGCAAAGATGGCACAGGACTGTTAGACAGGGATCAAGAGCTTTTGGAATAAGTTATAGAAAGCTTAAACGCATTGCAGATCTTAGAAGATGAGAGCGAGCAAGCCTAATTTTAGAAGAAAATCTACTGCGTGATAAGAAACAATTAAAGTACCGTTGCAATCAAGTTTTGGCAAAAAAAAACAGGTATGCCATCTAACCTAACCCAGATATTAAATATAAACAAAATAGTTCGAGCCGTTTTCGAGATAATATATTTTTTTTAAATCAGCGATTAGTAAAGTACAGTTAATTTTAGTCTTAAAATGAAAATTCTGATTTCCCCCCGAATTGTGATCATACAGATCCCAGATATGAAGTTCCAAGAAAATCCGTTAAGCTGTTAGGCTACAGTCGACTCACTTCTTAGCTCACTTGGGTTAACATTTAGAGGTCAATTAACAAGTGTGAATTCGTTCGGACAGAGAAGGTTCCATTAGAACGAAAATGCTTAAAAATTCGAACTATAATTTTATTAGCTACCTAAGTCAAGAACGACTGAACGGATTTTGATGAAATTTTGGTTGCAAGCAGTCCCCCCTTTTAAAATAATCCAAATCGAATGAAATGGGGATAAGATATAGGGAGAAACTTAAAAAATCCACAATTTTTACTTCCTTCCATTCCTCTACTAAAGTTGTTTTTAAATCATCGATCAATCACTCTGCTAGAATCTATCAAAACGACTTTTTGTACCAGGATGACAGATCCGAAATAACTTCCCGCTACTAGCGCTAGAGGGAAATACTTAGCTAGACAAGAACAAGAGAAAAACTTCATCTATCAAAATAATTCATTAGCGATAAGGTCTTCGAATAAAATCCGAAAACAATCGATATAAAAAAAACTATCGCTTACTATCGATAATTATGAATACAAGCAGTACATGCTCGAAATTATTTGTTTCCCGATTAAAATCTAGGATTAGTCTACTACTTACTAAACTTTTCATTCCAGATCAATAGAATTTGATTAAAATATATTTTAGGCTGCTCTTAACATTTCAATGACTTCGATAAAATGAGAATTCAGAAATCGATAGTTTCAAAGCGTTATCGATAGAATCATTTTTGGTAAAGTCGAATGATATTGTACACGGACATTATTCAAGACACTCGTCGCTGATTCGTAGAGATACCTCGAATTGACTGCTGGTTGACTAGTTAATTTGTTTTATTAGTTTTTCAATTAAAAAATTCTGCTGAAATTTTATTGAGCTGTACAAAATATCAAAATCAGTTAGTTAAGAAAAATCATTATTTCACTTCGGAATTTTACTCTAAAACTAGATTTTAATTTTAATTGTTTTTACGCATAAACGGAATCGATTTCAGCGCAAAATGAATATCAGGATAAATTGGAATGAACAAAAATATGTTTGCCATTTTTCGGACGCATTTTTGCTACTCTATCTCCCAACGTCATCCAAACATTTTGAATATGTTTGTGTATATGCTATGGACTCCAAAACCGCCGAACTGATTTAGCTCAAATTTTCAGGCAATCTTCGAGAGTGTTTCTGTGAAACTGCTGGACCAAACAGTTTGCCATAAAAAAAAACAACGCACACCGGGTACCCGCTAGTGAGATATTTTTCTTAATTCACGACCATATTTTGAATTGAAATGAACAAATATGTGATAACTGACAAATAAATGTCCAATATAATCTGGTTTCTGACATTCTGTCATGAATAGGGGAATGCAACGGTACTTTTGAACAGCTGAAGCAGGGTGACCCGTTCAATTTGTTTTTTATTTATTTCAAAATTGAATGTTTTTTTATTTAATTAAACAAATTTATTAAATTAATAAAGAAGGATACTAATATTATTTATAAAATCTTTTTATTTTATTTTAAAAAGCTATTTATATGTTGTAAAAGTCAAAAGTCACAATTTCATATAACTTTGCTTGAGGTCTTGATTTTTTACACAGGATTGTATTATATATTCGGAAAATTGTTGTCTGTCTGTCTTTACCTCCGGTTGCAGCCTAAACCTGAGTCTTTGGGCTAATGCCCAGAGGAAAAATCAGAATTTTCATTCTATCCTCAAAATGATCGAAGTTTTACTTGAAAAATTGCAATTTCTTCACAAACGGCTCCAACGATTTTGATAAAAATTCTTATCTAAAGTAATATGCGCAATAAAACGATGTGTACTCAGTTTTTCGCTTAAAATTCGAATAACGGCACTTTAGTTATTAACGGACTTATTTCTTGGATATGTCTAAGACGATTTTCGGGATATCGCCTTTACCATGGTTTTTGAGTTCTTTTGATCAACTTTCATTTGATACACCACATATGAGGTGTATGACAGGCAGACAAAGTGTTGAATATATAAGAACTCAGGCCCCACAAGAGATTTTCAAAGACACACACAAGAGCGGAAAGGTTACGGTTACCGATTTTCTAATTTCAAGGAAAATGCAAAACAATCAATGGAATAACCTGCGCTTGTACCTCGAATTTTTTTTATTAAGTTTAGACTACCTTTTCGGCTGACATTTGTTGCTCAATTAAGCTGGGCGTATATTGCGGTTTTTAAGCAGCGCGATTAAATAGCAACAATCGCAGAGAACGAAATTGGTGCGTGCATTTTTGCTATTTAGCCGCATAATCGCAGTGTAAAATCTTGTAGAAACGGTTGCTGGGTGTGTCACCCGCAGATTTACTCAAAACGACATGCAAAAAGCGGCTGATTTGCCGCAGTGCTCGCAAATACATTTCAATGCAATGAAAGATACACATTCGTTTTAGCGACAATCATGTCACAGTGAAAATGTGTCCAGTTGCGTTTGTTTTGCAGCAGTGATTTTTTATCCACCAGTGCTCGCACAGGCATACATATATGTACATAGATCTGTATGTTACATTGTTGCGATTTTTAATCGGGCTGCTAAACTATCGCAGTTCTATTCGTTTAGTTAGAAACTAAGCATGTCGTATCGAATTCGACTATCAGATTACAAACTTCACTGATTCTAAGAGAATATAGTGTCTTTTTTTTCTGCTTAAAGAGATCTTAAAGAAGCCGACATTCTATAGCACGATGGTGGAGATGTATTCTTAAAATATGTTCAACATCATGGGCCCTGGCAACAAAATCATTTTTAAGAGGTGCACTTAAAAAATGCTGTATATCAAATGACAATGTCATGTCTCTGAACTTCCATTCAAATAAACAAACATGCATTATTTAGTTTTGAGATACTGATGTGGCAATTAATCAGACTTCTACTCAAATGCATTAGTTGTAGTTTTCCACTCAGTAGGTATGCTGCAATATGCAATACGGTATCGATTTTCCAAACTTTCCTGAACGAAGAAAAGAAAAATAGAAAAAAAAAGTTTTTTATTCCAAAAAAAACTTTCCATAGTCATCATCGTGTATGACTACATAGCATACTTAGCTGACACAGTTTTGGTTTTCAGTTCGATGCCATGTCAGGTTCTTTTTTTTCTGTCCATTGACATGCAAAGTTTTAACAAATTTTTCCGTGTAACTAAAATAATTGTTAGCTAATGCACAAATAGAGAGACCACCCACCTATAAATAAACTTTCCGCAAGTTTCAGAGAACTATGAAAAATTATACTGCGTGAAAAATTATAAACTTGCTTACTTTTTTCTGGACAAGGAAGGTCAAACAAATTGTTTATGTTTCCCCTCCTTCCTCATGATGATGACCAAATGCAATCCACCCGTGTACCATTAGTCAATTAACTTTATGCCCCAATTAACCATACAAAATATACTTACGTGCATGCTCATCGTGGTGTTTCTGGCCGATTTTGAAGAGATCAACACCAACCGCACCCCCTTCGACTTTCGATAGAAACGACTGTAAATCTGCCGGATCAATCATCTTGTTTTTTTTTTTTATTTTTTTACTCTACTTATCCAAAAAAAAAAACCAATTAATTGCCTCAATTACAGACTAACAGCTTTCGAATCACAAAAACTATGAAAAATATTTCTCCGGTAAAAATTCTTCCAACAAAACTCCCTTTTCAGTTCAGAAAAAAAAAAAAAAAAAAAAAAAAACTCCAAATCTAGTACAATTCCGCCTCTTCACGGGTGAAAATGGAAACAAACCACACTGTCCGTCAGGATAAATTAGCAAACACAAAATGACACCGCACCGTCACCACTCTAGTTGTCCTCCTTTGCACTCTACTAATTCCAACGTTTGTTTCAGTCGCACTGCATGACACCACCACCCTTTTGCCGGCTCGTGGCCGACGATTGAGTACTAACTGGAGCAATCGCACACTACTCCCGTCTCACTTAAGCCCGCGGTACTCGTAATTCACTAATTACTTTAATGTACATCTATCTCTTATACATACACATGAGATACAAAAAAAAAACTTTATTTATTCTCTCTCCCTTGGCGGGGGACAAAAAACGAAAGAAAAAAAAAATATTAATCAATTTTTCCACCTCCGGTCGTCGGCAAAACGAATGAAAAAATTATCCAACCACTTACGGGAATGAGGCAAATGACAAATTATGGATAAGAAACAGGCAAAAGGATACCAAAAAGCGATGAAATGGAATTTTTCCTGCAGCGAGTACTTTTCACGGATGGTTTTCTAAGTTTTCTAGCCTCTTGTGCGACACTTTTTGCACTGGAAAATGAGATCTAAATGATTATATGATGCCGCACTAGTTGTGCTGCTATTTGAAAAAGGTTTCTCAGGGAGTTCTTCTATATTTTTTATGTTTTATTTCGCTGATAGAAAACCGATGAAATAGTTATTTTGCAAACCGAAAATTTTATGCAGGCGATAGCGAAAATGTTTCGGGGTGTACTAAAAGATGTTCGATGGCCGAAAAGTACTTGGTTCACCCACAAGAAATGTAGTAGATTTATTTCGATTATGACATTTGAGAAGAGTTGCGAGTGGCGGTTATTAGAAGGCGCTGATGGTGGCAGAGGGAGTGACGTCATATTTTTCTTTTCTTTTAATTTAAAGTCGTTGAAGAGGAGTGATTTTATGAACAAAATTAGGAATACCATGTATTTATTAATATTTTCCTTCGGGTCATATTTACACCGATTATATACCCCTTTCCCTTCACGGGCTCACAATTGTGAGCTTTGGTTTCATTTTTTTAATTTAAGGCACTCTTTGGTATTGGTAGACTCCTGAAGCTCACAAATGTGACTATCCTTTTCTCAGGACATCGTTGAATAAAAATTTAAATTTCATATATTTTTGTGCTTCTGAATTACTAAAGAAAGAAAACACCGAATTTAAAAAAAAAAAAAAAATTATTTTGAACAACTCAGGAGGGAAAGGGATACATATTTCTTTCTGAAATTCATTGTTTATTACATGAATTAATTGTTTATTACTTAAATTAAAAACAATATGATAATATTTCCTTTACTTTTATTAAGATTTAATTAGATTTAATAATTTCTTTCATTTCATTGTTGTTTTCCAGACCTCTTCGATATTCTGCTACAGTATTTCCGCCGAAGTATTGCTGTGGGACGATTTCAGGTATGACCAACGGTTTTCTTTGAGTTTCTTGTCAGGGGAATTACCTGTCCATGGAAGAACATCGATTTTATGCTCAATTAGAAAGTTTAAGCTCTTTTTTGACGTATGGCAATGGTGCGTACTGATCGCTGTTCATAGTTTTGTCCCCGTAATAAAATTGTCCTAGTCATTCATCAGAAATTCAGCTCCATATCAGGACGGATGGTGGATATTTCACTCTTTCGTCGACTCAGTCTTCAGAAAAACTTTCGTTAGGTCAGTTACAGCTTCAAACCGGCACTCGTGGCTGAAGATGATCTGAGGAATTAAAAAAAAAAACAGAAAAAAAGATTTTATTCCTACGCGCCGAGAAAAAGAATAACCATTATGATTTTTTCTGTTTTTTTTTTTTTCATTTTCCGTTAATTTCAGCTTTTTTGCTCGCCACCTATATTTCCAATTATTTTCAGCAAAAATTCTGCTTCGTTGTTGTTCGCCTACGTTGTTGATGGAATATATTTTTTTGCCCATTTTTGAAAAAAAATCACTATTTATCAATGTTTATCAATCTTAAGTAATTTTTGTGGTAATTTAATTCACCACTACTTACAAAATGTCAACACACAACAAACCTTACAAATTAAAAATAAAAAAAAATTTCTGGTAGTATAATTTGGAAATTTTCTTTTTACAAATACTTTGAATAGAAAATCAATAATTTACAGTTTTGAAATCCGGCATTACATTTACAAAGAATTACTTTTCTAGTAATTCTTCTTCTAAGCTTCACCATCGGATGTGCGATATCGCATTTCGCATTAATATGCATTTCAGATAAATTAATGCAAAGCCATATTGATTTTAAATAGCCCGAAAACGTCATTTTTAGAACTTTCAAAGGGCAATATCTTAAAAAACCTGACGTAATAGGAAAATTCTGATACCAGAAATCATGTTCAGCATACCGAAATCACTATATAGGACTGAAAGTAAAAAAAAAATGGAATTTTGTTCCACAACTGATTAAAGGCCCATCTACATTTTCATACTTTTGAGAAAAATAGGAAAATGTAAATTCGTCAACCTCCACCCGAAGATACATCGTACCACCCGTACACTTTATTTTTTATGTACATACCTTTATATATGGCATGTTACTTTTTCGTTAAGAAATTGAAGTTTCTCTTCCATTTCCATGTTTTGATATTGTATAATGTCATACGAGTAATAAAATAAAAGAAAATACAAAGATTACAGAAACGTGTTTATCTTGAACTTTTACACAAGTAACGGCAGTGTAAACTGCAACGAATTCAAAATTAACACGCATTATTAGTTCATTCTCTTTTCTTTCCTGTACTTTCCCAGTCTATAATTTTTTTTTGTAAAAATTTGCTTTTTAAGCTTCAAACAACATAGATTTTTCAAAGCTGGCTGACACATTGGATGGAACTCAGCTAAATCTAAAAATGCGAACATGTACAGGATAAAAGGATGAAAAATAGTAGCCTGCAGTGCTGTAATTGTAATGGCTTGGTTTGGTTCACAGCGAACATAAGCCATCAATCATAATGAAAGGAAAATCTGATCAATTCGAGCGAAAAAATCCTCGGCACTAGCACTGTGTAATTCAGAATCTACTATCCAGGGCTGCAACCAGACGGTGATGATCTGATTGAGGGTGATGACCCTTTTCATGTCTGCCTAGCTTAACAGTTCAGGTTCTCTCGTTGGTCCTGTATACAGTATTATCCTTTCGATATACATATATACATCCGTAAAGTTTCGTCAAGTGCGAGTTAGACCTCGCGTCAGTGTTCAGTACCAGGGCCGGAGCTGACATTGGAGCTGCCGCTCCGAGCTTAAGCGAAAGAGGAGTGCAAATTAATCGGATCATTTATTACACGGCTGCATTTTAATACCGCTTCATCTCACAAATATTGCTAAGATAACTAGTTTTCTCTGAGCGAGTTTCCTACACATTGCATTTGCATTAACAACAACAAACACAACACACCTTCAACACGTTTGAATTTAATTAAATATTGTCAAGAATTTATAAAAAAATCTGTAACTAAGTACTATAGGTATTTGTGGGTTAATCGTGGTGCAAAATTTTAATGAATTCCTCCTTGTTTCAGTATTATGTGAGCATCGAAATTCTTCATGGTGGTGATACATACATATGTATGTATATAAAAAGTTCAGTGTTGGTTTTATATAGATTTCATAGCAAAGGATTAGTACCTTCATATTGGATCGAATGCATAAGAGCTAGTAAATGCTTTTAGTAGAGAATTTCTAAGTACTATATGCATATATTTTAAATGCTGAAAAATTAATTTAAGTATAGACACTTAAATGCTGAATAATAATAAATCCGAAACTAGCAAGTAAATACTTACTAGTTTCGGACGACTTTTTACTTCGGGCACTATTTATTGCATTACTTTTAGTTTTAAAAGTATATATATGTATATATAAAAAGTTCTTCTGAGATTAGCAAAAAGTGCTATACGCTCTCAAAGCACACTTTTTTAAGCACATTTAACATCGTTTTAGAAAGCAAAACCTAATTCTAACCGCTAAACGTGGTATTATTTTGTCTTCACTTGCTTTTGGCATGAAAATAATGGCAAAATGGCACGTTAGGTCTTTTGTTTTAGCTATTTTCTGTAAATTTTAATGAATAGAAAGAAATAGTTTTAGTAAGCATAGTTTGAGGTATAAAATAATTGAACTTGATCATAAGTTACGTATTGTATGCGATATCTTGAGAAATTCGATTACAATATCTTTTTTATTGAACAAATTTAATTTGAAGGCCTATAACGTATAGGCGGCTAAGTTATTCTAGACAGTTTATATTAATAAAAAAAAAATGATATGTACACTTTCAAAATTACCAGGTCAGTTTGTGCCTAGACAAGTCATAAATACTGGTACATGCAGTTTTAGTGATAAAATAAAAACTACTTGATTTTTTTTTCTTTTGACTTTAATTGATTATTTAGGGAACAATATTTAAATAATTTATTCGAAATGACCGCCATTTGCATTTCTGCCTTTAGACGCCTTGAGTCACTCTGGCTAGTCACGATCGCAGAACTCACCTAGTCCATTGGAAAATTGTCCACTGCACGGATGAGTACACGCTTCAAGGTTTCAATATTTTTGTGTCGAGTAGACCAGCCATAGCCTGTAAATAGACCACAGCTTATAATCCTGACGGCCAATCGTCTGCTGCTAAGAAGTCCGGTACATTGATTTGGAGCCATCCTTTTGCTGTTTTTGCCTTATAAGCGGTGCGTTCGACTCGCGGAATGAGTTCTGACGCTTATCTTTGGATGACCGGGCATAGACTCTTTCATTTTGCTTAGTGAACTATTCCTCAATAGTGAACATTTTTTCATCCGTAAACAAAATTTTTCTTTGATCATTTTGAGCGTACCGACGGCGTAAGCTTTCGATCATTCATTCCGTTTTTGCTTCAATTGGGCTGTGAGTAAGTGGCCAGTGTCTTTTATATGCGTTGAGTCCCAAATCTTATTTAATAATGCGAGATATGGATTTCTGCGATATCTTACTTCTCGTAACAAAATTTTATGCTTTCGCAGCTGACTTTAACAGCTTTGATCGCCTATAGAGTTCTGACAGTGCGAGGGCGCCCGGATCTTTGATGGTCAGTTACTCTATCAGTGTCATCAAACAATTAAATAGTTCGATATATAAAATTCCGGGTGAATGCAAACAGTAGCAGGGTCCGGAAAATATCGCCTCTTTCCACATTACACTTGTGAAGGCCAACCCGGTTTTCACTCCATATTTCCAAACTACTTTTGAGTAAATCTTTTTGCGCCTTAAGTTTATATAAATATCACTCATTGAATATCTGTGAATATAAGATGGATGTGTTCAATACTATCATAGTTTCACAATGAGTGTGTTTAAACGTGTACCAGTATTTGACCTGACTTAACTAAAAAAAAAAACACATTTCTGGCCACAACTCTAAATGATATCAACAAAAATTTCATATAGAAGGGAATTACATTTTCTTATTTCACCGGGCACTGAAATAGTCAACTCCGGGCCTGTTGTCGAGTGCTGGGCTATAAGCAATTAATTGCCTAATAGATAAATCCGGATGAGTGATAATTTTATACATAGCCACTGAATGTAGTCTAAAACGATTCACAGTTAGGTGTTCGAAACACTTACATAATCTAAAAAGAGGAAATGGATACCCATTACATATAACTTTTACTTTCAATACTTCAGTTTTATAGCATTATAAACCGAAGATACATATTCGGAAGTATAACCATCAGAGCATCCATCTACAAATTTACATCCGAAATCAATTGACACGCCATTTATATGAGTATTTTTCTGGAAATTCAAAAATGCACAATCGAATTCGAAAAACGTATAACAAATATGATAATTTCTATTCGAGATGAATTTAATAAGTAAATATACATATGTATATGCATTTACATTTCTATTTACGCGCTAACAAATGCAACTTAATGAGCTCGTTAATCAACGATTTACTTTGATACCGTTTTCGTTTTACAACAATGAATCAATATGCTAATATTTATCGTACATAGGTATATTCTAGATGAACGTCGACATTCCATAATGTGGCATCATAGGTTTGGTCAGGTGGCGATGAGCAAGCAATACTACATAGTATCTTAGATAGATATCTGCTACTAGAGAAAATATTTTGATTGAGAGCAAACAAATTTAAAATTCATTCTCATTAGCAAATGAATTAATAATACTGGTTAATGTTGGCTTTGGTTATAGGCTCTTGGATTATGTTTGAAATCATCCAAGCAGAAGTTCAATGACGTCGTCGTCGTAGATGTTACGCTTCGGTACATTTTGAACACTACTCGAATTATGGCAGTGAAATCGTACGTTTTTATTTTATTATTATTTTTTTTGCAAATCTACCAAAAGAAATGATTGCATCGCATTGCCTTATCAGTGTGTCTGTAAGATTTTTTTTAAATTAAAAAAAAAAGAAAACAGAAAAAAGTTAAAATTAAATTATGATAATAAGAAGCAAAGAATCGTGCTAATATCCAATTAAACATGCTACCATTATTTTTCTATTATGCATAATTTAGTATGGTTTTGGTGAAAGGATTGGCCTGAAATTTACAAAGTGGGTTTCCATAGATTCCAGGAGAAGGATCGATTAACCTTCACAAGATAACCAGAAAGTACGTCGCGAGGTAACAAGCGCAATTACATCAACGCACTATGTACAGGAGCAGAGGGAGCAGCGATTAGGTATGAGAGCATAACCGTTTAAAGAATTACCATAGAGATGATAGGTGGACAGAGTTCGATTCAACAATCGGATGGAAGGAGAAGCTTTTGATAGAGTTTCTAACTGTGTATTCGTCGTTGATGTGCTACTAGATCAGATGGGCAAAACGACGCCCTTTA
Source organism: Pocota personata (assembly GCA_963082735.1). Lineage (NCBI taxonomy): Eukaryota > Metazoa > Arthropoda > Insecta > Diptera > Syrphidae > Pocota > Pocota personata. Next base: position 223,979,564 of record OY720430.1, read on the forward strand.
TCAAGGCGATTAGGAAGAGACTATTAAAATAATTTAAGATTCAAGGTGATGTCCGGCAATGACATAGTATTTTACCAACACTGTTATTGGTGAAAAAATAACACACGACAAAATAACCGAACAACTAAATAACTCCAACAAAATTAATTAGCAACAAAATAATAGAATTATTTTCTGTTCAGCGCATCTACTAAAAATTCCACCTGGATAAAACTGCATCCGCTTCACTCGCTTCGGCAAAGCTTTTCAATTCCCATAATATCATATACTTTACCAAGTAATCGATAACGAAAATCAATCGACCAACTGCCTGAATGTGAAATACTGGCAGTTTAAGGATTTTGACGCGTTTAAGTGAAGCTAACCACCTATCCCGATCAACTCGCCGGAAAAACAGCATCATAATATCATAATATCACTTTTCAAACCATTACGAACCGAGTTTTCCAATGGACTTTTTTTTCGGCATTCAACTGGGATACGTTGAGTTTTTATGAATGGTTATTTTCACTTAGAGCCTGCTCGTGAATACTTGATTGAATACGTGGACTCGCATTGAAACTATTTCATGAGATTGTTGTCCTGAAGGTTGTTTCTACTGATTTGCCCTTATAGATACATATCTATCAATACTACATCGATGACGGATACATCAATATAGTATATTTCTAAGGTTTTCAGACGAAAAGATGATAAGCTTCGCGATCTACAAGTACATGGGTATTTTTAACCCTTCTTAGGCAAAGAACTATATTGACCTCTATACACATACTACCAAGATGATCTAAGCATGCCCCTACGTGAGTATTTCAGCAATGTTTTCAAGTTCTTCGGTGCTTCTTAAAGATTCTGGAGATCTAGAAAGAATGATCCTCTAAGACTCTGAGAGTGTCTCTTTATCAGAACCATTCAATCATCTCATCGTTTGTGAATACTTGTTGGTTCGGAGGATTGTCAGCCGTTACGTCGAAAGACATAGTTTTAAGTATTGGGTTTAACTTAGAGCGCCCGCTTAGGGCCAGTAAGTTAGAATAAGATAGTTAAGTTAGTTAAGCTAGTTTTAAGCGTTTTGTCTAGCAATTAAGTTACAATGAATTTAAAAAATAAAAATGCATTAAAAATGAAAAAATGGAGGATTGTCAGGCCAAAACGGATGCATCAGTGATCTGAGAAGGAGACTCTTCTGCATTTATTAAATTCTGTACCAGAAGAAAATATTTGCAAAAGGTTTTTCAAAATTTAGTGCTAGAAACTGCAAATTTTTATTTGCGATTCGATTACACGAAAACTATTTAGAAATTCATGATGGTTTCAATACCACTACACTAAGTTTAAATGCAGAATGAAGCGTTCGGGAGATGAAAGCAAACATCAAGGGTATATTTCAAATGTGCTTTTACCGGTGCGCGCTTAATACCACCCACATGCTTAACTCTTTGAAAACACGAAAACTAGTAAGAAATATATGATAACCAGTGTTGAAATTGATCAAGCGACAGATGGAACACATTGCTTAAAAAAAGTAAGTAAATTCATCACCAATCCGGACAAAAGAGAAAGCTATGATCGTATTATATCGGGTCAAAACAAATACTTTTTATTCCATATTCTCGCTCGAGAACAGTTGAAGAGATTTTCATGAAATTTGGCTTTTAAGTTTTCGATGTTTTTTTTTACCGATTACTTGGTTTATAAGAATTATGTATGGAATATTATATCGGCCAGATGGCCGCCATGCTGACAAAGCCAGATATTCGAAATGAGCTTCATCACTCATAATGATTTTTTCTCAAAAGTTGGGGTCGTCAATATGGAGCTGAAAAACCTTTTCACTCCACTCTTTTCCATTTGTTGTTGAGTAAATTTTATTTTATACAGGTATAATAGTAAATCTGTTTTGCTTATTTTAAACAAACTTGCCGGAGACAATCCAAATTCTTGTGCACCGCATCTAATGAAGGTGGACACACTTTCATTAAAATTGTCTCTCATTGCAGCAATATTTTAAACCGTTCGTAAGCTACGAACTCGTCCGAACTTCACTTTACCTGCCAGTGTATACTGTATATCGAGTTTCAAAGTTATTCATTATACGCTGAATTGTTGACCAAAAAAATTTTGGTTGAAATGACATATGTCAACCAAACTAAAATGGCGGCCAAATAACATCGACCTGGAACATAAAAGATACCCTGTGGTTGTCTTGACATATCCCATTATCTAAATCAGATGAAGTGAGGATAAAATACGGAAAAAAAATCGCAAAAAATACTGAAAAATTTTCGAATTATATTTCTTTGTCAAAAACCAAGGGAAGCTTTCAAAAACTGCTTGCCCGAGATTTTTCATATTTTTTCCGTAACCTTGACATGATTCTTCATACTCCCAATTTTGATTTTCTTATCTTTCGCGTTGATACTTTCAGTGATAGAAGGACGGTAACTTTTTAACGATGGTTCTTGCCCTTTTTCGTTCAACAAATTTTATCGGAAAATACGAGTATATTTCTTACACTTTAGGACTCCTTAAGTTTTCAGTATTCATTTTACATGTCACATGATGGGGCGAAATGCTATATATATAAATTTTTTTTTTTATAAATTATACCCCAAAAAAAAATATTTTTGTACAATTTGTTACCCCTAATGATTTAGGTCTACAATACAGACAGACGCCTTATTGAATCGATTCGTATTCCATTAGTGGATAAACCGGTCAATAAAATACAATCAAAGCTAAGATAGTTCCGACACAACCTGTCATTTCTTATTTGCTGAGATACGTGCCTCTCACTCCGAAAAGACAGACAGGAGGCAATTTCTAAATTATAAAGGGTGGGTCATCTGTTGGTTTATTTTTAAAATTGTTATAAAAAAAAAATTCGTTTAATATTTTGCAAAGTTCTTTGCTTTATTGAAGAGAGTACACTTACCGATTATTTTGAAAAATAATTTCATTTAAATGGATGCCGCGGCTGGCTTGGCAGTAGACCATCCTGTCAACCCAAATTTACAGTATGGTTTTGGACTCTATTTAACGAATAGCTCGAGAAATATTGTGCTTAAGTGCCTGAATCCTTTCTGGATTGTCAGCATAACATCGATCTTTAACGGCACCCAAAAAAAAAATAGGTCAACCGGCGCCAAATCGCACCTCCGCGTAGGTCAAGCAACATCACCAAAACGAATAAGTTTTCAATATATCCCAACGTTGGTCAAGGGTAAATCGATTCATTTCGTACCGCGGAAATATGATACAGTGTTTCTGCACCAAAGAGCTGTCAGTGTCAAAATAACATATAATTGTGGATACTGTGCTACACACTCAATTTCGAAAATATAAAATCGGGCTTCGTACAGACACTCCTCTAGGGTCGGTCGTATTATAAGTCCGCACAATTTCAGCTCTGTAGGTCATTCGAAAGTCTCTGTAGCCCTGGGATTACATATTGTGGATTCTCGTACGGAACACTAAAATCAAAATACATACAGAAAAAATGGTTATATTTTCACACCTACTAAGTCACATTGAAATTTGCATAGGCGTGGGAATTCTGCAAACTATGGGCAGTATCTTCACTTTCAGATAAATTGCTAAAAACATAAGAAATGACTTCATCCTCGCAAACAAATCGTTTATGATGTAACTAAAATGAAATTGTTTACTATATACTCGTACATACCATGCATCTCAAATCTCCACAAATGCGGAGAAAAATCTAAAAATGTTGTCATCACGATTCTATAACCAAATATCACAAAACTTGTGTTTACCTTATTAGATCTGAAGCGTGACGAATAATAGTTGCCCAAAAAAGTACAATAATAAAACATCTCTCTCTCGAACTATTGTAATAATTTTTCCATTTTATTTATTTTTTTCTTTAAACTGTTACATTTTATTTAGTAAATTCTGTAAGCGTTTAATAAATGAACAATACATTTTTTTTTTGTTTTTTTGATTAAATAAACGTATAAAAAACACACATTAAATCTAGAAAAAAAAAATGATTATACTGAATCCATTACAGTTCCGATCATTTTGGAGAAACATGTTCGTTATATAAATGTTCATATGTATATTTTGTATGCATAAATATTCATGTAAACGCTCGCTTTACTAAATATTATAAATTAAATTGAATGTGATACGAGCGCCAGCTAATATAATAGGCATGCAAAACAAATTAAATAAAAAAATAAAATAATCTCAAAAATATAAAAACAAACCCACATCGCATCGTTTAAATATCAAAACTATGTAAAAATGTTAAAGAAAATTTGTGTCATAAATAATATCGATGTCTTCGAGACAATTATTAGAACTACTTCGAGAAATGAATGCAACGACTGCAACTGCAAAATGAATTATGCATGATTTTTTTGTTTAGAAAATATTATTATTTGTATTGCACTGAGAGTGTGTACCTAAGCAATGGACTTATAAGGGTTTGTTTACAATGGTGGCAACGCCCACAGGGTTGCAGTTTTATCTGCTGACGTCGACAAGAAGGAGAAATCTGTGGGATGCCAACGTCCAGATATTACTTTGTCGGCGTGCTGCGCCACAACAACCGATGGTAGTGGAAGTGTCAGATCGGCTTGGAGGTCGGTTAACACCAGTTTGTTATCATAGCCGCATGTAAGCAAGTAATAGGCCGAGGGTGAGAAACGAATCGATCTCACGTCTGCTGAATGTGGTTTAAAGCACTGTATCGGTCTGTTGCCACGAATGTCGTACAGAACACATGAACTGTCTTCATGGCCTGAGACGAGTAGTCTGCCAGATGGATCGACACAGACGGCAGCCACTGGGGATCCCTGCCGAGAGCTGGGATTCGTGGCTGGTGTGATCGTGTTTACACATCCTCTTGTGCGTAGATCCCAAAATCGTACAGTTTTATCGTGTGAACCTGAGGCAAAGACGGCACACCCCCAATTGAAGAGGGATAGTATGTGTCCACTGTGGCCACTGAGCGCTTGGAATGGAGTCGCAGTGCCACAGTCGGTGACGTAAATCTTGCAATCTCCAGCGCCGCCACTGATTAGGAGACTCGCCTTGTTGGTGGAGTCCTCTAGGAAGCATAGGTCCCTCACGGTGCCATCGTGGACTGTCAATTCGATTTCGCCTCCTTCCAGCTGCTTACTAACCTCGTTGTAGCGCATCAGTTTGATTGTCTTGTCATTCGATCCGGTGGCAACTAGCTCTCCATCTGGAGCCCAGCCCATGCAGTAGATCGAACCCTTGTGGTGTTTTGTGCGCTTGAACAACACTGTTGGTTGGTATGTTGTGTGCTGCTCCTGCACCTCCGATAATGATGGATATTCGCATATTCGAAAGGTTTTTGAATTCGAACCGACTGCATAGATCCTGCCACTGGGATGAAACTCCGCACAGCGAACTGCCTGCACGTCTTCCAGTGATGTTACAGCGACAAAGTGTGGCCGCCCGTTCTCCTTGTTTGCAAAAGCAGATTTCGATGGTTCTGCTCCAGTTGCATCGTGACTGTCAGCCATTATGGGGTTTGCTATTTCAAACTCTGCCGCCTCCTTATTCTTCTTCTGCTTGTGAAACTTCTCAAACAGCTCCCCTTTCATTCTGGTCGAGAAGTTAGGGCCTGCTTTTGGAGTGCCAAACGAATCATCTAAAAGTCCACCCATTGGTGCTGCTACAGCCTGTGGTGGTGATGTTGCCACAGCTGGCGGTGTTTGCTTCACAATTTTCATATGTGATGGAATTGTCTGGGATTCACTCAACGAATCCCTTCTAGAACTCTTTGCAGTGGAAGTCGCCGTGACTGGGCTCTCCCTTCCACTACTCTTGTCATGTTGCTTCTCTGATATCTGCATCTCATTCGAACTGTGTATGTCTCTATACTCCTGAATCGATGGAAGACTTTCAAACTCTCCGTGATTATTGTTGCCATTCGCCGAGAAGTCACTCGAAAACAACCTATCCACACTCGAAGCCATGATATTCCTGTTCGTTGGCTTAATACCCGTCAAATGGAAACTAGCAAAACTCGATCTTGACATGGATGACTTCTCAATTGTCTCCGACAATTTGGCGGCATTCATTCCAAACGGCAGCGCTTCTAGATTCGACACCAACGACCTGGTCATAATATCGGCAGCACTTCGTGGCCGAGTAAAAGGCATCACTGAATGTGGAAACGTCTTCGGTTTGATTGGTGTCACCAGCATATGCTCTGTCCACGATGTCTCCAACGATGGTCGCTCCAGACACTCAACGTTCACGTTCAATGTCTTCTGTTCGAACGGCACAGAGAATATCTCCGATGGGATGCTCTGTAACCAACTGAGTAATGAAAGATCTGAATCACTAAAACCTACCGATCCGTCCAGCAACTTGGAGAATATCAAGTCTTGACTAAACGCCTCCGTAGAACCAGTCGCCTTCGCTTGGCAATAACTAACACACGACTCGTAGAGCACGCCTTTTATGATCAACTGTATTAGCCGGTCGTTCTTGGCCCACGGCGCCACGTTCAGCTTCGAATCGTGCGGTAGAAACTTCTCAACCAATGGAAAAATCTCACGGAAGCATTGAACTCTGGCCTTGCTGGGATTCCAGTCTCTGAACTGCAGATGATCAGCCAACCGTGGAAAAGTTAACAGCAAACACAAATTCGAGTATTCCTCCTTCGTTGGGGCTAACTTCTCTAATTGCTCCAAAATCTGTACCACTTCCTCGACAGCACCTTCCATGGAGTTCACACCCTGACCAGCTGCCGTATTCGAGCCACCCGCCTCTGATTTTATGCACAACAACTCGATATACTTGTGACGCAGTATAGTGTAACAGAATTTCTTAATATTAAACTGTGTGAGGGCTTCCAATGGTTGAATAAATTCAATCACATCGTCCCACTGGCCGTCGAGTATCAATTGACGCAGAAATAACACATCATCTGAGTATTGGCCATTAATAACACCAGTCTCGCGCTCAAGAGAAAGCTGGCTTATGTGTAACTCACGGTTGTCGAGAAACTCCAACGTTAGCCTCACTACGTCTTCTTCACGTAGTGCCAGTTTTGCGGATTGCATTTTCTCTCTCACTACACGGCTACGGGCCCCAGCAGCACTGCTCGTAGAAACAAGTGAAAATGTCGGGTTTTTGTGCGGCGCTCCCAATTGATTTTTCACACCAACACGCAACGTGTTTTTCGTAGAACGGATTTTTCCGAACGCGTTTCGATTTCGAGTTCGATCTCTCTCGTAAATAACAGACACCAACCACAAGATTTCACACAGAAAATTAATTAAAATATTTTGATACTCCTCTTCCTCGACATCACAAACAATGCACACGAATGCACACTAAAACAACACAAAATAGTTTCCTTATAAGAATTTTTACACATACCAATGGGCAAAAGTGACAGTCAACGAAACAGATGTTTTATGACAGGCAAGGTGAGTGGATTCAGTGTGTTATTTGTGGGATAAGAGATTTTCCGATGCAAAAATGGGTCTGTTCGGGAATTGTTTGGGTGGTCAGATCGATATGTGTATTTCGAATATATGTATGTTTTTGACCAGCAGAATTAAATTATTTGACTAGCAATTTAATAATTTTGTTTTTTTTTTTTTTTGTGCTTTCCAATATGCCAACATCGAAAACAATCGAAGTTTATGTTTTCTTCATTGTGAAATTGTCTTTCACAAAATGTGGCAAAAGGGACCAGCGTAATTTGAATGCAAAATGTATTTTTTTACAGTTTTAAAATCACCACAATTTTGACAAACTTAACCTAACAAAAAATGATATTTAAAAGACTAATTAATTATCAGTAAAGATTATTTTCATATTTTAAAAAATAGCGATTTGAAGATGTTCTGGTAAAGTAAGATCTAGTCAAAAACACAAAAATAAAAGTTATTTGGTGAGGAAACTATTACTAACAATGAACGTTTTCCATTGTACCAGTGAAAGAACACATTTTTGAAGGTATAAACAGTGCTGTTTTGCCTTAAGAGTATTTTCTGCTGAATTATAATATTTTTACAATAAAATAATTTAAAGGTAATTTAAAAGAGAAAACATTTCGTGGAAACATGATATTATGGATGTATGTATGGAGTAATAGTGAAGAAGTGATATTAACCAATTAGTATGCATTATTTTTTTGGGATTTTCAAATGAAATAAGAAAAAAATAGAAAAAACATCAGTTCAAATAATTTATTGAAGTCTCCAGGCACATGAAGTATTCTTTAATTTTTTTTTTATTACGTCCTCCATATTACCAAGTTTACACTTGAAAGAAGTGACTATGAGTGTCCAAAAATTGAGTAATGAAGTTTCATGTCCAGATCAAGAGCAAAGTGAGCCACCCACATTAAACTTTAAATACTCCAGGATACCATATTACTCAGTTTACACTCAAGGAAAATTGCTTTGAGTGGTCGTAACACTGGTGTTTTAAGTAATGTCCACGAGCGAAGCGAGTCTTACACCTCAGACTTTAAATACTCCTGGATGTCATTATACTCAGTTTTAACATAAGGGAAGTTCCTACGAGTACCCGAAAATATAATAAAACGGTATTGGATGTTTTCCCTTTCTTTTTCTTCTTTCATTTGAAAATCCCAGAAATAAATACATACTTACAAATCACTTTTTTTACTATCATTTCATACATATAGGTGCTTATAAAGTAATTTTGCTCCGAATTGCTTTAACCTCATTTTTACTAGATTTGTATTGTTTTTACAATTAAGCAGAAAATAAAGCAAAGCCTACATCCTCCTAAACTTTCCATATATTAAAGTTTTTCAGAAACAAATGCAAATCAAAAGTATGTCTTCTTCTTCTTTTGCTTACGGTGCAGTTATGATCCGGAATAGAAAGATCACAACCCTTCGAATTTACTGCATCCCTGCTGGTCCGCCTGTGGGGTTTGCCGAACATACATCAAAAGTATGTATGTTTTGAAAAAATATCTTAATATCCACACCAGAGAAAATTCGCTCAAAAACACGTAGTTACATATCAATTTTCTTAAGCATGCATTTTTTTCCATATCAGCTATAGCGACATTTTTTTTATTTGTTTTAATTTTTGTATACTCGCTTTGTATACAACAACAAATATTTGCCCGAAAATGCGTCCACGTTTCGTTGTTTATCAGCCCAAACACAAATGTTTTCCATTCAGAATTGAAAACAAAAAACACACAAACATCTGTTTAAATATTATTAAACAGCACTTTTTAAATAAGTTTTATATTGTTTTTACATTTATTTATATTGTGTACTGGGCTTAAAACTACAACTTATCTATGTCGGAAAACTTTAATTATTTATAAAATGGTTAGCAATAAATAGTATATATATTTTTAAAACCTTTTTTTTTTTTGACTAACAAAAAATATCAGCAGAAAATAAAAAAATAATCTACAATAATGTTAGGATTCATATATTGTTTTTGAATAAATGTTTCCTTCTTATCGTGTGTCCTGAAGCATTGTTTCCTTCCAGATCATCTTTTGTTATTCTGATTGCATGTACCCTTTCTGCTGATTTGATTTTATATTATTCCATTCGGCCTGGGAAGTACTCGTAAGTACATATAGCTGCCACCAACTACACATGCTCTCAGTAGCGGTTAGATGAGTTGTGTAGTTACCTTTAAGCTTTACGCTAGTTTACGATCAAAGAAAAGCACAAGTATTTGCTAAAAACGAAAGCGTGTCAACGAAAAGATTAAAATAAGGCATGTTCTAGTTACAGAATCACTCACAGATTTTCCTCCAATCCGGCAGTGGTGAATATTTGTGAGTGGAACACGAATTCTCCGTAGAGTAGGATATTAGTGATCAAAAACATATCTAGGTTCTAGCTCCCTAAAACTATTTATTTAAAAAAAAAAAATATTTGAATAATTGCAAAACAAAATAGAAATTAAAACTATTCTGAGTTATGTATATGTGATACAAGAATAAACTTTATGCCAATAAAGAAACTGAAAATTAAGTTGTATAAGCCGTATTTTTCGAATTGCGTCTACCATTTATATCTGTCTCAGCACTAAACTGTTAAAAATGAATATTTTGTAATTTCACTAATCCATTTCTGCATCAAAAATCATTTGTTTGAATATTTCTGCATGAATAGAAAAACACGGAAATCGGAATACGAAAAATATACTCTTTTCCTCACATTCCGAACAAATAAAGAAGAAAGGGCGGGTACTGTCATTCGGAATTCTCCATCAATTGCTAAACCGTTTTTTTAGCCAAGACGTATGAAAGGCAAGGGGAAATCTCTAAAAAAGTAAGCACTTTGGAGAGATATTTGTAGCAGAAATGAGACATATTTGCCTTGTTGTCACGCACTATCTTATAATGAAATGGAGTAAGATAGCAATATACATACATTCGTACGTCCTTATTCATCTAATGGACGTGATGACTGATGCGAGAATATTAGTATTGAAGTGCTTATGTTGTTAAACCGGTATTATAACTAATGCAAGAATACCAATGTGGAATGACAGGAACAATGTCATTTTATTTCCTATTCCTCGTATGTAGTTCAGATTCTTCAATACTGAGGATATAATATAAACCGGAAAATCTAACGGTTCCTTCAAAACGGTTCACGACAAAAAAAATAATAATAATAATAATAATTGGGATACCTCTTTATCTACTGAACGGCTCACTTCTGCGTACCTCATTTTACATTTTCTTTTTTTATGATTATGAATATTCACGTATACGTATTGGCGGATATTCTCAAAAATAATCCGTTCCACAGACAGCACATCTCCACTCCACAAATGACTGAAAGTAGTAAAATGAAAAATACGTAAGTCTGACAACGCAGACTGAACGCAACCATTGAATTTCAAAAATTGTTATTTGGCAATTCAATTTAACAAAAGTGTATACACTTTCCATATTTACAAAATTTTCTTCATTACATGCATGACAGAGGCTTTGGAACTCATTTTTTATATGTAAAGAAATATGACTCAATTTCACAATTGAGAGCGAGTATTTAATTTCCAAACCAATTATAATGATTGACAGACGTTACCTAGAAGTAGGCGTGTTTGTGGGTTGGTGTACAAATTAATTGAATGTAAATTGCAATTCTCGATTTTGTATAATCATTTGGACTTAGTGACAATTGCTTTGAATGATACTCATTACAGAATATGAAATTACTTCCTACTGACATTGGTCCGGTTCAGTTGGCCTAAGCACTTGCATCCCCAAAGCACTAATCGCTTAAAGACCAACTGACGATAAGGCAGTCATTTTTCAAAAAATATTGAAGCCCTTTAACCAACTGAACCGGTCCAACTTCCGATCACAACAAACAGCGCTTAGCTACTATTAATATACAGGGTGTCCACTTTAAAAGCGATCAAACGGCTATAACTGTTAAACGGTAATAGATATGATTTCAATGTGTTTTTTCTTTCATAAACTTCGAATTAGTTACGATAATATGATCACACAATTTCAACACGAGATAATATAGAAAATAATGCACCTTATTTTGCTTTTTAAGATAAGCCAAAGTTTTTTATTTTTACTTAAACCCTTCTCATTATGTCTGAAAGCCAATTCACCACTAAAATTAATTTGAAGAACATCCATTTTGTTAAAAATTACTACCAAATATAGAACATTTGAATGGGATTAAATAGCTGTAACTTTTTTAACGGTGAAAGGTAGAATAAACAAAAATTTATGAAGTGCGAGACTCGCCTCGCGCTTTAAGTTTTCATACCCGAGGGTGGAATGTAAAGGAATCAAAAATATTTCAATCACCTTTATTGGCAGCCTAACTAAAGAATATCTGAACAGATTTTGATGATTTTTTTTTGTTCATACCAAATTCGTACATTCCCGTTTTTGTAACCTATATTTACAACCTACAAAAATAGACCTGATGGTTTATGCTATTTCTGGAATTCAAATATCTTTGTATCTAAATATCTAAAAAAAATATATATCAATATATGTAGGTGTCATGAACATTTTTGATCTCGAGTTCTGTATCCTTATACTCATAGCTGTGTCACTGACAATAAAACGACAGGTACATATTCCTATTCTCATTACTTCATTCAATTCACACTTTGATCGAATGGGAATATGTAAAAAAAAAAGTGAGGATAGAAAAGGTCTGTTCCCACTCTGAAAGTTCAAATAATTTCGCACAAAATTTCTACGCACGGTGACAGGTATAAGGTGAGATGAGGTGAAAATCTGTCTCTTAGACCATGAAAATAAGAGTTTCTGTTTGTCTGTCCGTCTGTTCATATATACAGCCGATTGCCCAAACTGTCTTAAGGACTTACACTACAGGCCAAAAGTTTGAGGTCTACCTAAACAATTGACTTCATTCATGCATAAAGATTGAATTTTATGAATTACAATACATTGGTTTTTTTTACCTTAATGTTTTACCTGAACAATACACAGCACATTCAGATAATAAAAGTTGGATTTTACATCCACGTTTTTGAACGATGGGCGTTTTGTTTACAAATATGGAAAAAACCGCTTTTGTGGTTTATTGAAAGTGTTTAGGTTTTTCATAATTATTAAATTTTATAAGTTTTAGTCATTGACTCGGCACTTGTCTATGACTCATTACATAAAAAGGGTTCTCAAATCCCAAAATTTGTCGAACTGGATTGCAAGGGTCACACACACTTTGAAATAAGAATTTATTTGAGAATCTTCACGTCTTGAGTAAAGAACTCGTTAAAAAAAAAGTCAGTAAGTAAAAAAGTAAAAAAAAAGTCACGGAAACCACAATCGAGAAACGATCTACAAACATCACCCTGCTTAAAGAAGCCAAATCGCAGCGGGAAATTGCTTCGCAGTTGAAGGTAACAAGGTGCTGCGTTCACGAGGATCGACTAATAGCCACAACAAGCAAAGGAAGTAGACGAAACAGCACCCGAAATACGCGCCGGAATAAATGAAACACAGAATAAACCGCTATCCTTGACAACGGTCAAACGAAGATTAAGACATGCTGGACTATTTGGGGGATGGTGAAAATCCCAGAAAAAGTTAAAATGGGCCAAAAAATATAAAGACTGGATGGAAGAAGATTTCAACAGAGTTATATGGAGCGCTGAATCCAAGTTCGAAGTATTTGGCACAAAACGGAGGGTTTTCGTTCGACACAGCGCTGAACCAAAGATGCTACTAGATTGTGTGGTTCCTACCGTCAAGCATGGAGGCGGTTCCTGTTATGGTCTTGGGATGTTTCTCTTCAAGGAGTGGGAGATCTGACTCGAGTGAATGAATGAAAAAATGAATAAGGAGGCATACAAAACAATATTGAAAGAAATCGCTGTGATCTCTGGACTAAGATTAATTGGCAAAGGATTCGTATTTCAACATGACAACGACCGTAAATACACGTCAAGACTTTGTCAAGACTACCTGAAACAGAAGGAAGATGAAGAAATCTTACAAATCATGACAATCACCAGATTTAAACCTTACAAAATGTTATGGGAGGAACTGGATAGAAAGGTCCGGGATCAATGCCCATCATCAGAATATGCATTGTATTACTGGAGCAATATATATTATTATACCACAGGCAACAATTACGACAAAAAAAAACATAATAATTGAGATATCTATCTATCTATTATTTATCTTTTAATGGTCCAGCACATCTCTACAAATGATTGAAAGTAATAAAAAGAAAAATACGTTTATATTAGTGTACCACAGGCAACAATTCAAAAACTGATAGCTAGAATGCTAAAATGAGTGGCTTTTTCGACCAAAAATCGGTTAAATTATTTTTATTTTTTTTTTCCTTTACGTTGAGAACAAAATGAAAATATTTTTCTTCTTATTTTGGTTTCATATATGTTCGCCGTTCATTTTACATGAGTTTTTTCGATGTTAGATTTTGTTTTTTCCTTCCAGCACTGAGAGCGGCCTCAAACAGCCTGCAGTGTACATCAAACTTCACAATTCGAGGCGAAATCGGAACTTTCATTTTAACTCTTAAGTATAACAAATTATATTTTCTCTAAAATTGGTCTATCGTTTTTGTTAAAATTGAATAATATTTGAGTCATAGCTATGGCGTAGCGTATCAGGTTTTTGTAGCAAAAACTCCAGGATACCTACTTTAGTTCATTGACGTATTTTAAAAAAATTACAATTCCTCGGACACCACTTAACCGATTTTGCTCAAAATCGATACATACTTAAAAAAAAAACCGGTTCGCAGTGAAGTACAAAAGAAGGAAGAGATTGGATTTATAGCTAATCTCTGTCGCTCTACGTTCCATTTCCTTTTCTACCCAGTTTGACAAGTTCCAGGTATACCTACTTTCAAGAGTTTGAATTTACTTGAAAACTCCATGTCGTTTCACCCAGATTGATTCTGATTCCGGTCTAGCGGCGGTGTTATCAAGTCATTATTACGGACCACTTTTAGATTCTATTGCTCCTAATCATCAGTTGGTCCTGTTTTGTTTGTCTGCTTTCGCAATGTCAGGCTTTTTCTATTGACTGAAATTTACTATTTCGACTAAACAAAAACAAAAGTCCTCTTGATTTTCATAACGACAACAGTATACTTAGATTCTGGTACAATTATTTCACTTTACTTTTATTTTACTTTCCATTTTCTTTCTTTTATACAAAAACTTAAACAAAACACTTTATAATGTAAAAAAAAAAAATTATTTATAAAATTTCATACAAAGAAAAAAAATTATCTTAAAACGAAAAGTAAAATTTAATTTTATACAGTGTCATGTGATTTTATTTCGTATATATTTTATATTTATGTATATTCTTTAGAGCTACACACTTAAATATAAATAATTTAATATCTTTCTTTCAATACATTCGCTATAATAGTATATATTGCTATACATATATATTTATTTCTTTTCGTAAAAAGAACAAAAAAAAAAAAGTAAATTTACTTTAAATATTTTTTCTTTTTAAATAAATTTCTCAATAATAGTTATTTTATTTTTTTGTATCTTTATTTACATAAATATTCTCTTAAAACAAAGAAAATAATAGATTTGTGTTTTTTTTATAAATTTTATTTTTAAATTATTTGAATCCTACAATAAGGCAATTTTTATTCAAACTTTGCTTTGAAAAGGAAGAAACAAAATAAAGGAAAACAATGAGAAAAAGGGAAATTAACCAATAAAAACTAAATGTGATATGAAAATTGTTTTATTATTGTGTATTTTTTTTTTTTTTCTTTCTTTATGTTGCAATCAGTCCCTCAGTTCCATGTTTGTTTCTAAATGAACAAAAATTAGGAGAAATACAATCCACAAAAGGAATATGCATTTTATCGTTAGTTTTAGATGCAAAAACGATCGAGAAGTGCTTACAGATATTTAGTATAGCGAATCGAATGTGATTCACACTCTCACTCCACAAAGAGTTAAGCAAATCTAAGATGGTTATACAGATGTTTAACAAAACTCAATAAAATAGGTCCCAGGTAGATGATATAATTTGCTTTGGCATAAATCCACACTCATTAGGAGATTGTTGTAAATTTGTTGAAGAAGTTTTTAAAACTCATGTAAATAGGATTCACTGGCTTAAGTTAACGATTCCTTGTCTCTTTTAGAACGATGCAATCTTGATTTTGCAGACAAAATGTAGGTAAGCGCATCGCTTATTCATCGAATAAGCCCGCGTGTTTTCTGGAGTGTTATAAGAGCTTCTAAATTCCAGAGTGCTACTGGTAAGATAGTAGGATTGCAGCCGCTGGAATAGTGGTCGGTGTTCAAGGAATAACTTCATAAGGGGAGAGGTCGCATGTCTAGGATCAATCTTCATATGCTTCTTTCAATTTTCTTTAAGTGGTGAACTAGCTTTGACATTTTTCAGTAGACTCTTGGTCAAATTATCGTCACTGCATTGAACATCTGCTTCTAATGTGGAAATAATATGAAGAACATACATTTTGAAAGTATTCAGGACTATTTGCATTAGAATTAAGACCACGATAAAAAAAAGGAAATATGTTCCACTTTGTGGAGCGAGATCTACGCACATTTTCAAGAACATTCAATAGAAGTCTCCTTCTCAACTTCAACCAACACTGAAGTTCCACTTACGATACACATGGTACGAAATCGCTTCTATATATAGGTAGCTACTCCCGCTCTATTTTTCCAATTCCTCTGTGGCACAAAAATCCACCAAGTCTGTGTGCGTTAGTAAGACTTCATCTCAAACCAGTTTGTTTATGCGTAGCGCTTCCAGGTAAAAAATAATTTCCACTTTGTGAAATTCACTTAGTCCATATTCGTTGAAAACTAGCTCCCATTCAAAAACAAGTCTCTGTCTCTGTCTCAACGTCACGCAACACTTCTTTCGTTCTTCTTGGTAGAAAAAACGCCCACCATCTAATTCCTTTCGCTTATTTCCCCTCACAGCTTATTCGAAGAACTCCTTGAACCTCTTCTTAAAGCTTTTGCTCTTACTCTTCTTAATAATCTTTGAGTTCTTCACAATCGATTCCATATTTCTGATCGTCTTCAGATTACTCTCGCTCTTCTCCATCAATCGCGCATCGAAAATATTATAAAACTCAGCGTTTGTATCACATTCTACATCGCATAGTTCCGTCTTGTATCGATTATTCACATAATGTCGAAACATTGACGTTTCCACAAACCATTCTAAGAAGAACTTAATATTCTGCGACGTGTGCGATTGGATAAATTGCTCCTTATGAAAGTAACTAAGTCGATAATCGCCAAAGAGCTCGATAAAAAAACGCAGGAAAGCTTCACTGATCAGCACACTGGAAAGCATCTTTCCCTTGTCTATCAGATCGACCATTGCCAGGGAAACTTGTAGTGATTTTCGGAGAGATGGTGGAATGATAGTCCTTTCATCGCCACACGTCTGTGTGATTCGCTTAGAGTCTAAATTGACCACTGCGCCATCTTCAATCTCAAACGTGAGGGGTTCTAGTATTCCCGCGAGGACTGGAAACGGTGCTTGACAAATCTCCACCAAATTCGACGGTAAGATGGTGACTATCGTGTACTGCCACTGAAATGGATACAACATCGTCTGCAGCGCCAGAATTGCCTTTGAAAGCAGCGAGATATTGCAACTCTGTAGGATGACCTTCCTCTCCAGTAGCAGATTCGAGAAGACATCAATAAGCAGCTCAGGACCTAGGCAAATCAGCAGTTCGCTGAGTTCCGTATTCTCCAAACGCAAATCACTTGGTCGTCGTATGAAAATCTCATCATACCGTGGGTCCCTCATAATCAGACTTCGATTCACCAGATAGTCATATGGCTGTGCTTGGCTTTGATTTCCAGTTGTGCCACTTCTCCTTCCATCATTCAGCGTCGCTGAACCTTCTGAGAAAGCTGCCTGAGCTGCCGACTCTGTCAGCCACTTCGGATTCGCCTCCAAACTCATTCGTTTCGGCGACACTTTCGACGAG
>OY720430.1:223997242-224065016 GCA_963082735.1 Pocota personata
GCTGAAAATGAACGTTTAAGTAGCGTTTCGCAAATAATTTAAGAATTCCCTTTAGTCGAGTAAAGGGTTTCAGAAATACATGAAAAACTCAACGCATCGCCGCTTTGTCTATCCTAATTCCGGACTATCACATAGCACTTTCTGAATAGCGGACCGGCGAGACAGTAGTCGGAAGACGACGCAACAAAATTTAAATTATATCTGAAATGCTGCTTAACTTGTACTTTACAAATACCAATAAATTATATTGCATTGCAGCTTTACTAGCTCTAGCGAGGAAAAGCAACCAACAGCCACGAGAGCAAAAAAAAAAAATCAAATCTAAGTTTCTCCAATCACTACGTCAAAAATGGGTTCGTGCCTGGTAGTATAATGAATTTAAGTGAGATCTGAGTGCTCCGGGATTAGGTTTTCTTTTTAATGTTTGAAAAAAGGTAAAAAAATTAAGTGAAGAAGCAAAGCGGCAAATATGTATTTCTAGAGCTCTTTTTTGTCGGTCCGCTAAGTTTTTAAATTTAGGCAGGAAGTTTTTTTTTTTTATTATTTGCACGTGTGAAAGGGGTTATGAATACCCTTATACTAATTTTTAGGACACGGGCGTTTTGAGGAAAGGGGAAGAGACAGAGAGAAAAACAGATTGGTGTAGTTGGTTTGAAACCCAGCTGGTATTAAGTTTCAGTGAACTCCAAGGGTGGCTGTCCAGATAACTGGGGAGCTTGTTTGTTTTTGCTTTTGTCGTTGTTCATGATTCACAGTATTTTTTTTTTCCGTCCTCCTGATGACATCACCACGATCAAGTTGCATTTTAGCCATATGATCGCCCTACTGCCAGTGAGTTCGCAGTAGAGTTGACATAAGCTTTCGCAATTGAACGACTTTTTATTTATTTCATGTGAAATAAATAGATGATTATTGACATCAGGATTCGAACCGTGAACCTATAGCGTGACAAGCGATGATGTTATCACTACACCACGGCCACCCTTGCCAAAGTCTTGAACTTCAAAGGAACTACATCACTCTCATTTACGTCTACACCTAATTGCAGCAACGTTAACTTGGGAAAAGCAGTGGTTACACTGTCTGAAAATTTTTAATAATTTCCGAACGTTGCTCATTCGTGAACTTCACCATGATAAAAATCTAAACCTTGACATTGACAGATCATAAAAAAAGTTTAAGGGTGCGTTTGTATTAAAATACAAAATTGTTATGTCCCTATTGATAAACCCTTCATAAGTTAATACATACTAAAGTCTAGGACATATACGCAGTGGTATGGAAACTTTGGTGTTGGCTCCAATGACACCAGCCCCAACTCCAGATTCCATTTTCAATCCGTCCGTAAACCATACCAGATTTCGAGGGTCGAAGGAAGGAGCACCGTCACCACCTTTGATTACAACTGTCCACTTTGTCATTGTTAAGTTTTCCCATAAGGTATCCAGATTTGAATACTAATCTTTCAAAAAAACTGGTCTACAACTATTCCGGAGAGCGATGAAGTAATAATTTTTTTTTTATACTAAAGATCAATTAACTCATTATGTCATTAACTAAGAAATACATCATTCATCTCATCGCTATCACTTTCATTATAGATGATCACTGTTTGCAAAATCACGTCTGAAATCGATGCCAATCATTACTGTGCGGAGTAATTGCAAATGAGGCAGGCAATCGCTTGTAGCTTATCGCGTAAAGTTCACTTCATATTGTTTCTAATCGCGGTTTCTCAGGCCAGTATGTAGTAACTTAAGTTTCATTCACAGTTCAGTTTGTTTTTACATCCCATAGCAACTGTTTAGTTCGATAAAACAAATACAAAAATAAATCAGCGATTGCCAGGGTAGGGGGGATGTACCTATATAACGAATTCAAATCCATGCATAAGTACTTTTAAGAAATGTGCATCATTCAAAGCAAAAAAGAAGTATTTCTGGCGCACAATTTTACAAGCAATGGTTAATGATTGAAGATTCGCACATAAAAGCATCGATTGTCTATTTATGTACATAACTTAATAAGTATTCTAAATTTTTCTAAATTGTGAGGAAGTACTCTTATTCATCTAATTGCTTCCATATGATGTAATAGGATAGACCTTCAATCATCTTTCTCAGAGAAATGCAAATCTAATTAGTATCAGCTGAACTGGTTCTCAAGTGACAATTCGAATGTGCACACCAAGAGCGACCTGAATCTATATTTTGATTTCAAATATCGCGTGTGTTCGAGAGTTAAGGATATTTCCCTTACCCGAGGCGAAATCACTGTGTGGGATCTATTGATTTTATCATTATATGAATTTAGGAGTGGTAGTTATTGGGGGCAACTTGCCTCACGGCAAATAACTATGCCATATATACTGACTAATCATTAGATAATAAGGGATTGTTCATATAATTAACAAATTCGCCTATGTATATGAATATAACGTCACACAGTCTGTCATTAGTTAGCTAACTAGCAGTCTGACTTAGTGGGATATTCATCAATTTGGAGGAATTCGGGTGAGGACGACTCTACGTCGTATTTGTTATAAAGGTCACATCTGCTTTAGGTAAAGATTCTAGGTTATGTGTATTCGTCCTGAAGCAAGAAATAATGGAATTTTCAGTGACCTATTTATGATGGAATGTTTATAATCAGAACAATAGACATAATTTGCAAAAAAAAAAAGGGAATTTACCAGCAAAACATTTTAACAAAAGATTTATAAAAAGTCACCACCCTTGTCGCATTGATAACGTTGATGACTGTTACGTTCGGGGGAATTTCGAATTTAGTTAATGCTCTGTATTAATTGTTAAAACGTGACAGCCAACCTAAATTAAGGATTTAATTTGGCAAATTAATGTATAGAATATCGAGAAAGCAATCTCTTGCACGAATGTATTTTTGTGAAATTGCAGGTAGCTTTCGCTAGCGACTGCATTTCAGAACAATTACATTGTGTCACAATTTACATATACAAATACACATAGAAGTTGGGGTAAGTTCCAAAACAAATTTGGAGCCGATATCGGAATAGCAGTTGAACAGCTCATTGTATACGATACGTAGCTCTTATACGTCTTTGCAATAAATCCAATCTCTCCAATCAGGTACGTATAAATGCCGACAAATTTGTCGACCCCATAGTGCGCTAATTATTTAGGCACTGTCGCGTTGAAGAAGAAAATAGTACACACAATTGTTAAAATGTTCGATTTTTTTTTTCATAAATTCGTTAAAGAGCCAAAAGTTGGTAAGCCATGTTCTGCATATGACAAATATTGTTTAGATGTCGAAAAAATTTTGTTTTTGGAATTCAATTATCAGATTTCAGAATGACAGCAAACCAATGCGATGAAATGCCAACAATTTACTGCACGTCTCTTACACATGCATTCCTGCATGCATCAATGCAAGCTGCTTTGCTGCACATCTGTTTCAAGCATAAGTCGTTTTTGAAAAAAATCGTTTTTTTTAAACTCGGCCATTAGTAAAGTACCGTTCATTTTGAGATTAGAATGAAAATTCTTATTTCGTTTCGAATAGTAAACCCACAGACACCAGATATAAAGTTTGAAGAATTGTCGTCCACCCGTTTAGGCTGCACATGTATAAACAGAATTGACAAACTCACTTTTTAGAGTTTAGAGCAAGCACGTTTCCTTTCTTGATCCTCCTGCGTTGGCCACATCAACACCTTAAGGATTTTCAAGAAGCCGTTCGATATTGTAAACAGAGTTTTTATATAGCGTGTCTTACGCATAAGTGGTATACCGGACAGTATGGTGGCTAATATTAAGTCAAGCTACGACGGTGCGAAATTTCACGTGCCCCATAGGAGTAGGCTATCGGATGATTTCGAGATTTGAAACCGTCTTCGATAAGATTTTACACTATCGCCACTACTTTTTTGGCTCTTTGGTGTTTTATGCGAAATAGTAGTCTTACAACATATCTCAAAAACCTTGACTACGCCGATGATGTTTGCTTCCTAACGCATATAATTATTGCCTTGCACAAAATGTACACCGACTTAGTGACAGAGGCAAATCAGGTGGGGCTGACGATAAACTCCGTCAAAACTAATTTTAATGAGAACCCATCAACCTTATAAGCTTGGCAACAGATCAAGAGAGTACACAATTTCCGGTAGCTTAGAAGTATTGTCTCGATTGATGGTGGTATCGAATTGGACGTATGTAGTAGATCCGAGAAAGCAAAAATTGCGTTCGGTGGGTAAGAATCCCACCTCCTAACGTAAAAAAAAAAACTCTTCCGGTCGATGTCACAAGAAAGATGTCCCCATAAAGCGACAAAGAAGCTAACAAATCAAACATCATTATTGTGTTCACCTTTGCACAGCTTTATATTCAGCTTTGCGACTGTTCTGTAATCAGCAGAGCTCTCACAAATCTGATAAGATTTGTCCATTGGGAATGCCACTCATTAGTTAACCTCCTAAAAATGAATGGATGCCGTGGCTCAGTGGTTAAGTGCAAACAAAATTATTTAAACCTTTTTGCGCATTAACTTAGTATAAATGTCACTCATTGACCTGTCAATATAGAATGAATGTGTTCAATGCTAGTTTCACCACGATTGCGTTCAAACGTGTGCCAAATACTGGTACTAGGTATCGCTGATAAGTTCGCGGTCTAAGGCATTAAGTGAAAGAAGAGATCCGATTAAAATATTTTATTTCCCAATATAATCTCCCTCGAGTGAAATGCATTTCTCACATCGGGCATACAGTGCCTTAATACCATCGAAAAAATATCCTCTTTCTTTGCCTTCAAAATGACTTTCTACGGCCGCCTTGATCTCGTTCTGATCTGCAAAAACAGTCGCCATAAGCTTCAAAACCGACTTTTCCACCTTAAATTTCTTCGGCGGTTTCTCCCCTTTTTCAATTCACTGCATAGATTCTTGTTGGACTCCGAATCTTATTGGCGAACCCAAGTCTCATCTACAGTTACGATTCGGTTGCAAATTTCGTCGAGATTGTCGCCGGCCAACTCCAAAAAAATCTTTGTCGAACGGCGTGAGCATTTGCGGTACCCAGCGCGCACAAATTTTTTTCATATTTAAATGCTCGTGCAAAATTTCTCCAATCCATTCTTTGCTAACGTGCAACTCGTCCGCTATCTGCCATGTTTTTATTCTTTGGTCGGCCAGAACTAATTTTTCAACTTTTCCAACGTTTTCTTCAGTGACCACTGGTGCAGGACACCCTGGGCGGGGGTCGTCTTCACAGCTCTCTCGCCCTTGTTGAAAAAAGCGAACGCATTTTTTGACTATGAAAAGCCAGAATCCAGAAGAATCGATGACATGTCTTCGAAAATTTCTTTAGACGATTTTCCCTTTTTCACGAGATACTTTATCACGACGCGCTGCTCAAAATTGCGAGAATTTCCGATTTCGACTGACGTGGTAATGTTTATCCTACCACAGATAATAACAAAATGAGATTATTATTGAAGCGAGGTGATATTTATACTAGTCGCAGTTAGTGCTATCACTAATCAAAAGATGGCTCGTTGTTGAGTATCTCAGGCCGCGAACTTATAAGCCGCTTCTCATACGTGCGACCCAATCAAGGATTTTATTTCAGTTGCCTACCTTATTTGCAACATATACTTGAAGTATAAATAAATTATAAATCGTCGAGTGAGTCAATACGTGACCCGCGGGTTACTAGTCTTGCTACTGTCAAATATTTTTTTTTTTGTTTCATTTTTAAAGAAGGTTATGTAGAATAATTTAGTAACGAATCAAAAAAGACCTATATTTAACTCTTGATGCTGCAAACAAACAGGTTTTCGCACCACATTAGCTGTTCTGCGAACCATCATACGATAATACGCCCAGTAATTGTTTATCTTTTATTTATTTTCAACATATAACTGAATAGCATAACCTTTTCATTTGTCTATTGCCACGTATTGCACATTTGTTTACCGATAATCGCTTTCCACTTTATGCTTAAACGCATTCCCCTATCCGGTTTATTTATCATGCATCGCTGCTTACGTGACATTATTCTCCCACAAATTTTTGCATGCACATATTATTATAGCAATTTAATTAAAACACAAACAAATCTGAACTTTACTTCCAGTTCTCATTGTTATTATTTAAGGAAGACCTTC
Organism: Pocota personata; assembly: GCA_963082735.1. Lineage (NCBI taxonomy): Eukaryota > Metazoa > Arthropoda > Insecta > Diptera > Syrphidae > Pocota > Pocota personata. The sequence goes on from OY720430.1 coordinate 224,003,389, forward strand.
AGCATATTACTTACATCTCCACAAAACCTTTTTATCCATTTATTAAATAAATATGTCAATGGAAAAGCCCCAAGAACTGTATAGAGTATAGGGTTTTTCTACTTCACCACTCATTGCCAACACGCCACATGTGATTACATTTAATTGTATAGCGATTAAAGTTCGACGACTTCAGTAGAGTTATAAATAACACCTCAGCGCTCGGTTGTCATTTAAAAAAAAAAAATAATTTCTACATAAAATCGATCACATCCAACTAATAAAAGGTACGATATAAATTTATGAAACCCTCAATGCGATTACTTAATATTATATTTTGAATAACAAAAGTAAGATACAATTGCCTTTCAACTGACAAGAAATAAATAAAATAAAACAGAAGTGAAAGCGAAATGTTCGTAATTATAAAACAGAGACAAAAAAAAAAAAAAAAAAACAATTTAAACTTTTCATACATAACGCCAGACACAAAACAAAAAACTTTTTAATATCGCTTTGTATAGTTATTTTTATATTTAGTTAAGTGAAATTCTTGCGGTGATAACACAGCACGAGTAAATAAAACTCATGCTACTATGGAGTAAGCGAACAACATTTGCATATTATATTTCGGAATGTCTGTTGTTCCATTCCAGTAAAGATGATGATAAGTCCATCATTTAATCTGTCAAGGCGCGTCATTCTCCGTACTAAACAACAGTGAAATAAGAATTTAAATATTTGTTTTCGTTGTTTTGCTGAAATGCGAAAATGTCCCTGAGACCACGGAGCAGATACTTACTTTAGTACTGCTAAGTTTGTTTTCCGCGATAAATAACTATTTTTTTTTTTTTTTTGTTCGGCGACTGATGGTCTGATTTATCACGGAACTCAAAGCACACACAAACTTTTATTGCTCTGCAAATTTAGCATAATACGTATTGCGTTTTTTTTTTTGGGACCACATTGAATTAGTTACATATTCAGCTGATGAAAGTGTGTGTTATCTGGGATTTTTTGGCGAAATTTTGCAGAATTTCTTTGCTTGTTGCTACATGTATTTCTTGGAAATTTTAATGCAATTTGCTAAAAATAAACACATGTTAGCACAGCGTAGTCCCTTTTATCATAAACAGTTTATAGGATCACTGCACGTTGAACATCGTTTTACAATATAGCTGACCTCAGTTATGGTTTCCATAAGGGCGATTCCACTGCGGATGTATGCTCTTGAATTCACTGTTGTGCAAAAATTCAAATTTTTATTTGTTTACATCCGCTCTGAAGGAATGCGATTCATAACTCATGGTTACGATGGATTGCTTTTGACAAACAATATTTTCTTCTGCAGGATTTGGTAGTTATCATTGTAAATAGACCGTCAATGACAAACTAAGTCATGTCGAAAAAGATTTATTGATGTTGATCAAATATGGACTTCTAATAATCTAAAATACCAAAAAAACATGGCAAAACCATCACCATCCTGTAAGACGTTGCTATGCATTCGTTCTTTATCGGGCAGCTCTACATCTGAATATTTAGCCAATAATAATTCATTAGAACAGAAAGATTGTAATTGATTAGATAGAATGAGACTAGAAAAGCACAATTTGTCTTTAAAGTAAGTCATTATATTGATTGATTTAGAATAGTAGGAGTTTGGATTTCACATCCCTACCATATGGCATCTGTCATTTCGTGGATAGTCAAGCGGCAATCAAAGCACTAGACTGCGAGGAAGTCAGATCGAGAACAGTTTCCAGATGCCGTAATACATTGAACAGAATATGCAACACCCATGCTGGGTTCCTGGACATAGCAATATACTCGTAAGAGGAAACGAGACAACAGATGAACTAGCTAAAAAGGGATCAGCATTCGATTTTCAACTTACTCGGATATCAGTAGAAGCTCCAATAAGTGAACTAAAAAGGAAAATAGACCTAAAAGCGAGAGAACTGATTAATTCCGCATAAGCTACTGTGTCATATATCGCAGATTATGGCCAACAGTGGATGAAAACAGAACAAAAAGTCTTTCGGCGAAGAATAAAAACAAAATTCTAATCTTGATAGGCGTGCTAACAGGACATTGCGCGATAGGGGATATGGCTGCCAGACTAGGCATCAACACACCCGACCACTGCAGGAGCTGTCACGATATAGAGGAGACAGAAACCATCAAACAATTGTTATGTGATTGCCCAAGTCTTCAAATCCGCCGCCTCCGACATATGGGAGACAGACTTTTTGACAAACTAGGGGATCTCGTACAAATTCCACTTAGCAACATGATAGGCTTCATAAAGAGCGCAGGCTGGTTTGCAACAGAACCCACCGCAAGACAAAGGTTTTCAAAAAGGGAAACACAATGGAGCGTATGGCCCCCGTGATAAGCACTTAAGTGCACTTCCCTCCAACCTAACCTAACCTAATGCTCGATCAACTGAAAACTTAGCCGCTATGAATGCCTCAAAGGCCTAAAACCCGGAATTGTCAATTCCACGTCGCGCTCAGCTCCGTTGACCGTATTTTGAGCTTGGATTTGCATCTTCATCCCTATAATGTTCTGCTTACACCACAACACTAAAGCCTGCTGACCATAGAATGCGCAGAACATACCCCGATTGGGTGCTGGAAAATTAACAATTGACGCCTATTGCACGAAAAGTTCCCTGGCCGTTTAATTTCGAGATTTCGCGACATCAATTGGCCACCAAGGTAGTATGATCTCCGCTGGATGTCTTTTTGTGAGTCTATGCTAAAGATCGTGGCTATGCAAACAATCCCCAAACTTTGAATTGTTGTAGTAGGAAGACGGTTAGATGGTAGCGCAATTACTTTCCTTACATAATTGAAGTATATTTTACGTGAAAATATATACAATGGTGGTGGTGTTTTCTGACAGTCTGAATATTTATCAAATGAAGAATTTCAACAATTTCTCTACTTCTTCATACTGAAGAAAACCCCATATCTTCCTGTTCCCTTTCGAAAAAAAAAACATTATTTTTTTGCTCGTATTAACGGATAAATTCCATAAACGACAGTGCTGCTGCAGCCTGTTTGAATGGAAGTATACGAGAGGACTAACAAAAATTCTTTAATTTTCATAATCTGACTGATCTCCTCATTGGAACTTAAGACTCTTTCCCTTAATTTTTGTCCATTTATGAGAACAGCTATAAATCACATGGCGCCAGATCCGGGGAATAAGGTGCTGAGCGAATTTAATCGATACCCGCGAGATCGCAGAAAGTTCTTCGCTTTTTCAGCAGTGTGTGCAAGTTGCATTGCCTGGACTGAATGTTCATTTTAACAACATCTCACTTAACCATAGCCAAAACCCAAAATACCTAAGTGTAACCTGAAACAGATACCTCACATAAAAACAACACTTAACAAACATTGTTCGAAAACTCAATATCCACAATACGATCACTCAAAAACTCACTGGATCAACCTGGGGTTCAAGTGCATTAAAGCGCAACGCTGCGGCGCTTGCTCTCGTGTACTCTACAGTGGAATACTGGACTCCAGTGTGGCTGAACAGTGCCCATGAACACAAGGTGGATACACAATTCAATAACACCATGCAACTCATGTCTGGCACTTTAAGATCAACACCGATACGATGGCTTCCTGTGCTGGGTAGCATTGCTCCATCTCACCTGCGCCGATCAAGCATACTGCTGAACTGCCCATTCAGGATGACATTGCAACTTTCTTGTTACTCCAACAGAGACTAAAGTCTCGACACCCAAGCTCACATGTTGAATTTAATCTGAATTTTGCTTGGTCAGCAGAATCGGAAGCATCCATGCAAGCTGATACCATCACCGTCTCAAACCCATCATGCCGACTCTTTGGATTCTATTCCAATTATGATAGACTGGTTACGAAACGCAGATGTTGTGATAAATGTTGATCCTATGAACAGCTAGAGAACACTATTCATGTAATCTAGAGGTCCTATTGTTTTTGTCACTAATACTCTTCAACCCTCATCATGTTCATTATAAATATGTAGGCTTTCATCACCTTCTCAAACAAATACATCTATGTTTGTCTATTTGATATTTAAAGTTCAGTAAAATCTCTGCTTATTTAATTTTTATTCGTACTATCGCCAATCCATTTGCGGTTGAGATTATTTGATCCTGGGTCTCTTCTGTGGAGACCTTGTACCAACGCTATACGCAAAACGTATGGAATTAATTTATTTTTAATAATTTTATCGCCCACTATTAGTTATGTTGTTTATTTCCGCGTTGTAACAGATAAATTTGTTTCTTTGTTTTGTTTTTTTATTTACTTTAAATACACTAGCTGTCTAGGGTGGCCGTCTATTAGAATTTAGAAAATGGGCCGAATACCAGTGATTCGATTCGAGTAAATACTTCCCGTAATTCACTCATTATATCAGGAACTTGGTCAGCTTTTCTAAGGGCACGACATCTTATTGAACTGCGTACCAGTTCTAACATTTTCAGTGAAAAACAGGCGTATATTCCATTGGAATACAAAAATTAAGCAATAGAAGAAGAAAAAAAAACTTTTACTCAAAGACATTGAACTCTTCCGCTAAACAGATGCTAAATATAGAAAGATGATAGAAACAATCTCTGCTGTAAAAAAAAAAAAAAAATCTTTGCCCTGGGCGTCTCACCTTTTACTCACTATAACACCCAGTGAATAATTATTTAAACAATTCATATATTTTAATTAAATTCATTAAAAACAAAGAAAATGTTTTGTCATTATAGTCTGTCAGTGCAGTCCACGGAATTCATCACATTATCTAGACTGATTCACCACTTGTGTTCGCTTGTTTGTTAAATTAAAAACAATTAAAAAGGAATAAAAAAAACAAAAACAAAAAAAAAAAACATCAGCCAGCGGGAAGAAAGAGAAATGTGTTCCACATATTTTATCAAAGTGGCAGTGTTAATGTCAAGATTGTCCAGAACAAACAGCAGTAGACATGGTCGTCTTGTGGGCATAATTAGTTCCAGCAAAACAATTCAAAGCTCTTGATAACATACGTTATCAAAGACCAAAACGCCAGGCTAGCCGCCAACATAATGAATGACATTGTGTACACGACAAAGTGGCTTAAGGGTTAATTATCTTCCATTCAGTCTTAGTGTGCGTAATTAAGAGAACGGTGACAAATACCTTAAGGCCGGTAATTAGAACATCGTATGTTGTTAGTCATTAAGCCACCTTATTTCTCATATCGGTCGGTGATGGTGATGTGGTGATTTACCCGCTGTGATAATCCTTTACTTCTTTAATCCCTTTGGAGAAATCATACCAGAGGCACCTCTGTCATATCTAGATTCACTTAATTATTTTCTTATCGACAGCACAAAATCGGCACCACTGGCCTAATTATTTAATCGCTTTTTTTTCGTTGTTCGTCATAGTCGGTTGTTTTTGGAAATTTGAGATACAATTTTTTTTTTTTTTGTCGAACGTAATAGTTGCATAATGTTACTTGGTGTTGAACACACTGTGTGTGTGGGCGGAAGTCGGAGGAAGTTGCGCATACCCTGGAATTTGTTTATAATTTTTTTTGTTTATTATTATTATTTTTTTTTTCTTTTGTGTGTCTTCTAAGAAAGCAAAAAAGAATAGCGACATTTTGAAGGTTGACATGGACTGATTGCAGATTGTCTACTTCTGCAAAATTCTTGAACGGCTGTTGAATTTTAAAATGCATACACGGACTCTTCAGGCAACATATCGTGATTCATATTTCTACTCAGTATACAAGTGGTTTAAACCGGTAATATCCTGTCTTAGCAATGAATATATCTCATCACTAGAATAACACCTGCCTACTCGGTTTCCTATTACTACTTACTAAGCGAAGTGGTGAATCCACATTAAAGTAGATACAATTCGTTTCTTAATTTGTATTATTCATTAGATCATGTACATATATTAACTAAATTCGTTTCGATTTGTACCAAACATACTTACAGCCAATTCATAATATTGTAACATAATAATAACTACGCCCCCTAAAATATGACGCAACAAATTCCGAAGTGACTTCATTCTGGCAGAATTTTGGTTCGTACTGTCCTTTCATTCGAGGTTCGTGTCTGGGACGAAGTCTCCACAGCTCATGTCAACGAAAGAGACGAATAATATCAGGGATAAAAGGGAATTGAAACTGCAAGAATTATTTCTCTTGTTCCAGTGGTCGAAGAATTTGCTAGAAGTTTCTGGCTATCAGAAACTTCTGCTATATAAGGACAGATGGCGATCAAAAAAGACACAGTTGGTTTTAGAACCGTGGCGAAGAGATTGGAAAAGTGATAACGGGCGAAGTTGTAATTTGGTGATAAATTGAAAGTTGAGAGTAAACAAGAAAAAGTAATTAGTTTGAATTTGTGAATTAAGTAATTGAAAGGAGATAAAGTGATTTGAGAGGAAAGAGACATTGTAAGAAAAGAATTTGCGAAGAATAGTATAGTGTGAACTTGAATTGTTCTATAGAGTAGAAAATAAAGAAATAATTTCACAGAATAATTGTTTTATCTACTCGAGCCGTAGCTCGCATATTACATTGGTGTCAGAAGCGGGATAAAACTTATTCTGTGAATAACTATTTCCGTGGTGTGAAATTGCACAAAAAAAAAAAAAAAAAAAAAAACGATTTCTGTGTTGAGTTAATTAGTTGCGCAAAATGGGTCGCAAATTGGGAAAACTAACTATAACTCAACTAAAGGCAGAACTCAGTAAGCGGAACCTCGACACAACTGGGGGAAAAGATGCCCTACTGATTCGTCTGGAAGAAGCAGTAACGCAGGAAGGTGAAAATCCGCATGACATAGAGTTTGACGTGGAAGAGGAACCAGCAAGTACAGTAGCCGACCCGGGTATAACAAGTCTGCTCCTGCAACTTAAGTTAGTCATGGACGAACAAAAGAAAGCAATAGAAGATCAAAGTCATAAGCTCGATGACCAAAGGAATTCTCTAGAACTTAAGCTGGACGAACAAAAGAAAGCAATGGACGAACAAAAGAATTCTCTAGAACTTAAGCTGGATGAACAAAAGAAAGCGATGGACGAACAAAAGAAAGCAATGGGCGACCAAAGGAATTCTCTAGAACTTAAGCTGGACGAACAAAAGAAAGCAATGGACGAACAAAAGAATTCTCTAGATGCTCTGGAAAGTAAACTTGATGAGCAAAACAAGAACTTGGAATCCAAATTCGAAGTGATCGAAGAAAAAATCGAGAAGGTCGAGACGCAACTCGAAAAAGTCGAAATTAGATTCGATGAAAATTTTGAGAAACATGAAACTCAGTTCGGGAAGATAGAGACTCAGTTTGAAAAAGTGGATACGCAATTCGAGATAGTAGGAAAGCAAGTCGAAAATCTTGCTAAGGAGCTCAGCAACGTGAAGAGACAGAAAGCACGGGAATATTCCACTGACGGTCTGAGAAGAAAGGAGATGCAGCCTCCTATCTTCGATGGTCAAACATCATGGCCAATTTATAAAAGGCAATTCGAAGCGGCCGCAATGACCAATAGCTGGGACGATGAAGAGAAGTCCATTGCACTCACACTTGCACTGAGGGGTCCAGCTGCGGAGCTCTTGCAGACCATCCCGGAAGATAAACAGCAGAACTACGACTCTCTGGTTCAGGCTATCGAGATGCGGTTTGGGGATGAACACATGCAGCAGGTGTACAGGGTTCAGCTGCGTAGTCGAGTCCAGAAAAGGGGGGAAACGCTCCAACAGTTGCAAGCGGATATAGAGCGACTAGCCCATCTTTCATACCCTAAAGCCGGTGAGGAGCTTATCAACGAAATGGCGGTGGAAGCTTTTATTCAGGCCATAGAGGACAGACAACTGCAAATGGCTGTAAGGATGGCTGAAAAACGAACACTCCCCGAGGCATTGGCATTCGCTTTGTCAATGAAGGCTGCGGACCAAGCATACCAGGGAATACACCGTGTCAGGGAAATGTCCGTCGTGGAATGCTCATGCCAGAGAACAGCCGTCATGGATGAAGACAGAGCTCGCGGAAGTCAAATCCGTTGCTGGAATTGCAACCAAACGGGACACCTACAACGGCAGTGCAGAAGTGCACCTAGACGAGGAAATTGTTCACATTGCGGAAGTAGGAGAAGCAGAGAGGAAGCATCTGGCGGTGATAACATCCATCCTGTCAGTCAGACTTCGCAAAACCAGCAGTCGGGAAATGCGTAAGGACCAACTTCGCGGGGCAGAAGTTGGTTACTGGAATCGAGGCCCCCAGGACCACCATTCAAGTTTCGCAAACCAAACGGGGTAACAAGAGCCTGACAGTGGAGGCACTAATCAACGAGAAGAAGTGCGTAGCCACCATCGACACAGGTGCCACTGCCTCCATTGTAAGAAGAGATATCGTCAAAAGCTCCTGGCTGCACAACACCAACAGCTACTGCCTGAAGACTGCAACAGGGGAAATGGCGAAGGTATTTGGAGAAGTTCGTCTTACGATTACTCTGGCAGGACTGACGTTCTCCCATGCGTTTCTGGTGGCAGATATATGCGACGAGTGCATCATCGGAGTAGACTTCATGAAAGCAAATGAAGTAATCTTGGACATCGGGATGCAAGTACTGAGGTATCGAAATGTGGAGATTCCGATGGTGTACGGAAATGAGAATGCCGTAACTCTCAGGACAGTCATCAGCAAAGACGAAGTTTTGCCGCCGTCTTCAGAGACAATCATTTGGACGAAGCTGGAAGGTGATCTTGGGAGCCACCGATTCTACATAGTAGAACCAGACCCAGAGAAGAATTCTCAAGACTACATCGTGGGAAAGACGTTAGTCGAACCAAAGAACACCATGGTTCCAGTGAGGGTTTTGAACGCAAGACCACACACTGTCAAACTAAGGCGAGGGGAGGTGACTGGAAAATGCACGCCGATTACCGCCGTCGCAACAATATCTGAACGTGATGCTCCAAAACTTCTCCCATCACCTTGGACAGCGGAAGCGAGAGAGACGATTCTCCAGTCCAGTGAGCTGAATCAGGAGCAGCGAACTATGGCAGAGAATCTTATCAATGAGTACGCTGATGTATTTGCCTCACAGGACGGAGAATACGGCCGAACACACCTGGTACAACATCGAATAGACACTGGTGATACTAGACCAATTCGTCAGCCTGCTAGGCGCCTTCCATTGGCAAAGCAGACAGAAGTTGCAGAGATGGTGTCGGCAATGGAGAAAGAAGGTCTGATTGAAAGTTCCAAAAGTCCGTGGGCATCACCGGTTGTACTGGTTAAGAAGAAAGATGGCAGCACGCGGTTCTGCGTGGACTATCGGCAGCTCAATTACGTCACCAAGAAAGACAGCTACCCTCTGCCACGGATTGACGACACGCTAGACACACTATCAGGAGCCCGATGGTTTTCCACTCTCGACTTGAAGAGTGGCTACTGGCAGGTACAGATCCATCCAGAAGACCGGGAGAAAACCGCCTTCACCGCAGGAAATGGGCTATGGCAATTCACGGTAATGCCATTCGGGCTGTGCAATGCTCCGGCGACTTTCGAGCGATTGATGGAATGTGTCCTGCAAGGGTTAACATGGAAAACCTGTTTGGTATACTTGGATGATGTCATCGTCGTAGGAAAAACGTTTGCGCAACACCGAGACAATCTAAGGGATGTGTTTCAAAGGCTTCGAAGTGCCCACCTGAAGCTCAACCCCAAGAAGTGCGCCCTGTTTAGAGCGGAAGTCAAGTACCTGGGACACATAATTTCAGCGAAAGGAGTGAGAACCGATCCGGAGAAGGTCGAAGCGGTGAAAAACTGGCCAGTCCCCAAAGACAAACACCAACTAAGGAGCTTCCTGGGCCTAGCCACCTACTACAGACGGTTCGTGAAGGATTTTGCCGGGATCGCAAAGAACCTGCACCAGTTGACGGAAAAGGGAAAACAATTCAAATGGTCAATTGAGTGCGAGAAGAGCTTCAAGGCACTTAAACAACGGCTATGCGATGCCCCGATACTGGCTTACCCCACTCCCGGGGAAACGTTCGTTGTGGATGCAGATGCTAGTAATGTCGGGGTAGGAGCCGTACTCTCCCAGGTGCATGACGGCCAAGAGAAGGTGGTTGCGTACTTCAGCAAGGTGCTCTCTAAGCCAGAAAGGAACTACTGCGTGACAAGGCGGGAACTTCTAGCTTTGATCTTGGCTACGAAGCATTTTCACAAATACCTCTACGGGAGGAAGTTCGTTCTTCGCACAGACCATGCAGCATTAAAATGGCTATTACAGTTCAAGAGTCCTGAGGGTCAGGTCGCAAGATGGATCGAAAGGCTGCAAATCTACGACTACGAAATACAGCATCGTAAAGGAAAACTCCACTCTAATGCGGATGCACTGTCCCGGAGACCATGCAGAACGGATTGTAAACATTGTGCGCGTCAGGAAGAACGGGAGCTGGTTTCCATCCAAAGAATGAGAGCCGAACCTATCGCCGGCTGGAGCGTAGATGAGATCCGGAACGCTCAGAAGGAAGACCCCGATATCGAGCCGATTCTGGCCTGGAAGGAGAACATGGAGAAACCGGATCATCAGGACATCTCTCACAGAAGCCCGACCTTAAAGGCATATTTTGCGCAGTGGGACTCCCTCCATGTCCAAGAAGGTGTTCTGAGAAGAAAATGGGAATCCTCCGACGGAAAATCGTTTGTAATGCAGCTTGTAGTACCGCGGACGAGGGTCAAGGAGGTGTTACAGGAAATGCATGGCGGGGCGACCGGAGGCCACTTGGGAGTGAATAAGACGCTAGAAAGGGTACGAGAACGTTTTTATTGGTTAAAAGCGAAGGAAGTTATCGAAGACTGGTGCAGAAAATGCGACGTGTGTGCAGCTAGCAAGGGTCCGAGAATCAAAACTCGAGGTAAGATGCACCAATACAACGTGGGAGCACCTTTCGAACGAATCGCCATTGACATCGCAGGGCCCTTTCCGGAAACCGACAATGGTAATCGGTATATACTCGTAGTGATGGACTACTTCAGTAAGTGGCCGGAAGCGTTTCCGATCCCTAACCAGGAAGCCAGAACCGTGGCGGAGCAGATCGTCTACAATTGGGTTAGCAGATTCGGTGTGCCCTTGGAATTGCATTCTGACCAAGGGCGGAACTTCGAGTCAAGAATCTTCCAAGAGATGTGTCAACTACTCGGAATCAAAAAGACAAGGACAACCCCGCTTCATCCACAGTCGGACGGTATGGTGGAGCGTTTCAATAGGACTTTGGACGAACATCTCTCGAAGGTCGTAGGTGACTACCAACGGGATTGGGACCGGCAGATTCCCTTGTTTTTGATGGCCTATAGAAGTGCCGTGCATAGCACTACTCGACATACGCCGTTCGAAATCTTATTTGGTGGAATAGCTCGTTTACCCAGTGAGGTGAAATTTGGATCTCCTACCAATGAGCCCAGAAATGAAGAAGAGTACGTGGCGGACCTTAGGGAAAGGCTTAGGGACATACACCAAAGGACCAGAAGCCAGATTAAGATGACGAGCGACCGCATGAAGACCAGGTATGATGCCAAGGCAACAACGTCAGGATTCCAGGAAGGAGATCTGGTGTGGCTGTATAATCCCCATCGCCAAAAGGGGAAATCACCTAAGTTACAGCGGAACTGGGAAGGTCCCTACAGAATAGTAACCCGCATCAACGATGTTGTCTACCGCATCCAGCGAGGACCAAGGGCCAAAATGAAAGTGGTTCATGTGGACCGACTGAGTCGATACAATGGCCGAAATGAGGATGCACTTGTTCGGGACGAACACGTCTAAGAGGGGGGCAGTGTAACATAATAATAACTACGCCCCCTAAAATATGACGCAACAAATTCCGAAGTGACTTCATTCTGGCAGAATTTTGGTTCGTACTGTCCTTTCATTCGAGGTTCGTGTCTGGGACGAAGTCTCCACAGCTCATGTCAACGAAAGAGACGAATAATATCAGGGATAAAAGGGAATTGAAACTGCAAGAATTATTTCTCTTGTTCCAGTGGTCGAAGAATTTGCTAGAAGTTTCTGGCTATCAGAAACTTCTGCTATATAAGGACAGATGGCGATCAAAAAAGACACAGTTGGTTTTAGAACCGTGGCGAAGAGATTGGAAAAGTGATAACGGGCGAAGTTGTAATTTGGTGATAAATTGAAAGTTGAGAGTAAACAAGAAAAAGTAATTAGTTTGAATTTGTGAATTAAGTAATTGAAAGGAGATAAAGTGATTTGAGAGGAAAGAGACATTGTAAGAAAAGAATTTGCGAAGAATAGTATAGTGTGAACTTGAATTGTTCTATAGAGTAGAAAATAAAGAAATAATTTCACAGAATAATTGTTTTATCTACTCGAGCCGTAGCTCGCATATTACAATATAGCACAATGTCACAGCCCGAGCCAACAATGCTAACAAGATGAAACTAAGACAGTTCGTTGGCTTTTTTCTACAAACCTCTCAAGAAAAGCGAACCTATAACGCTGTGACAGCGCCCCGAGAAAGTTGTAGTCCCACGTCAGCATTGCTCCTAGCAACTTTGGGTGAAGATCGGCTTAAACGATGGAAAGAACATTTTACTATGGATTTGATCAATATTGTAGCATAATAATAACTACGCGCCTATGTCTATGCAGCAAATTCCGAAGTGACTTTCCATTCTGGCAGAATTTTTGGTTCAAACTGTCCTTCATTCGAGGTTCGTGTCTGGGACGAAGTCTCCACAGCTCATGTCAACGAAAGAGACAAATAATATTAGGGATAATATTAGGGATAATATTAGGGAATTATAACTGCAAGAATTATTTCTCTTGTTCCAGTGGTCGAAGAATTTGCTAGAAGTTTCTGGCTATCAGAAACTTCTGCTATATAAGGACAGATGGCGATCAAAAAAAACACAGTTGGTTTTAGAACCGTGGCGAAGAGATTGGAAAAGTGATAATGGGCGAAGTTGTAATTTGGTGATAAATTGAAAGTTGAGAGTAAACAAGAAAAAGTAATTAGTTTGAATTTGTGAATTAAGTAATTGAAAGGAGATAAAGTGATTTGAGAGGAAAGAGACCTTGTAAGAAAAGAATTTGCGAAGAATAGTATAGTGTGAACTTGAATTGTTCTATAGAGTAGAAAATAAAGAAATAATTTCACAGAATAATTGTTTTATCTACTCGAGCCGTAGCTCGCATATTACATTGGTGTCAGAAGTGGGATAAAACTTATTCTGTGAATAACTATTTCCGTGGTGTGAAATTGCACAAAAAAAAAAAAAAAAAAAAAACGATTTCTGTGTTGAGTTAATTAGTTGCGCAAAATGGGTCGCAAATTGGGAAAACTAACTATAACTCAACTAAAGGCAGAACTCAGTAAGCGGAACCTCGACACAACTGGGGGAAAAGATGCCCTACTGATTCGTCTGGAAGAAGCAGTAACGCAGGAAGGTGAAAATCCGCATGACATAGAGTTTGACGTGGAAGAGGAACCAGCAAGTACAGTAGCCGACCCGGGTATAACAAGTCTGCTCCTGCAACTTAAGTTAGTCATGGACGAACAAAAGAAAGCAATAGAAGATCAAAGTCATAAGCTCGATGACCAAAAGAATTCTCTAGAACTTAAGCTGGATGAACAAAAGAAAGCGATGGACGAACAAAAGAAAGCAATGGGCGACCAAAGGAATTCTCTAGAACTTAAGCTGGACGAACAAAAGAAAGCAATGGACGAACAAAAGAATTCTCTAGAACTTAAGCTGGATGAACAAAAGAAAGCGATGGACGAACAAAAGAAAGCAATGGGCGACCAAAGGAATTCTCTAGAACTTAAGCTGGACGAACAAAAGAAAGCAATGGACGAACAAAAGAAAGCAATGGACGAACAAAAGAATTCTCTAGATGCTCTGGAAAGTAAACTTGATGAGCAAAACAAGAACTTGGAATCCAAATTCGAAGTGATCGAAGAAAAAATCGAGAAGGTCGAGACGCAACTCGAAAAAGTCGAAATTAGATTCGATGAAAATTTTGAGAAACATGAAACTCAGTTCGGGAAGATAGAGACTCAGTTTGAAAAAGTGGATACGCAATTCGAGATAGTAGGAAAGCAAGTCGAAAATCTTGCTAAGGAGCTCAGCAACGTGAAGAGACAGAAAGCACGGGAATATTCCACTGACGGTATGAGAAGAAAGGAGATGCAGCCTCCTATCTTCGATGGTCAAACATCATGGCCAATTTATAAAAGGCAATTCGAAGCGGCCGCAATGACCAATAGCTGGGACGATGAAGAGAAGTCCATTGCACTCACACTTGCACTGAGGGGTCCAGCTGCGGAGCTCTTGCAGACCATCCCGGAAGATAAACAGCAGAACTACGACTCTCTGGTTCAGGCTATCGAGATGCGGTTTGGGGATGAACACATGCAGCAGGTGTACAGGGTTCAGCTGCGTAGTCGAGTCCAGAAAAGGGGGGAAACGCTCCAACAGTTGCAAGCGGATATAGAGCGACTAGCCCATCTTTCATACCCTAAAGCCGGTGAGGAGCTTATCAACGAAATGGCGGTGGAAGCTTTTATTCAGGCCATAGAGGACAGACAACTGCAAATGGCTGTAAGGATGGCTGAAAAGCGAACACTCCCCGAGGCATTGGCATTCGCTTTGTCAATGAAGGCTGCGGACCAAGCATACCAGGGAATACACCGTGTCAGGGAAATGTCCGTCGTGGAATGCTCATGCCAGAGAACAGCCGTCATGGATGAAGACAGAGCTCGCGGAAGTCAAATCCGTTGCTGGAATTGCAACCAAACGGGACACCTACAACGGCAGTGCAGAAGTGCACCTAGACGAGGAAATTGTTCACATTGCGGAAGTAGGAGAAGCAGAGAGGAAGCATCTGGCGGTGATAACATCCATCCTGTCAGTCAGACTTCGCAAAACCAGCAGTCGGGAAATGCGTAAGGACCAACTTCGCGGGGCAGAAGTTGGTTACTGGAATCGAGGCCCCCAGGACCACCATTCAAGTTTCGCAAACCAAACGGGGTAACAAGAGCCTGACAGTGGAGGCACTAATCAACGAGAAGAAGTGCGTAGCCACCATCGACACAGGTGCCACTGCCTCCATTGTAAGAAGAGATATCGTCAAAAGCTCCTGGCTGCACAACACCAACAGCTACTGCCTGAAGACTGCAACAGGGGAAATGGCGAAGGTATTTGGAGAAGTTCGTCTTACGATTACTCTGGCAGGACTGACGTTCTCCCATGCGTTTCTGGTGGCAGATATATGCGACGAGTGCATCATCGGAGTAGACTTCATGAAAGCAAATGAAGTAATCTTGGACATCGGGATGCAAGTACTGAGGTATCGAAATGTGGAGATTCCGATGGTGTACGGAAATGAGAATGCCGTAACTCTCAGGACAGTCATCAGCAAAGACGAAGTTTTGCCGCCGTCTTCAGAGACAATCATTTGGACGAAGCTGGAAGGTGATCTTGGGAGCCACCGATTCTACATAGTAGAACCAGACCCAGAGAAGAATTCTCAAGACTACATCGTGGGAAAGACGTTAGTCGAACCAAAGAACACCATGGTTCCAGTGAGGGTTTTGAACGCAAGACCACACACTGTCAAACTAAGGCGAGGGGAGGTGACTGGAAAATGCACGCCGATTACCGCCGTCGCAACAATATCTGAACGTGATGCTCCAAAACTTCTCCCATCACCTTGGACAGCGGAAGCGAGAGAGACGATTCTCCAGTCCAGTGAGCTGAATCAGGAGCAGCGAACTATGGCAGAGAATCTTATCAATGAGTACGCTGATGTATTTGCCTCACAGGACGGAGAATACGGCCGAACACACCTGGTACAACATCGAATAGACACTGGTGATACTAGACCAATTCGTCAGCCTGCTAGGCGCCTTCCATTGGCAAAGCAGACAGAAGTTGCAGAGATGGTGTCGGCAATGGAGAAAGAAGGTCTGATTGAAAGTTCCAAAAGTCCGTGGGCATCACCGGTTGTACTGGTTAAGAAGAAAGATGGCAGCACGCGGTTCTGCGTGGACTATCGGCAGCTCAATTACGTCACCAAGAAAGACAGCTACCCTCTGCCACGGATTGACGACACGCTAGACACACTATCAGGAGCCCGATGGTTTTCCACTCTCGACTTGAAGAGTGGCTACTGGCAGGTACAGATCCATCCAGAAGACCGGGAGAAAACCGCCTTCACCGCAGGAAATGGGCTATGGCAATTCACGGTAATGCCATTCGGGCTGTGCAATGCTCCGGCGACTTTCGAGCGATTGATGGAATGTGTCCTGCAAGGGTTAACATGGAAAACCTGTTTGGTATACTTGGATGATGTCATCGTCGTAGGAAAAACGTTTGCGCAACACCGAGACAATCTAAGGGATGTGTTTCAAAGGCTTCGAAGTGCCCACCTGAAGCTCAACCCCAAGAAGTGCGCCCTGTTTAGAGCGGAAGTCAAGTACCTGGGACACATAATTTCAGCGAAAGGAGTGAGAACCGATCCGGAGAAGGTCGAAGCGGTGAAAAACTGGCCAGTCCCCAAAGACAAACACCAACTAAGGAGCTTCCTGGGCCTAGCCACCTACTACAGACGGTTCGTGAAGGATTTTGCCGGGATCGCAAAGAACCTGCACCAGTTGACGGAAAAGGGAAAACAATTCAAATGGTCAATTGAGTGCGAGAAGAGCTTCAAGGCACTTAAACAACGGCTATGCGATGCCCCGATACTGGCTTACCCCACTCCCGGGGAAACGTTCGTTGTGGATGCAGATGCTAGTAATGTCGGGGTAGGAGCCGTACTCTCCCAGGTGCATGACGGCCAAGAGAAGGTGGTTGCGTACTTCAGCAAGGTGCTCTCTAAGCCAGAAAGGAACTACTGCGTGACAAGGCGGGAACTTCTAGCTTTGATCTTGGCTACGAAGCATTTTCACAAATACCTCTACGGGAGGAAGTTCGTTCTTCGCA
Source organism: Pocota personata (assembly GCA_963082735.1). NCBI lineage: Eukaryota > Metazoa > Arthropoda > Insecta > Diptera > Syrphidae > Pocota > Pocota personata. The sequence continues at coordinate 224,020,385 of OY720430.1, forward strand.
CAGACCATGCAGCATTAAAATGGCTATTACAGTTCAAGAGTCCTGAGGGTCAGGTCGCAAGATGGATCGAAAGGCTGCAAATCTACGACTACGAAATACAGCATCGTAAAGGAAAACTCCACTCTAATGCGGATGCACTGTCCCGGAGACCATGCAGAACGGATTGTAAACATTGTGCGCGTCAGGAAGAACGGGAGCTGGTTTCCATCCAAAGAATGAGAGCCGAACCTATCGCCGGCTGGAGCGTAGATGAGATCCGGAACGCTCAGAAGGAAGACCCCGATATCGAGCCGATTCTGGCCTGGAAGGAGAACATGGAGAAACCGGATCATCAGGACATCTCTCACAGAAGCCCGACCTTAAAGGCATATTTTGCGCAGTGGGACTCCCTCCATGTCCAAGAAGGTGTTCTGAGAAGAAAATGGGAATCCTCCGACGGAAAATCGTTTGTAATGCAGCTTGTAGTACCGCGGACGAGGGTCAAGGAGGTGTTACAGGAAATGCATGGCGGGGCGACCGGAGGCCACTTGGGAGTGAATAAGACGCTAGAAAAGGTACGAGAACGTTTTTATTGGTTAAAAGCGAAGGAAGATATCGAAGACTGGTGCAGAAAATGCGACGTGTGTGCAGCTAGCAAGGGTCCGAGAATCAAAACTCGAGGTAAGATGCACCAATACAACGTGGGAGCACCTTTCGAACGAATCGCCATTGACATCGCAGGGCCCTTTCCGGAAACCGACAATGGTAATCGGTATATACTCGTAGTGATGGACTACTTCAGTAAGTGGCCGGAAGCGTTTCCGATCCCTAACCAGGAAGCCAGAACCGTGGCGGAGCAGATCGTCTACAATTGGGTTAGCAGATTCGGTGTGCCCTTGGAATTGCATTCTGACCAAGGGCGGAACTTCGAGTCAAGAATCTTCCAAGAGATGTGTCAACTACTCGGAATCAAAAAGACAAGGACAACCCCGCTTCATCCACAGTCGGACGGTATGGTGGAGCGTTTCAATAGGACTTTGGACGAACATCTCTCGAAGGTCGTAGGTGACTACCAACGGGATTGGGACCGGCAGATTCCCTTGTTTTTGATGGCCTATAGAAGTGCCGTGCATAGCACTACTCGACATACGCCGTTCGAAATCTTATTTGGTGGAATAGCTCGTTTACCCAGTGAGGTGAAATTTGGATCTCCTACCAATGAGCCCAGAAATGAAGAAGAGTACGTGGCGGACCTTAGGGAAAGGCTTAGGGACATACACCAAAGGACCAGAAGCCAGATTAAGATGACGAGCGACCGCATGAAGACCAGGTATGATGCCAAGGCAACAACGTCAGGATTCCAGGAAGGAGATCTGGTGTGGCTGTATAATCCCCATCGCCAAAAGGGGAAATCACCTAAGTTACAGCGGAACTGGGAAGGTCCCTACAGAATAGTAACCCGCATCAACGATGTTGTCTACCGCATCCAGCGAGGACCAAGGGCCAAAATGAAAGTGGTTCATGTGGACCGACTGAGTCGATACAATGGCCGAAATGAGGATGCACTTGTTCGGGACGAACACGTCTAAGAGGGGGGCAGTGTAGCATAATAATAACTACGCGCCTATGTCTATGCAGCAAATTCCGAAGTGACTTTCCATTCTGGCAGAATTTTTGGTTCAAACTGTCCTTCATTCGAGGTTCGTGTCTGGGACGAAGTCTCCACAGCTCATGTCAACGAAAGAGACAAATAATATTAGGGATAATATTAGGGATAATATTAGGGAATTATAACTGCAAGAATTATTTCTCTTGTTCCAGTGGTCGAAGAATTTGCTAGAAGTTTCTGGCTATCAGAAACTTCTGCTATATAAGGACAGATGGCGATCAAAAAAAACACAGTTGGTTTTAGAACCGTGGCGAAGAGATTGGAAAAGTGATAATGGGCGAAGTTGTAATTTGGTGATAAATTGAAAGTTGAGAGTAAACAAGAAAAAGTAATTAGTTTGAATTTGTGAATTAAGTAATTGAAAGGAGATAAAGTGATTTGAGAGGAAAGAGACCTTGTAAGAAAAGAATTTGCGAAGAATAGTATAGTGTGAACTTGAATTGTTCTATAGAGTAGAAAATAAAGAAATAATTTCACAGAATAATTGTTTTATCTACTCGAGCCGTAGCTCGCATATTACAATATATTCGCCTATGATGTAGCCATAAATCAATCGGTACCACAACTGCCTGTAAGAAAGACAGCACCGTAGCGATCAAGGCACTTTAAATCAACAAAGCGCTAGGATTTGATAGAATTTGGGCCGAGCATTTTCAAACGGCACCAGCAAAGTTTGCTTCATCTGCCACAATTTGTTACGTTTATAACATAAACTACGTAGCAGACAAATGTAGTTTTTAAAAAAAAATTACACTTCTGTCATCAATGCCCCCACCCCATCCGATTTCTACAATTTTCATGAGAAACCACCTACACACCACTACAAACAAACAAACCTTATTTAAATGAATTAAATGAAATGAAATGAAATTTGGGCCGAACATTTTCAAACGGCACCAGCAAAGTTTGCATCCACTCGTAGAGATAGTTTGGAAGGCCCAGAACTTTCCACAACTGTGGGATATGTACCTGAACAGACACTTGACGAAAACTGAACTAGCAAACTAATTTTGTACCGAATGAAGGAACACCTTGAATATATACCTACATATAGGTACATTGTATGCTGAACAGGAATGAAGGTTTACGCTCTATATCTGGATCAACCTGTGTCGTAACACCTTGTGAATTTGTTACTCAACAAAGTGTTCATCAATTTCGAAAAGACTTTCAACAGTGTCAACAAGGAGTTTATATTCTTTTGCCAGGGGCAGGATAACTTAGGGTGGCCGTGGTGTAGTGGTAACATCATCGCTTGTCACGTTGTTGATTCACGGTTCGAATCCTGATGTCAAGAATCATCTATTTATTTCTCATGAAATAAATAAAAAAGTCGATCACTTGCGAAAGCTAAGTCAACTCTACTGTGAAGGCATAACACTGGCAGTAGGGTGGTCATATGGCTAAAATGCAACTTGATCGTGATGATGACATCAGGTGGACGGAAAAAAATACTGTGAATCATAAGCAACGACAATAATAGCGAAAACAAACAAAATACTCCCCAGTTATCTGGACAGCCACCCTTGGAGTTCAGAGAAACTTAATACCACCTGAGTTTCAAACTGCACCACTCTGTCTTTCTCTCTGTCTCTTCCCCTTTTCACAAAAAAAAACGCACGTGTTCTAAATATTAGTATAAGGGTATTCATATCCCCTTTAACACGTGCAAATTATAAAAAAAAAAAAACTCTAGCTGATAAGTTGATTCCAACTTATGACAGGTTAAAATGCCACGTTATGCATATGGAGATTTAAAAAAGAATTTGTGACACAACAGGTAATTAGTGATGTGTTTCGCTCTGTTCTTGGATCGATAAGGAAGGAATTCGAATTCGATAGACAACTACGTCCTGAACTACGTCAATGACGTCTTCTTGTCCTCTCACAAGATCATGGTTTTCCACCTTGTGTTCGAAACCCGAAGGCCATAGGAGAGTGCTTTTTTGGGGTTCAAGAGAAGTTAAGTACATACATCATTAGAAACCGTGCTCGATAGTTAGGTGTTGTGTAGGCCCTAAGTATCAGAAGGGAAAGCACAACTTAGTTTATTAATAAGAATCCAAGTTATAGCGACATAGCGATTCCTCCTATTACATTTTTTTGTAGACTTACGCACGTATTAATGTAGATTTTTGAAAACCTACCCAACAATATAACCACACTCAAACTTGGTCAAATAGTCTACAAAGCGTATTCTACGTCATTAATTACACGTGGTTAATAGAGTAAACTACACACTCTCATTTGTTACTCTTTGTTACATAAACTACCCGCGCAGAAAACTTAAAATTGAAACAACAAAACTTAAATATGAGTGCCTGTATACAAAGCCTGAATATGTCTTTGGCAGCGCAAATGTTCATCGCTCGATAGGACGTTCTATTGACTTATTTTTTCGTTTAACAAATTTAAAATCCCCTGACCTTTAACGAAACTCTCATACATTTTGAGCTCTTCAAAGAGTAACTCGAGCAAGTGCATTTCCACATACAGGTCTGCGTATTGCCTGACTGCAGGCGTGAAAACGGAAAAAATAATTCAGTTTGGACGTTCAAATGATACTGACAGCAATAAATGTATTTTGACAGTTAATGCTACATCTGCTACAATTTGTTACGTTTACTACATAAACTACGTAGCAGACAAATGTAGTTTTTGAAAAAAATTACAATTTTGTCATCAACGTCTCCACCCCATCCGATTTCTACAATTTTCATAAGAAACTACCTACACACCACTACAAACAAACAAACCAAATTGATTGTTATTCTTACCAAACCGTACGACAGAGTAACTTACTCGTATGTCCAATGTTTTAAAATTTTCATATAGAGAACTTCCAAAATCGTTTAAGAAAACAAAAATAATTGCTCTCTTAAAACCTGGAAAACCGGCAAATAAACCCGAAAGCTACTTCCCGATTGCCCTTCTGAGTTCATGTTACAAGCCACTAGAACGAGTTATTTTCAATAAAATCAGTTCAACCATAGACCAGCACATTCACATTGAACAAGATGGATTTCGAACTGGTCGCAGCTGCACCGATCAGGTACACATCGAAGCAGGGTGAAAAAAACTTAAAAACGGACTACAGCAAACATCGGTGTCGGCACAAACACTGTTCAACCTTTATATCTACGACATAACACCAAACTTATCAAGAAAGTTTTCATATGCCGATGACATCGTCATAGCCGCCCAACTCGAAAATATCACAGTAACCGAAAGTATTTTGATCCACGACCTTGAAGTGTGAAATACATACTTAAGACGATGGCGTCTGTGTTCCAGCATGACGAAGACTGAGGTTTGCTGTTTCCATTTGAACACTAAAGGCCGAACTATAACAGAAAAGTGGTTTCGTACGACCACTTCCGAAACAGTGCGAATACAAAGAATTTGTATTATGTGACCATAATAGCCTTTTGCTTCGATTCGATTTTCGTTCACTTTTGCTCTTTCGTACGAAAATTTGACAGTTACGAGTAAACAGCTGTGTGTGGCTACACAAGCAAAGCTATTTGACAGTTGCTTCCGAACACATACGCTTATTATGGGCTACTTGAGCAATTGACAGTACTGAAGGAAACTTAACGTAGAATTATGACATTAGCTTCCGACTATTATAGTTCAGCCTTAAATTGGCATCTTCAAACTAAGAGTTAATTTCAACGGCACCCTTCCACACCCAAAGTACCTTGAAGTGACTCTATATATACACAAAATCAGTTGAAAAATTAAGGACAAGAAATCACATCATCCAAAAACTAGCTGGGACGTCATGGGCTAGTTTTTCATCACTTCGCTCTGTCGCAATCGGACTTATATCATATATTCGGCAGGTCAATACTATTCCCCAGTGTGGATGAATAGCTCAAATACATCACAAGTAGATGTAAAACTTAACAACACCATGCGGATCATAACAGGAACTCTGAAGTCTACACCAACACATTGGCTTCCAGTGCTAAGTTACATATACCACCAACAAATATCCGTCGGTCTCATAGCAACCAACCTGCTGCCAGTTCACAATGACATCTCAATTTTATATCACCCTTCGAGGCTCAAATCTAGAAGACCAACACTACGCAACGCCGCGTCGCCGCTTTAGTCTCAGCCTAATTTGATGCAAGCAGTGAATGACTAACCCAATGGACGAATAGTCATACAACTGGATTGATCCAAATTGTGAACTCTACGAGTACGACACTTCTCGCTGGCTTTAAATTACCCCGAAACGTACTGGTGCTACTCAACCGCATACGATCAAACTGTCCACTAAGGTCGTATCTCGGAAAACTCTCTGATTTCGCAGACGCAACACCTAGCTCAATAGACTGGCTCAAAGAACTTGACATCAATTTGTGTAATTATATAGAAAATTTGTATTCCTGTAACTTGTCAACATTTCTTGTATATTTGTATCTCTATATGTTTGTTTTTCTAAACTTCATACGATAAATAAACATTTTCAGAAGAGTCGTTCAAATTTCTCATTCATGTGGAAATCGTATGAAATATTCGATTTGTGGTATTCTTTCTCTATTCATTATCGTAACCCGGCAACCGTTATAGATATTTAACTAAAAAATTGACAGAAGAAACTTCATCATTTGGCTTATGACCACAGAAATTTACCTACTTGCCCTACTGTTTGTAATAAAAATATCCAGATGGCAAAATCATATGAATATTTCGTTTTATTTCTTAAATTAGTTTTTGTATAGAATACGAAATGGTAAAACAAATGAATACATGATTTACGCAAATGGCTATTTGAAAATGCTTGCAAATTCATCCACTTAAGAAATTTCATGAACAAAAATAGACACCATGTGAAACGTTTGGCATTACAATTGCGATAGTTTCAATAAAAAATTTATCTTATACTTAAACATTTTGAAATTAGCTCGAATATTAGCATATTTAGCTTTATGATTAATGAATATGCATAGCTCATGTGCAAATGAGTTTCGTTTATGACAACCATATGTTTAATTGTTGAATAGATAAACCTTTTATCTTAACAACACAACAACCATAGTTAATTTAGACTATCAATAAAACAGTAATTCAATTTGTACCACTTAATATACAGCATTGATAAGAATTTCGGGCATGGCTGTTTTTAAATTATATTTTGAAAACTCTTTAGCTTGAATTGGGTGGGTAAATTAATTATTTATTTGCAGTTCCAAACGAACATATACTATATAAATGATGATCAAATATATATTATACATGTACCCACAGCTATGTACATTATAGAGTATGGAAGTAAAAGTTGAACAATAACTCGTAATTTAAATGTGCGGTATGTGCATTGACACAATTCGCAAGGTTCAAATCATCACATGGTTACACCAGCAAAACAAAACTACTCGTACCAAGGCATAAATTATACATACAATGAATTTATCAATGCTCTTTGTATTCCTTGGACGACTTACATGATATGTTAATAAATAGGTACTACATTATTTTGTGGTATGTATGTACGATACTTTTAGGAACCTTCACAGTAAAGGGACTGTATGTCATACTTTCAAACAAGAAATCAGTAAATGAATACGAATTCAGGAAGAAAATAAATAAAATTTTCTTCTTTTTCGTTATTCATTTCTAAGTTGGGATTTCACATCCCTGTCATATGGCATCTGTCAAAACCATCTGTCATCCATAGTGACAGCTCAACGCATTAATATTGTTGCATCTTCCCATAGAATACGCAGAACATACGCCGATTGGATGCTGCTGGAAAATCAACAAGTAGACAACGACCCTAAACACACGTAAAGACTTTGTCAAGATTACCTGATACAGAGGGAAGATGAAAAAATCTTACAAATCATGATATGGCCGCCGCAATCACCAGATTTAAACCCTATAAGCTGTTGTTGGAGGAACTGGATAGAAGAGTCCGAGATCAATGCCCATGACCAGAATCTACGTTGTGGAATATACTATTGGATTGCTTGAGCAATATACCACAGGCAACAATTCAAAAACTTATAGCTAGAATGCCAAGAATTGTAAAGACAAGTGATTAAGCCATTTTTTCTTATTTTTAATAAATTCCTTTATGTTAAGAACAAAATGAAAATATTTTTCTTTTCATTTTACAGGATTATTATTCTACGTACTAAAGAGTTCTTTTCGATGTTAGATTTTGTTTTCGCTTCGAGCACTGAGGGTGGCCTCAAACTTTTAGGCTACAATGTATATATATTCTATGCATAATTGCATAGTCCAAAATTTAAAACTATGAAAAAAATTCATTGAAATTTTTAATACTTTTTATTTTATTTAAAATTGAAATCCTAAAGTACAAAATGAATAATGAATTATGGTATTGTTGCACCTGGAAAATGCTAAAGTTTCGAAACGTCAAGTAACGTCTGGAATTAAGGGCCTCAAACGCAAAAATTCTCCAACTTTAGGCAGAAATCTTGCGGTACTAAATCGGCAATATTTACAGTGATGACGAAGGGCGCCAATAAGCCAAATCTATCAGCCGCTCAATGCACTCAAGCATCGACGTAACAGCTATTAGAGTAATCAAGAGAAAAATAGTACTTTATTCCACAGGGCATATTAATTTTGATAAATAGATTGTAGCACAAAGAAATAAAAACGATAGACCCGAAAAGTATACATATTTGTGATCAGCATCGAAAGATAAGTCGATCTATGTCCGACCGTCCGTATGGCAGCAGTTTTTTGGGCCGATGGAGATGAAATTTAGTATACCTACATAAACTTTTTAGAACCCGAAGCAGTACAAGTGTAAACATTTTTAAAATCCGTCAAATCACGGACAAGTCCACTTTATAAAAAATTTATAAATTTGGTTAACTTATTTACCGATACATTTGATAGTTCTTCTAAGTCTTGCAAGAAATATTTCCCTAGTATTTTGAATCTAAGGTGGTAGAGTTCAGGACAATGACACAGGAAGTGAGGTGTATCTTCGTGTACACCCTCATTGCCGCGGCCTCTACACATATCTTCTTCGCTTATTCCCAATTTCTTTGTGTGATAACGTAACAAGTTATGTCCAGTTATCATCCCTACTAAACTAAAATATCTGTTGATTTGCTCGGTACGATTTTTATTGTAGAGCGGCCAGAGTTTTCTTGTAATTATACAGGAATCTAGTGATCTCCATCTGCTATTTGCTATGTCGATCATTTCATTTCTAAATGTTCAGGTTGCAGGGTGGTGTCTTAATTGACGGGCCAGCTCGTTCAGGATTTTGAGCTGAGGCCTCCCTTGTCAGCTCGTCAGCCTTTTCCATTTCCTGAAACGCCATTATGTCCGGGTAACCAGCAGAGCTTTACATTGTGTTGCGTACCAAGAACCCGTAGCTCTTCGCGACAGCAACGCACTAGCTTCGATTTTATTTGTGTGGCGGAAATCGCTCTTATCGCTGCTTGGCTGTCAATGAAAAAGGTGATGTCATCTGGTGGTATAGCTTTCATTGCAGCGTTCCGGGCAGCTGTTGCCATCGCAAAGACCTCCGCTTGTGATTCCAATGCACGCCATTCTTTGTACTCTGGTTTGTATCTTGAGGTTTGTGCCCTTACTTGCCGCTGGCCATAATACTAGGCTGCCGTATGTCTCACAACTGCTGTGTAGAGCCAGAAAATGACTTTTGGTTTGGGCCTCCAAGTTTTCCTTGCTCACTCGCTTGTGTTTAGTCCCCAGTTTAGTTTTTGTCTAGTATTAAGCCCTATTTTTAGATATTTAGCCCTATCAGAAATTTTAAGAGGAGTGTCCTCAATGGATGGAATTTTGAATTCCGGTATTTTCCTCTTGTTAGTTAAGTGTCAGCTCCGTTTTTAGTGGATTTATTGCTAGTCCACTTATTTTAGTCCAGTTGCTGACTACCTTAAGGGCGCCTTCTATTTGGTCGCTTAGGGTTGAAAATATCGCCTTAACAAAATATATATGTTGAATGCCACGCCCACTTCATTAGGAAAATATTAGAAGATGATCTGTTGCAGACGACTTTCCTGTTTTTTTTTTTTTTTTTTTTCCTAATTTTAAGACTGCTAAGTGATTGGCCTTGTCCAAAGCGGAGTACTACAAGAATGCCTATTGTTTCCACTCCAATTCGCGGTGGTTATCAGATGTTTTCGTGCAACGAAAGGATTTTCTCCCCGAACAATATCTGCAACGACGAGCTATATGTATGAGAACGGTTCAAGAGGGTACACAGAACTTATTGACTTTAGTGGACACGCTTGAATTTATTTTTGTTTTATATAATTGATGTATTTTGGGATGCTGATTACGAATCGCGACGCCTACTGCCTTTTAAAGTTTCTTTAAAGCACCCTTAATCGTAACCAATCATTTTAGGGTGAGTGATATGTTATTTTCGGACACGGAAAATTCTTAAACAAATATTAGAGTGGCAGAAACTTCGAATCAACTTTAGCGATCACGATCGAAATTTTTTAAGAAATTTGAATTCCACTGCCTGAAAATGTCAAAATTCAGAGTTTAAAATCTCGCCTGTGGGCGAAACACACATATCTCGAAAATTCCGGTTACACGTGCATTTTAAGGTGTTTTAAGGAAACTTTAAACGGCTATAACTTGAAGTGTTTACAAGTTATAGCCGTTTCAAGTTTAAGCCGTTTCGCGAAAAAAAAAAATTCAGTGTGGTCGCTAAAGAAAAACGATTGAAGAGGAAATTAGTTGAAGTGAACTAAATGGCTTTGTTTTCGTGTTATGGGGTTCAAATAGACCAATAGACTAACGTTAGGCATTTTTATCGAATCACATGATCGACCGCAATTAAAATTCATACTTGCGGACAGTAGTGATATGATAAAGTGAATGCGCATCCCTGTATGCATATAACAGATAGTCTTATGCTTTCATATGTAAATGGAGTCTCCCCAGATTGGCTCAGCATCCAGGTATATTTTTGATTTTTTAGCTCTAGACTCGAAAAAATCTGTGATTCGAATTAATGCTTACTTTCCATGATATTTTTAAGACAAAAAAATTGTTTTATACTTTTTGTATTCAAATCTCCAAGAACCTTAAACATGCTCCGTGCACACGTACATCAAAGTGAATGCGTAATTCTTTCTCTTAGCATTACTTTACATATAGCTAGCGAGAGACTGATTGAATAATATCTAGTTCAACCTTATTTCAGACTTGCGCAGGCATTGAGTGAACATTCATTTACATTTCGGCGTTGAAAGCGTGCAACTTTTTAGCAAACAGTTAAGTATTTTTTACTTGCTCACATTGGTTTTCCTCGAATATACTATGACGACTACTACTTTAGCGCACTATCGCTCTAGTTTCTTAATCACTATCTCCAATCTGCTTCTACCACTAAGTATCTCTACCTTCTTTTCCTACCTCAACGTTGCAATCCACATTTGTGCAATTTCGCTTCAGACCACATGACTCAGTTGTGTTGCATGGTTGCACAATTTCTTTCGAGCCTCTGCGTCTCTCCTGTGACATCTTAGAGTTTAGCTAAGTGGCTCATAGTATTGAGTGTAAAACCGGATAGTTTGAGTGTGGTTTGAAAAAGAAGTCAGAGACCACAAGTTTGTTTTTCTTTTATTTATTAATTTTCTGCAAGGGAAGATCTAATTTTAGATTCAGAAATCATGGGTTTTTATGTCCGCCTGTTGGCGTTGGGGAATAAGCGATAAAATTACATAATGACCTAGCGATTGAAGTGGTGTACACTGCATGGTGATAAATAAGTTAATTTGTTCTCTCTTATTGTAAAGCATTCGTATGATATTCGTAATGCCACATGTTTTTTAGATAAAATTCCTGGTTGATGATTCACTAGGAGATGGGGAAATTATGAGAACAGGATTCGATTAGACTATCTTCGCGTTTTCCTTATTTGGTGTGTACAGTCTTGACGAAAACCACAGGGTCTATGCTCCAATCGTTCACTTGCAATCCTATCTATTTTTTTCTTTAAAAAAGAAAATCAGAAACAAAAAATACACATATAATCCTTTTTAGATATTTGTCTATAATAAAGTGTGGGCCATTTGTTGGTTTCTTTTTTTTTTTTTGAATTGATATAAACAAAATCCATCCATCCATTGAAGAGAGTAGTATATTTTCCGAATATTTATGAAAAATAATTTTATTTAAATGGCTGTCGCGGCTGGCTTGGCATTAGCCCATCCTGTCAACCCAATTTTGCAGTATATTTTCGATGGTTCGAAGCTGTATTTCACGAATAGCTTGATACCTTGTGTTATCAATTAGCATGCTAACCTCATGAACTTTCTTCACAAACTTGCGTACAGCAGGCACGGTTTGTGCATTATTTCGACTAGAATTTATTTTCAAAATTCGCACAGCACTTACTGTGAAAATAAAGTTTTTAATCTTTCTTAACGTTGTTCAAGCGTAGGTCGATTCCATTTTGTACCGCGGAGATATCCCACTGTGTTTCTGTAAATTTTTTGAGCGTGAAAGAGCTGTCAGTGTCAAAATATTTAAAAATAAACCAGCAGATGGCTCACCGGTTAGTTATTAGATGTATACGTTTCCCTCTGGGCAAATGTGGTTTGTTACAAAGGAAACCCAGTCGGAATCAACACCAGGCTTTTTTTCGAATGCTACAATGGCACCTAGTTGAATAAGCCTGTTGTTAATGCTTATATTACTCGTATGTACCTAGGAAAATGCCACTTATAACACTACAAATTGTTTTCTTAACATTAAAGCTTTCCACAAGTAGATGACGGCGAATTTTCAACATCATCAGTGGCACTGTAGGGAAAATACATTATTTACATAACTGTTAAAAAGTAAACGAAAAATGTGTGCATATTTTCGTATCACATGTCTGAAACATGCAAATACGGCGAAGCAGATGACGCATTTTTATCTTAAATTATTCCAAACGGGTTGCCAAATATGAATAACATAACCGATATTCTCCATTTGCTCTATCTATAGTTAATTCCTTTTAGAGAATTATTCCCATAGATCATCTTCCCTAATGTGAACAAAGACAATACACGTGGCAATAAAATGGCATATTTTCTTCTTTATTCTCTTTTTTAAAGCTTTTGCAGAAATCTAATCCTGTTTGCCTAAGATGGAGTATATTCAATTGCTCAGTAGATGTTTGACAGTTTAGAATGTATTGTTTAAAATACTAGATGTCAGAAAAAAAATGTATCAAAGACGGTGTTCACACTGGACTGACGGACTGGATTTTTTTTGACATTTCGTGTTCAGACTGATAGTCCTGTCTGAACAATTCCGCGGATTCTTTTTGACATATTAATTGTCAGTGTCTATCAAATTGGTTTGTTTTCTCTTTAACTGTCTAACTGTTGTTTTAACTGTCAAGAGTAGCACTAAAGCTGTATTGTAATTTGGGCTTATATAGGGTGTTTTTTATATAGAGGCCGCTATTTGGGGAGTATTGAATTACAAGCAATAAATATGTTATAAGCACGGGTCCGACTTTTATCATTATGGGGTTTTTATTTACTTTGTTTCTCCATATTCTCAACGTGGCTCTATCTTCATCAAGTCTGCACCAATTGTAACAATTATATTTTTAATCCAATATAAAATATCCAGTGAATATAATTCTAGAACATAAATTCGATTTTTCGTAATACACCTATAAGGACAAGTATTGGTTTCCTGAAAGTCTTCGATCTCGATACATTGATTAAACTTGACATACTACCTTGACATATCATAAATTCGGGTACACGTTTAAACGCACTCATCGCGAAACTAGTATTGAACACATCCATTCTATATTGACAGCTCAATGACTGACCGTTATACTAAGTTAACGTGCAAAAAGATATACGCAAAAGTCGTTTGTAAATATGGAGTGGGGCGATACTGAAAATCATATTAGCCTTAACAAGTGTAATATGGAAAGAGGCGATATTTTCCGGTTCTTGTGACCACTTGGAATCATCCGGAATTTTGTGTATCGAACACTGGTGGAGTAACTGTCAGAACTCCACAGACGATCAAAGCTGTTGAAGCCAGAAACGGACACATTTAACAGACACACTGGCCACTTACTCAGAGCCCAATTAAAGCAAAAACGGAATAAAAGATCGAAAGCTTACGCCGCCGGTATGCGCAAAATAGTCACAGGAAATTTTTTTTCACGGATGTACAAATGTTTACTATTGAGGAATTGTTCAATAAGAAAAATGACGGAGTCTATGCCCGGTCATCCAAAGAAGCATCACACATTCCTCGTGTCGAAAGGGCTACGAAGGCGTTACCGACCTTAATTTTTGCGAGAAGAGAGTAAATTTACCAAAAGAATGTTCTGGAATGCGCTGTAAAGAACTTAACCAACAATTGTTTTCAAACAACCAGTGTACTTTCCAACAAGACTCCGCGCCAGCTCATAAGGCAAAAACAACAAAATGGGTGCTCCAAAACAATGTGCCGAACTTCATAGCAGTAGACGATTGGTCGTCAGGCAGTCCAGACCTCAATTCTTTGGATTATAACCTATGATATATTTTAAAAGCAATGGCTTGTTGTACCAATGAACGAGGTGCCCGATTGGCTCGATGATTGGCCAAAGCGACTCAAGGCCTGCATAAATGAAAATGGCAGCGATTTTAAATAAATTGTTTAAACATTGTTGCCTAAATAATCAATTAGTCTTACAGAAAAACTATTTTCTTTTTATTTTATCACCAAAAATGAGTACCAGTATTTATGACTTGACTAGCACATATCAGAATAATAGAAGTAAGAATAGTTCTATCATTTTCCAATCTTCAGACTATTGTACGAATCATAAATATTAGAAAACAATTGAAGACATGATCCTAATAGGTACAAATTCTAGCATAACACTGCGTTTTAAAACATTTTACGTCTTAGCAACTGGAAAACCAGGTACCTACGTCTGACCCTAATCTTCCAAAACCCAAAAACGATCAAATCGTCGAACTTAAAGTAGGTGAAACCGAGAAAAAAATACCTCGAGGCAATAGTCGCTTCTATGCATTATCTTCAGTCAATACTTTTCTTATTGGTTTAAGAAAAAAAATCAACCAGCGCTCATTCTTATCAAAATTTGATAGCGGCACATGAATTGAACAATTTGATAAACCCATCCATACCTATTTATTGAGATAATCCAAAATTTGTATGAGAATTTGAATAAATTTCACTTTGTCACCCAACAACAATCATTACATCTGCTCCGTCCGGTATGCAATCTGCGCGTGTAATGACAGTCCTATTACGATCCACTATTCACCATCCACAACATGCGTGGGGAAAAAATCACTTGCACGCACAATAAGCACATAGCACAAAATCTACTCGTTTTCTTCGATTTCCAACATTTTTTTTCAATTAAAACTCTTTATTCATGTTTCTTTTCAGCAAATTCGTCATGCAAAATTGAACATTATGATGAAGAAAATATCACTTAATTCAAGGTTTTCAACTCTACACACAAGAGTACAAACACTCGCGAATGTTAAAAATTACTGGTAAATAGTTCAAATAAAACTAAAAGGAATTTAAAATAATTCTATGAATGACATATCGATATGTATATATAGTTATTATTTTCACACTAAACTACTGACATTTGATGTCCGGGGCGCAACAGACCCACAACGCAACCGTTCGCAACGACAACGAGGCGACTACAATTAAAATTCACTGTGCGCGGTCGTTCGTTTCTCACTCACTCCATTCAGAAGAGGAAAAAGAAACAAAAAAAAAATGAAGTAGGCACAAAGAACAAAAAAAAAAGTAAAGAAACAAGTTAAAAAAAAAAAAAAAAAAAGTGGAAGAAGGAGAGTCAAAGTGGAATACAGTAAAACAACGATTAACCAAAATGACAAAAAAAAAAAAAAAAATGGTGGATTTTCGAATGTGTCTGGTGTGGTGGTGGCATAATTACCACTATTTACTCATTTCCCTTTGGGGTTTTTGGTGTTTTTACCTCTTCTTCGGCGCTGGAAGTGGAGGCCGCCGCCATTTAAAATAAATTTGTTCTCCTCGTCTTCTTTCAGCTACCTTTTCTCCAGTAAAGAAAAAATCCAAGACAAGAAAACGAAAAGCCAGTGAAGAAAAAATTTCCCTTGGTACTTTTTTTTTCCTCCCTTTGCTCACTGTTTTCTGTGGGTTCGGTTCACTGATTTGTGGATGATAACTTTTGAAAACCGTCGCGATGTGCTCTCCCACAATGGAATAGAGCAGCAGATGCGGCCGTATCTACGGATCAACTGAAATTCATTTATCGGGTTTTCTTCTCATACGGGAGAGAGATATCTTTCTTTTTTTGTTTCCGTGTTTTTCCTCATCACTGTTGTTGTTGGGGGATGTAAACGCCACAGCCAGACAATAGAAGAAAACTAAAGAACTGGGACTGCGATTCAATGGCGCATGACCGGTGCCGAAAAAGGCTGACAGAGATAGAATTAGGGAACAGCAGCTGCTGGTCTGCTGGCTGACAAAACAGCAGGTAAAAGGGCAGAGGTAAGTGCACTTTGCAATGGGAGAAACAAATTCATTCATATGCTTGTACATTGTTTGCCGGTAAATATTTCTAAAGTGGATTGTGGATGGTATTGCCATAGAAAAAGAAATCACTCACTAGAAAAATTCGAAAAAGGGATTTTGATGGCGAGTGCCATCTAGGTTTTGATTAGAAAATCTATGTTTGTGCGTAATGAGGGATGTGAGGGTTTTTTTACTCCGTGTTCAATGAACAGTGAGCGCCATGACATAATGGACACGTAGTTAGGCACAATGTAATGGAAATGTTATATTTGGTATGCAGTAAAACAACAGACATAAAGATAGAACATACATGTTCAGAAGCAGAAAAAAAGAATATTCATTTCCTAGAAATAATATGAAAATACAAGTGTTACGAAAATGTAAACAAGGACTTGCCCAGGCTACAAAAATCGAACGGAAGCCTACAGGAATGAAGGAGTAAGCATTAGCCATGTTCCAATAGCTGTGTATTGTAATTATTCGCATGTACATGTACATTGTTCCACCAACTACACATCCGCTTAGAAACAGGTATGTGAGCTGTGTAGTTTTGGTTAAGCTGTTCACTAGATGGTTAACATCTAGTGAGCGATTTATTTAAAAGCGTGTCAATGAAATATATATGTATGTATAATAAAATTGCGGTTAGGTTTTATGTTTTACCACTACTTACCCCAGCTCAATAAAAAGCGGCTATATCGACTTTTACACGTAACTATTGAACTCGGCCGAGCTATCGTTATTCTATTTCGAACTCGTGTTGTATAATACTTTTACATGGTACGATTTCCAACGCCGATTTTTGATATTTCTGTTTCACTAACTCACGCCGTTTTTTGATGTGTCTATTTCACTCACGAAAACAATTACGAAACAAGATAAAAGGAAATCGCAAAAATCGTCCACGATTCCTCTACCCGTCCGAGTCGATCTACCCCCTGCACTTCTCACCGATATCATCATGACAATTGAGTGTCGACCGAGTTCAATCGTTACGTGTAAAAGTCGACTATGACTGTAGTCACTACTAGCCTAGGAATTTTAGGTTTCTACCTCGGAAAAAATAATGCATGGATGAATTTACAGACTTAGTGAAGTAGAAGCAAGCATAACCAACTTTGTGGATGCCGGTCTCTAAAAGACAGTTTACAATGGCGTGTTACAGATTACGGGATAAAACAACCACTGATAATTCCACCCCTAATACTTGAACGTCCCATCTGAATATTTATGATTCTTGCTCCTCAACATATTGTCAATATACAATAAGCGGGTTAACTCTACGTCTTTCATTTGTAGAGGTGCCTTTAATGTTCATTGTGGTCATTGCTATAACTCAAATATCTTTTCGCTTCTATGTAGTTCCTCTTACCCAATCTTGGTAGGTACACAGCATTAGCTTCCCTCCATACCCTGTTGCTAGACAGGTAACGTATAATAGTCTGGATGCAATTATTCCAGCACCTGCACTACCGTCAGAACCTACTGTTTTAAAAGGGGTAAAGGTAGTTATTTAGCTTTTCGTTTTGTAGGAACCTGAGTTGCAGTTTCCAGAAAATTGTGCTTCCATCAGGATTTCGTTTATCTGTTCCAGTCTCGCGATTTTTGCTGGCCTGTTATTATATACAATTTCAACTTTAGAAACCAGATCTCTGGCAACTATTCTATTCTGCAGGTCACTCCACGTCTCACTTTTTCATCATCATAAAGCTTTCTTCAACTCTCTCTTATTTCGTTTAAGACTCTGTCTTTCCAAATTTATTAACCCAGTGATAAAGAGGGAGGAAAGGGTATAGAAGAGAATTAAATATTAGAGATGAAATGATCGATTTTGACATATCAAAAACGCGGTGCTAACCCGTGCTGACAAGTAATATCAGCTGACCTGAAGCAACATACACTGTTCGCAGCCTACTTATGCTCGCCTTGTCAATATTGGACCCAGGTATATGTGGTTTTTCTTAGGAAATCACAGAGCTCAAATACAAATTCCTCCTCACCTATCCAAAATCCGCTGCTTGCTCGGGACCATTTATTAGTAAACAAATATGTATTCACAGCTAACCTTTATATCTAAAGGCCATTCCACCATCCATGATCAGTGGAGTTGCCCGTACTTCGCGACCCGAGAATTGATTGCAAATATGTCAGCTCTAATTCTACATTCCGAGTGGTCTGCGATATCGTGGATACGCTCCTATCTATCAAGTCCAGTGTAATCGGATAATGACACTTTCACCTAAAAAGGATCCAAACACTTTTCTGGGAGTTGTTTGGAACTTTGGCTACGCATCAGCTGCACGGTCCTACTATCATAGGTATCTGTTTGTTGGTTCATCATCAACACCAATTTAAACAATTCTATGAAAGGGATATTTGTGGTTACCTCTTACTCTTATCTTTCTTTTGGTTTTAAGAAGCTAAACCCATGTCTCATTTTACTGCAAATTTCTGATGAGTTCAGCAATAAGCGATTTTTCTTCCAAACTCAACGACCCAATGTACCTCATTTGACACACTGTATTCCAAGTATTTCTCTCTTTAACCACACTGCAATATGATCACTTCATTGGAATCTAAAGAAATAAATTTACAATACAAATAATTATTATCGCAGTTGTTTTACTCCACATTGTGCTAGTGGACGAGATCGGGGAGAATCTTCATCATCACCATCTCTCAATGACTAATCTTAGGTCTGTGAGGTCACATGAGTCTTTCATTACGTGTCAGCGGCAACAACAAATTAAACCGTTGTTGTTATGGTGCAATAAGTGGGTGTTTCTTTACAGTTTCCTCATTCCTAAAATCGACTGAAAATTAAACTGAATGCAATCCGATGAAATCGACGGTTATTGACATTTTCCCCCCGTGTTTGTCGCTCCAAAATAATCAAGCGTTTTAGAGGCGTGACAAAACCGGTTGCCCATCGCTTCATGAAGCCACCAACGCATGTGACACCTTTTTCCTAGATTTGGCACAAACAACACTCTTCGACTTGGTGCTGTTCTTCATTTACTGGGTTAAGTGTGCTGTGTCAAGCATTCATCCAGCGTTTGTTGTTGTTAACAAATTCGCCTTTCTCCCACTGGAAAGGCAATGGCAGAGTACAGATACAGAAGTAATCGAAATTTTTATTTTTTTTTTAACTGTCCAGGGGCGAACTATAAATAAATCAATTTGCGGCGGAAATTTGTTTATTATTTGAAAAACGAAAATTACTCTTCGATACGATAACACAAAAAAAAAAGAAAAAGAAATTAAGTTAAATCAATCGAAATATACTTTGAATATGGATGTGTACCTATTTTTGTTTGTAGAAGCTAACCGGCGCTATTTATTTATTAAAATAAATGCTAATGGGGAGAACTGGCTTTTGGAACTACGGATACCTCTTCGTAGCGAATTCGGTTTCAGTGTAATATGAGGGAAAGTTCAAGGTTAATGCTTTTAATGGAGCGCGCTGGTTAATTTTATGCGCACTTTTTCGTTGACAGCTTTTAATCTGAGATTGTGTAGTTTCGTAATTTTTACTTTCATTTTATTTATGCGAGAGAGTGTTGTGGAGACGTTATAAATGTTACCATAACGCATCAGGCGGTGGAACTAAACAAACTGTGCCAACTGGGAACGTAAATGGTGTTAATTGACGAGGGTCTCATAAAACAGTGTTGTCATCGAAACTGGCACACACGAGATGTCATATATTTTCATCATCTGACTTCTGTACTTACTGATCTTTGGTGTGCTGTATGTAGGGCAAAAGTTGTAGAACTCTGAAGTTAGGCCGAAAAGTCATTAAATAGATCTGGAGATTAGGAACTGTTTGGAAATGAGACGTAGTGAATGGCAGCTACGACTGGCAATAACGCATCAAAATGGTATTGGACAGTTCTTGTTTCCAGTGACTGTCATAATGGGTGGAAAAGTGAGAAAATCAAAATATTATTTTTCAACAAGAACGACAGTTCTGGGAAGGACGTTACTATAAACAAATACAATCTCAAGTTAGATACAATAAATTTCCATTAGCGTACGTTTGTGTTAAAACTTGTCAAACGTCAAATATCAGAGAAAAGGCAAAAGTACACGCGTATGTACGAGTATATTTTCTGCTAACACTTAGATGCCCTCTCATTTTTCGAGTAGATACACAAATGATTGAAAGAATATTGGACAAATTTGTTTATATGGCAGCATGTTTGTTACTAAGCTAACATACATAGATACTCGCGTACATAGTAGGAAATTTCACTTATTTGACATGTAGCACGTTTCTTCACAATCAAATTTGTAATTGAAGAAACGTGATGAAATTCGTTGCATGGGGAAATGACTTGACTCTTTGGGTGCCTCTTATTTTTCGAACACGCAAATGATTTTTGTGATTATTATTTAATAAAATTGTTCACATGAAAACAATATTATTGGTACGCAAATGGTCCTAATTTCAGTATTGACGGAGTGTGGGAGAGAAGCTTTAACGATGACTGCCCGAACACAATGAGGTAGTTGTGGCGTAGCGCGTCGGGGTAGTAAGGGGCGCCAAAAGTAGAAATATATACAAACTCAATAGTGCGCCCACAATGAATAGCTGTAACGTAGCGCGTAACTGTAGCGGTAGTATGAGTAAGTTTACTTTGTAGCGCTACAAGTTTGACAGCTCGCTGAAAACAGAAGAAATGGAAGATGGCGACGTTGAAAAATTCGTTGAATTTGTAAAAAAAATTGGAAATATTGTGGGAAAGAGAAACATGTTTTTTCATAAAAGTAAACGTGGTCTCGAAAAAACCGTTAGAACTCCTTTCTTGGTACAAAGGGCACACCCACCATCTCCGCTTTTTCTCTTTCAGTAGCTTGTATGCAAGATAGCTTCTTCTTCTTCATCCATTTTATTTTAGATATAATTTAATGTTTCAACTCGTGCCATATTACAAAAAAAAAAACAACAAACGAAAGACAATAGAAAGAGAAGGTTAAAATTACTCAGACGTCGGTCGGACCAAACAAAATATAAAAAAGAAAGAGGAGAGAGATATAAGGTAAAAATTAAATGAAATGCTCAAGGAAGGAAAAGAAGACGTGAACTAAACTTATCTAAGCCTAAACTAAAATTAAGTTAATTTAAAAACTTAAAATAATTCTTAAACTACCTTTGGGCTAACGTAAGACCAGCCTTTCTAACCCTAACACACATCCTCAATTTGTCACCGTGTTTCCTAGATAAAAGTTCATCAAGGTTGGCTAGCGGACAATTCACGATTTGCGACGAAATCAAATGCTATCATCCTGGCCGGGATTCAAATTACCCCTTCAAGACAGCTTTCTTTGACCTTTCGACCTTGCTCCGCTCTTACGTCTTATTCACACTAGCTCCATGCTTGTAGATATGTCAGGAAAGCAAAATTAAAAAAATATAAAATCGCAAGTGAGGAATCACTGCCCGAACACAATGGAGAAGCGCTACAGCAGATGAAGTCGCTGTAGTACAAACTGTCAAATAATTCGCTCACTGAAGTAGCAATGCACGTACACAATGGTGAAGCGCAGTTCGATAGCTCAAGCTGTCAAAACGGAAAGCTAATCGCGCTATGTTTCGTGAAAATATTTTTTGTGGTGGATTTTATAATTATAATTTTTATAATAATGACTGAGGAAGAAGAAATCGCATGCTATGAATTTCTCCATAGAAGGCTCTGCCATTTGCTTCACTACAGCTTTAGCTTCACCATGATGGCGATTTTCGATAAGTACAAATCGTCCAATTGAAGTCAAATTTTTACTCTTGACGATTACAGTTTTTAAAATTACCATTGGACAGGCGACGGATGCGATTTCCGTGCTAAGGGGGAAGAGGTGGCACGTTTGCCATTGAACATTTTAACTCGTTCAATTCTTGTCTCCCCTTAGTCTTGCACATAAAAACATAAAAGGCAAAGTTCAAGGACCAGTAACTACACCAAGGTGAGCGATCCGAAAGAAGAATGAAAGCTACCCTTAACAAACATAATACTGATGATGTTTGTGTACTAGTATCGGATAAACCCTTAAGAGCGATAGGCCAGCAATGAAATGGACGGGGCATCAGCATTCTATTTGTTAATCAGAATAAAATAACCCTGATGTTATTTACTCATAAGAGAGAAAGTGACGGTTTAGTGCTTCCCACGTTGAATGGTGCAACTTATTCTTTAACTTGTTCTGATGTTATATATCGTAGACCCCGGAGTAATCCTTGACAGCAAGCTGACATGTAAAGCCCACCTTAAATCAAAGTCGAGTCGAGAGTGTCGAAGGGCGCTCGGTAAATCGTAAACTCTGAAACCGCAATCATGAAACCAATATTCACTATGACGACCAAGAACATACATATATATCACTTATGTCTTGTTACAAAGAGAAGTATGGCAATTACTGGTGATGCCCGAAACACTGCTCAGTTTGCTACCTCTGGATTTAAATGTACATAAGGAGGCAATGTGTTGAATCAACGGTGCCTATCGACAAAGCTCTTCTGACAACTTGGAAAGAACATATGAAATGTGTTTGCCTAAAAGAATGCGATGGAAAAATCCCACTGATTATTTTTTAGAATTTCACTAATATCTTCCACACAGACGGATCTTGCAATCTGTACTTATGAGACGGGATCTCCATATAGAACCCAAATACTCCTATGCATGATTTAAAAAAAAGTTGTGACAAAACTGAAACCTTTACCATACTTGATATCAGAACGAAGATAGCATTATAGGCATTTCCACTGAACCAAGTTTATCTTGTCCGCAGTCCTGTTAACAATCGAATTCTGAACAACGAAATCTTTGACAAACCAATCTATGAGAGTTGGAAGACTCCTCCGAGTTCGCGTGAGTCTAACGAAAAGGGGATATGGATCCTATCTATCATATAACGAGAGGTAGTCAGGCTCAGTTTCTTGCAGAATCACAAATAATTTCGTTAAAGAGTGCGATAAATGCATTGCAAAATTCCTTGTCAATTTGGATCGGAACGAGTATAAAGTTATGGTTTGGTTATTCACTGGAGACAATATGTGAGAATCATTGAAGACTCGGGTCACTTACTCTGTCTGTGTCCTTGTAAGGACAAGCTTACACATCTCTGTTCTCTGTCGTGGATTTTTGGGTTTTGGCTCGTCTGAGAAGCGATGATAATTGGTTAGTTTCGATGTCATATTCATATACCCATGTCTCATCACCGGTGCCATCGATAACATTTTGGCCCAAAGAAAGTATTTCTTTAGCGACATCAATGCGGTGCTGTTTCTGCAACAAATTTAGTTTTTCTCCGATAAAAAAAAATTCGACCAGGACCAGAAGATCAATAGAATGAACGATAGATGGTGCGCAGAGCCTTTAGATGTTCCCCGTGTGATGCACACGAAATTTCCTGCCAATGTGATGGTCTTGGAGTAGTGAGCAGTGAAAGCCATATTATGCCTCCCTACTTTTTCCCACAAGGTCTTCGAGTGATTGCTGCCGGATACATCGAGGTGATAGAGACAGTTGTTAAGCCCATACGTGTTCCAGCAGGATTCTGCGTCAGGGACGATTCAGGAATGGATGGCGAGCAATTTCCATAATCACATAACGCCAAACTTATGGCTACCTAACTCACCAGACCTTAATCTATTGGTTTACATTGTGTAGGGAGTAGTTGAACATAAAACCAACAAACTTACCCACAATACCATCCAAGCTCTAAAGGATACCGTTCTCCAGGTGATGGCCAAAATCAACAAAGACCATTTAACTCCGACGAGCTCACATTTCCAGTCACGAATTGAAGCTATTGACGCTACTGAAGTACATATGTATATGTATTTATAGGTATGCGACAAATTATAATCTAATAAACTGTGTTTTGCAAAAGTTATGAGCAAATCCGTTTTTTCTACATTTGTCCTCAGATAGCCTGCGCACTCTTTTTTGTCATATAGACTGAATAGAAAACATCGATGGGTATGTGCTGTCATCGTGACATAATTTATGTCACTGGCGACATAATTATTTCGGTGGTGACGTAATTTCAAAATCAAATTAAGTTGACACAATAAATGACATATTTTAGCATTTTCAGAATAAGTGGCACAATTTTAATCAAAAGTGGAAACAAAAAAAATTTATCTGCATATGTACATGTTTAAACTTTGCTTTTTTTTCATAAAACCTGGACGAAAACTTGGCAATACTTGGGTTTGGCTGAGATAAGATAAGAAATCTATTTCGTATGTGCATTTGTTTTTTTTTAAATTATATCAAGGTGACATATTTTTTTACTATTGTAGATCAAGGAAGTTGGTCTTCAAGTTTTATGGATGATTATATCACGTGACATAATTGTGCCAACAAGGTGACATAATTTTGTTCAAGTTGCTCTCGTCTCAGACCCAAAGCTCAAAAGTAGAAGGATCGGCTAGGATGAAGTGCTACTATCGGAATCAAATATACAATCCAACGACATGTACATAGATACCATATAATTACGGGTTTAATTAGTAATAACAGGGAATAGTAGGTACATTTATTTTAGTTAAAATTTTATTTTCGTGTACCAAATAAAAGAAGTTACCTAAAATATTTTCTCATAATGATGGAGCTATCTATTAAGTTTTATCTCAATAGACAAACAATAGACGCAGAACTATGCTCCCACTATTTCCAAACTATTAAAAAGCTCCATTGACAGTGATGACTGATGATGACAGACACATTATCTACTTTCATCTTTATCCAATTAAATAACTCCTCCGCCATATATTTGACCCACTGTATCCCACTGTTGAACCTGATACTACTGGAGCAGATGTTCTCCTCAACTACCGGCGAAACGTGACGCGAATATTTTTTCTTTATTTTCTCTGCTTCACACCCCATCTTCTGGGATTTTAAACTCCCATTCACATTGATGCCTTGTTGATTAATTGCCAAGTAAATTAGAATTTATGAATATCTCATCGCTTCTCCTCTGCTTGGCGAAGTGCGCAGAAAAGCGGTCACCACTACTCAGGATTCGATCTGCGGTTGGTACCTATACAAACAATGGCGCCAGAGATGAACATAGCTATATCACCGCTACCAGTCTCGTTGGCCATTGACTGCTTCGGAGAAACTATTAAATTATTTTCATTTTCAATTAATGAGCATTTAGCTTTATGCAAATTCATCTCTCTACCAGAGCAGCACAGAGCTGGATCTGAATCTGGAGTAATTGAATTATCGAGAAAACTTTGCTCAGGCAGCGATAGTTCCATGTAACACTGTTATTAAGTAGAAGAAAGAGTAAAGGTCTAAGTGATTGCAAATCGGGGCGGCTCAAGCCACTTGTCGTGTTTCAAGAATTACCAATGAGCACCGCCAGCTATGTGTATGTTAGAGAGGTGACCTTCGACGAAACGAAAAGTGAGACTAGTCCACCTCGGAAACTTTCGAGTGGGACATGTGTCAAGTTTATTGTTATTTCGCAGTGAAACTATAAAACTCAACGTAAGAGCTTATTTCCTTTGCTGAATGAAGACCACGAACATGAAACGAACAAAATGAGACTTTCTACTCAACTCTCATGCATGGAATACTAAATGTTGACTAGATAGTAAGTTTTTTTTTGTTTTGTTTTTTGCATTTCTTGTTCTGTTTGAGGCAACACTGATCTTGGATAAGAATTAAATAGCATTCTCCCATGGCTAATGTGACTCCAATGGTGGTGGCTGTTACTTGTGTGGAAAACAAGTTGAGAGAACAGGTTGTTGATTGCCCAGCAAGAACTGACCAAAATGAGTTCTTTTTTTGCAGTCATAAGTGTATCGGCGTTGAATGACGTAATTTCCGCTTAGAACAATATAATGTACTATGACCTGACCATGTATGGTTGTACGTTTTTAGGGCTGTTCCACGCGCACGTTGTTTTGTTTATCATCATAGTCATAGAAAAATAAATACACTCGTATACACGCTTTGTGAATTTTGATTCATGATTTTATTTCAAGTGAATCATCAGAGTGATTTTATCTGGTGTCTTACTATAGCTAACATGCAAACAATTTGTAACCCCTTTTATAATGAGACATACATATATAGTTGAGGACTTTGTGTCAAGGGGAATATTTTTACATCTTCTCATCTGCTTGTTATCAATCTTATTTAAAAAAAAAAAACCTCAACCTACTTACATCCTTTGTTCATGTCGGGTTCCTGGCGATGTGCCCAGCTCCTCTTAATTTTCCCATAACTGCCTGATGCTCCTCTTAGACCGATCTATGACGGATTCTTTTAACCCTAGGTAGCCTCTATCACAACAAGTACTGGATTTACTTTCCTGTGGCCACACTGGTAGCTGCATATGTAAATTTAAATCACAATAATACACTTCTAGGAACGACTTAAGTCTCCGAAAAAAATTGTCTTTGAACCCCAGATAGGAAGTTGGTTTTTAGAAAGCGGGAACCCTTTTCGGCACTGGTAAAATGCTAGATTATTCCGACTTAAAAAAGAGTTCATTGGTGCGTAACATTATCTTGCTCATCCTGATACGTAGGTCATTTCCTCTAGAAACTGTAAAAATTGGATCACATGTGAGCGAGAGGTTTAAATCCATAAATCATTTTTGATAGCAACCTAACTCAAGAACTCCTGAACAGATTTCAATGAAATTTGGCATGATACGTTAGTATCGAAATCGAATGGAGTGGTAGTCAGATATAAGGAGAGGTTAAAACAGTTTCGAATCATCTTTCTCATACCCCTAGCTCAAGAACTTCCCAACGGATTTTGATGAAATTTGAGCTATGTCGGCCATGCAATTACGACTGTCTGAAAACTATCAAAATCGGATAAAGACGGGGTAAGATATGGTGGGGTGATTTTTAATCTAAGTATTCATTCAATTTGATTATATGGCGAAATCATTTTCATTTTGTTCTACGAGAAATAGACGAGAGGCTGACATTGGAATGGAAGGAATTAACAATAAGTCAATTATAAAAGGATCATCTTACAACGAAGAGTAGCAAGGAACTGTATGAACTTGGCATTGAATGTATAAGTCCATCCAGAGCTGAAATCGCAAGGAAGCCATGTCAGAACTCTAAAGTCTCTAAAACCACCCAGCCACTCAAGTATTAAAGATATTTCAGTAAAGCCTTAGCTGAAAAAGCCGAATAAGCTGCAAGTAATTGTGTCAGAAGTACAGGGTACAGAGTCATAGTTAGATGTTGGGTGCTTCCAATGGCTACACCATTTCAGCCAAAACTAAGCCACGATGACATTACGAAATATCTGAGAAAATCTCTCGATAGTGAACTAGAAAGTTTTCTTTTCGGGGTCTTCCAGCATTCACCATGGCTCATCGTCGAATAGAATTTTCAGGATCTGAACCTGTAGATACTGTTAAATCAGCTTAAACAATAAGCTCCAATATGTTCTGTTTGAACGTGAAGTCCTGTGCAGATACTGGAAAGTGATATGGACAAATTCAGAAACATATTGGCGGTTTTGTGGCGCAACGTGTCAGGAACGTATATTTTTTAAAATTACCTTCTTATCAAAAAATACCTGGGATTTCCCATTCAAACAAACCGCGCTTGAGATCTTGTTTTTTTTAGGTTGGTACATGTGTCATCTGGCGGCCAAATATCTGCTTGAGCGCCATTTGTCGGGAGTTTGTGCGTGATAGCTTTGTAAACAAGTCAGTGTTTGTTGTGTTCTGTGAATTTCTTTGAATTTGTTGCAGAAACAGCATCGCATTGATGTCACTAAAGAAATGCTTTCTTTGGACAAAATGGTATCGATGGCATCATTACCGGTGACGAGACATGAGTCCATGGATATGACATCGAAACTAACCAACATTCATCGGAATGGCGCTTATCAGGCGAGTCAAAGCCCAAAAAATCACGACAGAGTCAATCCAAAATCAAGGCTTTGTTGACCGTTTTCTTTGATTGCCGTGGTGTGGTTCACTCCGAATTTCTTCCGTCAGACCAGACAGTAAATAAGGAGTATTACGTGAGCGTATTAAAGCGTTTGAGGGAAAATGTTCGTCGCAAGAGGCCAGAATTGTGGAGAAACATCTCGTGGTTTCTTCACCATGACAACGCACCGGCTCACACATCTTGTACTCATCCTGAATGCGACTATTTGATCAAAAACAACGTTCATACCGTTCCGCAAGCTTCGTATTCACCTGACATACCTCCACTTCGCGGAAAGCGTTTTGAGACGATTGAGGCGATAAAGGAGAATTCGCAGGATCGATTCCAAAATCGGCCTATCAAAAGACTTTTGAAGATTGAAGGAAGCGTTGGAATATGTGCACTGCTTGCAATGGAGATTACTTTGAAGGGAATAAAATGAATATCGATAAATAATTGAACCGTTTTCGTTTTATTGAAGAATTCCGGGTACTTTTTGATCAGAAGGTATTCACACATATAAATAAAGGTTTATTCATTTCGACGTTGGGATTTCACATCTCTTCCATATGGCATCTGTCAAATCCATCTGTCATCCATAGTGACAGGTAGTTAGTTCTTGCCTTGCCATTTTACAATATGGATCGTCTAACCGCAGCTCAACGCAATAAAGTTGTTACATCTTACTACAAAAATAACAGTTCTGTAATATAGGTGTATCCGTAAGTTGATGTCGATTTTTCGAACAAAATCTTCTTCAGGAATGAGGCTCATTTGTCGCTCTGTGGCTACGTAAACAAAAAAAAAAAAAAAAAACAGAATTTGAAGTAAAAATTTGGGGTACGCTGTGGACCGACAGCGTGATCGGGCCGTATTTTTTTTTAAAACGGCGAAGACTATGCACTATGGTCAAATGACAAACAACTTTTTTTGCCCGGAGATTGAAGACATTCATGTGAGCGATATGTGGTCCCAACAGGATGGGGCTACGTGCCACACAACACTGGCAAATTTGGCTCAATTGCAGGAAAAGTTCCCCCGGCGTTTAATTTCGAGATTTGGCGACATCAATTGGCCACCAAGATGGTATGATATGATTTGGATTTCTTTTTGGGGGGTTATGCTAAAGATCGTGTCTATGCAGTCAATCCCCAAACTTTGGAGCACTTAAAAACCAACACCCGTGAAGTTATGGCCGCAATACAGCCAGGCATGTGCCGAGAAGTCACCGAAAATTACATCAAAGGAATCGAAGTTAACAAAAACCCCATATAGTCCAAAATTTAAAATAGTAAAAAAATGTCATTGAAATCTTTTACCTTTTTTTATTTTTTATAAAAACTTAGCTACGATCACTTCGTATCATATCGGAACTTACACACAGATATTACCGTTCAACTATCGGCTTCTATTGATTTTACTCCTCTCTCCCTCCCTTTACCACACCAATTTGAGCTGCACGTACGAGTATAACAGTTGCTAGTTCAATTGTTGTTTGCCGATATATGTACTTATACGCAGCAATTTTTCTTCTGGAAATTACGGAATAAAGATACGAGAACTGTGATAGATTATAATGCCACCGCAGACCAGGGAGCTCAAAGCAGCTAGATTAACCTCTGTCATTTGCATTGGTAAGCCTCCTGCTTCACCGTGCTCTATCCGTATACATGTATAGCAAAAGCAAAAAGTACGAATAACTATTGAACAACATTGGAAATAAGAGAATTTGATAAGGAAAAGCTTATCAGTTACAAATAGAACAAAACAAATAGTCGAATCTCGATAAGCAATACTGACCTATGGCGCTTTACGAACAGATAAAATTAATGGAATGGAATTGGATTCCGCACTTGATTAGGACAACGTCTGTTACTAGCTACACCGTGGATGCGATTGGGCTAAACCTCTTACGTTATTCGAAGACGTGCGAACTCAGAGCGGACTATAACTCACAATCTGTGTTATGCATAAATAGTTATTGATAAACGGCATAAATCCGTGGTTCAATCTAATGTCTGCGAGTACCAGAAAACCATTCAACCTAAAATGAAGCCAAACAGCTACAAGTATTAATCAAGTAAATCCACAAGCAGTTCAGCTAAATGTAGAGCAAGCAAACTCAACCTCTACGTGACCACATTTCCCTTAAATGGCTGACACCATCCATTCAAACGTACAATACACATCCATACAATCAATTAGGAAGGCAAAGTAGAAAACATAAAATCAATAAAACCCATCTGCTTCACGTACTCACCATGTAATGCACATCGCTATCCCCGTTGCCATGATGCTCTGGGCATACGCACTGCCTTCCACTATGCGATTCATCACTCACACTACTATCCTCGGTTGCAGTGTCTGCATCTCCGTTCCCTGCTTTGTGCACTTCCTCTACTTCATCGATTTTCGAGCAGCGATTATCCTCTTTGTTTGCCTCCTTATCGGTGGTTTTCTTCTTCAAATGTGAAAACGGTTCCATGTAAATTGGTTCCGCCTGTATTGGCCGCACCGAATTCGAGAATCTCTTCACAACATTCACGTTATTCTGGGTCAGCGGCCTGCGTTCATCCGGAGCGACCGAATCGTAAATATTTGCGACACTCTTGTGACACGACAGACAGTCTAGGAGATTCGATGTCCTTGTATGGAGGACTAACTCCGTTTTGGCTTTTTGTAGAAAATTGGACGGCGAAGTCTTGGCTAGCTGCTTCTCCTCCGTTTGAGATTTCCTCTTAAATGCTAAATGGTGCTCTAAAAATGAGATTCTTTCACGAACATCACGGGATGCAGCTGTCGTCGTTGTCGACGTACAACTGACCACGCGTGGGGGTTTCTTTGGTGGCGGCCCAATGGGCAGGGGTCGCCGCAAAGCTGCACGTATGGAATCGGTCAGACCGGGCTGTTGCAATCGCTCGAAATCACTGGCACACTTTTTCACTAGAAAACTCTCTAATCTCTCCGGTTTCGCGGGCAGCTCCTTGGGTTCCAAGGAGTTCTGCTTGACGAGAATCGCTTTATTTTGCTTATCACCGACGCGGAATGCCGGACTGCGTTTGATACTACTCCGCTTAACCGGGTCACTGGTGTGTCGCGTGAGTCTGACCTCCGAGTCCAGCGATGCCGACTTCACCTGCTTGAATTGTGACGCTCTCGACAGCTGAGTGGGTGCAGGTATTCTAGTGGCCAACGGTGGCTTTGGCACGACTGTGATGCTCTTCAACTTCTCTGGCTTCTGTGGGATATCCAGAGAGGTGGCTGCTCGCTGGAAGACATTTTTCTGGGTGGGTGCTGCGCCGCCGAGATTCTCAAACTGCGACTTTATTGCGCTCACTCGGCCGCAAACAGGTGGTTGCAAGGACATTTCCGCTATCAACAGGACACGACACTACACACAAACAAGGCGGAACGCAGCGAAAACCACTCAGCCGCAACGCAATTGGGGGCATTTCAAGTGCTGCTGATTCACTGGGGTAACCTTTCGCGCAACAGCACACATGAGATTCCCGAACTATTCGAACGCGAGGCGAGAGATAATTTTAGATTTTACTATCGCGCTGGGGATTTTAATTTTAAAACACTCGTCGCTCCCCAATAGATTGACTGACTACCTAACCTACTACAAGTGTTTGCACAGAGATTAGAGATTGAGATTCTTTCGGAGCTCCCTCGGCTCCTTGGCTTTTCATAAACTTGTTTTGAATTATAAGCGACGACGCGAAAGCGAACGCACCACCGACAACAACGGCCAACAAATGAGGGATTATAAATTAATTAATTGAATTGGCTGTCTCTGGCCCGCCGATAATGGTATCGAACCGTTGAACTTTTATGGAAAATAAACAAATGTATGGCTTCTATTTTTGGTTTGTTTTTGTTTCACGGGAATCAGTTCGAATCCAACGACGAAAAAAAGGGAAAAAAATAAATAAATAAATAAATTCGTTACCAAGTATAAGCACAACTGAGGGGAAATTAAGTGGTCGTCGTTGTGTGT
Source organism: Pocota personata (assembly GCA_963082735.1). Taxonomy (NCBI): domain Eukaryota; kingdom Metazoa; phylum Arthropoda; class Insecta; order Diptera; family Syrphidae; genus Pocota; species Pocota personata. The sequence goes on from OY720430.1 coordinate 224,052,503, forward strand.
GAATTGTGCACACTAGCAGGCTTTGACAGTTTGACAGCGGCGAAATTTTTGTTGCTCAGCCATACGTTGGCCATTTGACATTTTGTGAAGGAGTGCAAGTGTTGTCGAGTGTTGGCTGGCAGAGAGTATGTTTTGGGAACGTTCCAATATGAAACCAATAGGAAAGAATTATGACGAGTTAAATGAATCTAGCGAAAGTTTTTCTGATCTGTATGACCGTGCTTTCAATATACATTTTAAATCATTTGCAGAACGATGAGTGAAGGTGAAGTAAAAATATTTTAATCATTAAGCAGACTTTTAAGACTTTTGAGCGATCCACTGTTCCATTTAATTTGTCAACTGAGGAATCAGAATTTTTTTTTCAAATTTTCTGAGACTAAGATTTTTTGGATTCGTCTTTTCACTCTGTCTCTCAAGAACACAGAGAGCAGTATTTTGATGTTTCAAAATGGGTTTAAAGAGATTGTTGCAGTTACACATAACTTAGAAACTGTTGGCGTCGAGAAAAAGCAGGATATTTTGCCCACTAAATTTAAGTTTAAGAATTTTTACTTTATTTCAGCTACTTAAACTGATTGAAATTATAATGAGGAAACTAAAAATTAAAGCCACGCTCTTATACTCTCTCTCCCTCTCTCTCTTCTTTATTAACCTGAATGGATTTCAATGAAATTTGGTTTGTAGACTTAGACCGACATGTTAGAAATGCCAGTTGAAATAATTGAAATCTAAAGAAGTGGTATACCACCACTTCTTTAGATTTCAATTATGGGGAGGTGCTTAAAATATATTCGAATTCCTCGTAAGCCTAGTCACATGTTTTTTTTTCTTAAAATCATTCAAATCAGATAGAGGCGGGGGCAGATATAGTGGTTTAAAGAACTTTTTGTGCCACAAGATTTGTTATAATTTTCCTCTTACCTCCTCAAACATTTACAATTAATTTTCAAATTGTTCGCATTAATAGTTTCGGAGATAGAAAGAGGAGGACATCGGCACAAAAATGGAAAAAATGTTTCCCCCGATTTTTTTTGATCTACCGCCTACTATTTTTGTACAAAAATTCAGCTTTATGGCAAAAATAGTTCAAAGTTACAAGAGTGTGACAGAGGCATGGACAAACAGATAGATACCGCGTTGAATCCATTAGTGTTCCGTTTATACCAGTCTAGTGCGGAACTGTAAAAATGTAAAAAAAAAAAAAAAAATATTTTAAAAATTATTTCACAATGCATTTGTCGGTGTTGCGTTCAATCAGTTCTGCGTTTGGGTTGATTTTTATTGTGATATTTGCTGTGACATACTATACATTTATGATTATAAAAATTTACTAAACTCACACATTATACCTATATTTGGTTAAGTTTAAACAAAAAATAAAAAAGGACTACATACATACATATCACCTAATAGTGACAAATCCAACCCTTTTTTAAAATATAATGTTTCTTAAAAATATTTCGTACTAGTTATAATGTAAGCATTTATATATTTGGTCGAAAATAATAGAAAGGTTGCTCTCCAACAGTTGGGCTCCTACTTGTAGTTAAATTTTGCTTTTACCCTTACAGATTTTCAACATGGTTTTTTTGGTTGAGTTCCAAAACATGAATAGCATTTACATCCTTCACCTTATCAATTCGGTTTTTCATACTCAGCGTTTGGAATACTTTGTATTATTTAATGTTTCAAAAAACTTTGATACTACTACGATATTTTCAATTAGTTAAAAAAAATTATTGACAAAGACAAGAAATACAAATTGTGTCTTCAAATATCATGCTTCTTGTGTAGCAATTGGTCAAGATGTAAGTCAACTTAAATAAAAAATTCTTAATAGGTTTTAGCCACAAAGAAATGTATTTTATATCTTAATACTTACTAATTATAAAAAACCAAATCTTAGTTTAATTATAAAAAAATGAGTACGTTTTAATAAAATTTGCACTCAAATATAATTCGTAAAAAATTAAAATTAAACAAAAAATCAGCAACAAGGAACGGAATATAAGCTTTAGAACAAAGAAGAGGAAACGCTTAAAGTAACAGGACAAGGAAAGATTCAGTCGTCTGGGTTATTGACAGTCAAACATAGAGAATGGGTAATTACTCAAAACTGCAAAATGCATGGTGCTAACACAATTGAATATTTTTGACAGAAAAATGTATACTGCAAAATGCATGATGGAAACATTCTTTACTGTATTGTATTGCAATGGGTTTTCAGTTATGAAAGTAGGAAAAAATACGTTTAAGATTGAGAGTGAAATGTCAAATTAATTTTCTTTAATTTCTTTTTTTCTTTAATTAAGCGAATCCTCTTTTAGTTTTACTAAATTTCACTGAATGAAAACCCGGTTGTATTTTTCCTGGTACACTCCGACAACTAAGGACAAATTTATAAGTTGTGCATTCAGTTCTGTTCTTCAAGTGAAATTTATGCTATTTCTTCAGCTGACATAAAACCCATATTAAATAAAATACACTCTCAGTGTTTTCACAAAATTTCAGAGAATTTTTTTTTAACATTTTGGAATGGTTAGTGGTACTTTTACATGTTCAGGCCAGAGAAGAAAGCTCGTGGTTGAGAGTCTATACTAATTCTAGAGCTAGAGAATAGATCACTATTCTCACTCACCCAAACTTTTGTTTCCTGCCTAAATAACGGCGTCCAAATTCGTTGTAAGTCTTAATACTGTCCCTTACTGGCTGCCAACTATTCGCAATGTGTTATCTCGCTTTAAATGCAGAACTCATTTGCGTGCCAAACTGTTCTATTCACAGTTTTTTTCTTCCCCTAAACGGGTTAGGGGAAGAAAAAGATAGCTTACGGCCTCCAATTTTTTTTTTTTTTATATGTTTGCAACATATTTATAGGCCTCTCTTACTCTGAGTTTCTGGAATTATTTGCTTTTCTACCGGTATAATGTTTGCTATCTTCCAATACCCAAGGAATATTCCCTTTCAAATTGACAAGTTGATTATTTTTAGAAGCGAGGGTAAAATTTCATCAATTTGAGCCAAAGAAGTTGCTTTTTTATTAAGTGTCTCTACGAGTTCATTTTAATCAATTTCACAAAATCTGAAGCTATTTTCATATATTTCACTACTGAAATTAGCTAAATCGCGATCATAAAACTCCGCTCTCTTCCCTTTTATTTTAATATTTATTGTTAGAGCCGATAACGATCTTTTTATTGCAACCACACATATTGACGCAATAATAAAATTCACTTACAAAACTGTTTTTATTATATTTAATGTGATTAATTTCACTAGGTTGTGCCACAAACTGCTTAGTGAAAAGTTTTTTATACACAGTTTCATTATCTGATATTTTAGACCTCTTCTTACCTTATCATTTGCACTTACAGTATAGAACATAATCAACCAGCGTACTTGTTGTAGAAATTATTCTTTTTGGTTTTCTTCTAGTTGTCATCGTATATCTACTACAATTGTAGTCTACTACTTTTAACCAGTTATAGTAAAGTCTGGCAGCACATATATTTCCCAGTTGCAAAATTTATCCGTCATATGAATTGGCGCGGTTTTCTTGTTTTAAAAGTTGATTTTTATTCGGCGGCTGCGGAAACAAATAAAATCAACATAATTTGCATATATTTTTTAAAAGGAAGCCTTTAAAGCATCTAAAACTATAAAAAAAAGGAAAGCTGTCAAAAGGAAATCATGCCGAGCATACTAGATTCGTGTCAAGAATACTTTGGCACCCGCGATCTCTATGAAGTTCTTGAAATCCCCAGAGAATCCCTCGAGAAAGATAGTAAGTCCGATACCCTTAGCTGTTTATTTATGTATTTATACGAACTGGAATTATAGTCAAAAAGGCGTACTACAAGATATCGCTAAAAGTCCACCCTGACCGGGTGCCCGAGGGGCAGAAAGAAGTTGCCACAGAAAAATTTAAAGTTCTCGCAAAAGTGCATCAAGTACTCACAGATAAAAACAAGAAAGATCTGTATGACGAGAAGGGTATTGTCGAAGACGAGGATGAGGAGGGAAATCTGTCTTCATGGCTCGAGTTGTGGCAGAAGATCTTCAAGCCCATAACCACAGAGGAAATAGACAATTACCAGAGGGAGTACACGGGTACGTAGAAATGGTTAAGGCAATTGAGTCAGACTTTTTGTATTCTAATGTATTCACCAGGTTCTGATTTGGAACGTGCCGACATCAAGAAAGCCTATGTCAACGGAAAGGGATGCATCAACTACATGTTCAATAGTGTTCCATTCATTGGTGTTGAGGATGAACCACGATTAATGAAGATAGTTCAAGGTAAGGTTGAATAGTTTGTCTAGAGTACGAGTGTTTGGATTTGTAATGGACACCAATGCAGATCTACGTTCTCTTTCACATTATATTCGATGTACGCTTCACCTGAATTTCCACTTTTTTTCATACATAACAGCGTCCGTGTATTGTATGTTCACGGGGCTTTCTCTGGTGATTAACAAAACATTGCCATTAGGTAATCGTTTTTACTAGCGACGACTTATTTCTTATTCGAGAAATATTACGATTGTAGACCAAACAAAAAGTTGACAACTTTCCAGAGTACTTTGTTCGTGGTAGTGAGGAAAAGCAAACTTAGTCGACTTCAATGCGTAGGCAATTCTATTTACCGCCTTCTCCAGGAAGAACTCTTCTACTGTACCATAAGTTCAAATGAGCGATCAAATTATCCATCCCAAGGAAACCATCTCTTGGCGTCACAGTCAATTCTGGTGTAACATGGTTCGACCACATATCCAACGTTGCGATATCGGCATCCTTGAAGTTGGGCTACCTATTCAGAGCAAAGAAATATTTTACAGTACAGCAACTCCTACTCCTACACAAAGCACAAGTTAGACCAAGACTTGAGTATTGTTCTCATGTTTGGAGTTCGACCCCAAAACATAATCTTCGTCTGCTCGACAGTATGCACAGACGAGCAGTCCGCTTAATTGAAGATCCGGCACTAACTTCCAATCTCCAACCTTTAGCTTATCGAATGCTGGGAGCAGACCATATTATGGTTACTATCATGGGTTATATTCCAAAGACCTCAATTTAATGGTCCATAGAAATTCGACTTTTGAGCAACCCACCAGGGCCCGTCATCTCAATGTTTCCCTGGCAACGCGCGGACATCTCTTTATGTGGTCCCAGTGACTAGGCATTAGATACCGCCTTAAGACCTTAATCGAGGCTTACGAGACATGTTTGGGAAGAGCACAACACTAGCTAAAGTTGCAAAATGCTCCCTCAATCAAGGAAGTAAATACCGAAGCCTTTCAGTCGATGTTGGTTTGAATACTGACCCGTCAACACTGTGACCTACTCTCTGTTTGCTGTGCTTCATCAGTCAGCGCTGTATTTGTGCTTATATTACCCCACACGTTGCATTATTTCTCGCAATGTTACACAATATGTACCCGATATTATCCCTGCCTAAAATTCTGCAAGACTTTCTGTAGGTTCCTTCCATTCGTGGACAAAGTAGAACAGTACTCAGGTAATACTATACTGGCCCGAACATCATAGCAGACCATGTCACAGGATAGCTGTCGACACAATAAACCATGCCAAGAACACCAACAAACGGTGGTTGGCAAACTATTTTAAGTATTCGGCAAACTTTTGCGGAATTCCGGAATGTCAGCTCACTTTACAGAAAGGTTACGCAGGGAGTCCCGCAAGGTAGCGTCCTCCCGTCCTTACTCTACAGCTAATACATCGCTAAACTGTCTTTACCACCAAACAGGATAAACATCGTGTCGTATGCACAGTCGTAGCCCCCGGCCCCAACATATCAGAGCTGTCAGCGGAAAAATCCAAAGAAAGACTTTTCGTGTCGTGGAAGCTTGAACTAGACTTCACAATAGCAGACCGATTTGTACCCATGGTCACAGATCCAAAACTTTTCGGCGTAATGTTCGACAACATGCTGACATTCTCAGTTACCAACATCCGCAACCGCCTCTCAAAACCAGATATAATGTGCACAAGACGTTAGCTAACGCAGTTTCTGGTGTAAGAATAAGGAGACGCTATTCACGACCTATAAAACAATCGGTTGTTCTGTAATGAATTACCCTACACCCATCTGAGTACCAGCGAAAGTCACTACAAGAACCTCCAAGTACGGCACAACCCCGCTCTCATCATAACCGGTTGTCAGCTGATGTCACATGAAAATCACCTTCAACAAACAGCAAATCACCATGCTCTCCCAACAATTTTTACAACGCTAGTAAAGCCACCTCGACACATCCGTAAAAATCTTGAAATTGATACCTTTCAAGATTTTTGCGGATCGATTGGGGTATAGTCGAAATAGTTTATTTTCTGGTTTATTCTTCCAACCTTTATGTGACGACTACTCTTTATAACAGTTAGGTTGTCGTTGCTTGTAGATCATGTCGCTCTTTTAAATTCATGCATGCAATACGTTCTAAACTCTTAGTTCAATATTGTACCGCGTTAGACATTTGTTCCCCTCCTGCGTACTAATAGTACACGTTTTGGCTAACGCTTCGTTAAGTGCGCATATGCATGTTAGGAAACTCGATCCTTCTCACGGCTGATCATGATATACAGCCTCGCAAAGATGGGATCACATTCTCTTCGACGCCTTCAGGTAGAAAATCTATTCTCGAATTGTTAACACTTGCGCACGTCAATGGATTTTAATCTTGAATTTGTAAAATTTTAGTGGACAGAGTTTTGCTCATTGAATAAGATAAATCACTGCCGGAGTGAGAGTGTCCGAATATTTAAAGCTTTATAGTTCTGTGCCATAAAAGCTTTAAACATAGCGTGTGAGTCTTACAATTCAAAGTATAAAATCTCAAAATCTGAGTGTTGATTGGACCCACATTGAAATGAATGAGCACTGGGTCCTTAGTTTGAGACTGTAGCCATAACTTTAAGCATCCGTTGATTTGGATTTGAGTTGTTCGCATAGTGACCGCTCTTTAGGATTCCTGAGCTTCGAGCTGATCGAATGAACTGTGTTAAGCCATAAAGTGCTACTCTTTGCAATAATGATGTTTAGGATGTCAGGCATTCATATCTATTAGTTAACATCTTCCCCAGATATATGACCTCAAAAGCCGTTTGAATCAGTTCTCGGCTTTCATATGTATGTACAAGGATATCACTTTCTTTTATTTTTTTCTTTGCAGAAATGATCGACGCAGAAGAAGTTCCAGAGTTCAAAATCTTCACACATGAACCTGCTACAAAGCGTAAACGTCGTCATCAAAAATACGCTCGCGAGAAAGTCGAATCAGACGAAATCAAGAAAAAAATGCAAAAATCCTCAAATTCCAGTTTGGAACAACAGATTATGAAACGGCAGCAAAGTAGAGAATCTACTTTCGCATCTTTCATGGATCGTCTGGTCGAGAAGTACGGTGACGACGATGATGAAGATGTCGTCGATTTTGATGAACTCGAAAAGAAATCAAAAAGGAAGAAGGTAGTTAAAAAGCCAAAAACAAAAACGCCCCCAAAGTCTAAAGAGAGATTAGTGCGAAATGGAAAAGTAAAGAAGAAGAAGGCCACTTAAAAGAGTAACGCTACCCCAATCATCCTAATCATTGTAATGTGACCGTTTATACACTACACGTACATAAATTATTAGTTTGTAATTTGTTTAAATATACATACATTCAATCATATATATTTTATTGTCATATATCAATCGTTAAGCAAATAAGTAGATGTCTTAAAATGTCATAACCAAAGCTTGAACATTTAAGCACGTCAGTAGAGAGCTCATGAGACATTGGATTTTTACATATTTTTGTTTCCATTCGTTTAGTTCAATTCCATCATTTCAAACGAGTAGGTACTGTAGGCCGAAAATTAAGTCTACTTGTTAAATACAAAATTGGAGAGTTCATGGAATTGGCCTCCCCCGCGTGATAATGTCAAGTGTTGTATAGCTGTAGACTTCCGAGTTCTTAGTGTCAAGACGAAACATAATAAGCAGGCAAAAATTATATTCTAGACATTGATGTGTTACTGTAGATGGCTTGATTGTTTTATTAAACTCAGAAATGTGTGCGATTTAATAATGAAAATTGTAAGCAGTGCACAATTCTCCACTTCATATTTTCCCTCAGTTTTTCTGTTTTTCTGTATCCAATCTGGATTTAGAAGTTCTGACCACCTTCGCGATGAGCTGATAGGCGACTAAAGATTCAGATAACACTCTTAAGATCCTAGACGGTTTTCTGTTAATCTAGAATGAGAATCAAAAGATGAAGAAAATATTTCATTTCCGATCTGTATCGTGTAACATTCACATGGGACAATCAATTTTGAAGTATGAACCGCTAAGAACTATAGTATTTCTGTCACTCAAGCAGCCACTTCAAAGCGTTTAAAAGCAGCTGGATATATTCAAAAGCAAGGAAATTGTGTTCCACATGAACTCAAGCCGAGAGACGTCGAAAGGCGGTTTTGCATGTTCGAAATGCTGCTGGAATGCCACAAAAGGAAGTCATTTTTGCGTCGGATTGTTACTGGTGATGAAAAATGGATCCATTACGACAACCCCAAGCGCAAAAAATCATATGTGAAACCCGGCCAACCAGCCAAATCAACGGCAAAGCAGAATATCCATGGCGCGAAGGTAATGCTCTGTATTTGGTGGGATCAGAAGGGTGTGCTGTATTATGAGCTGCTAAAACCGGGTGAAACCATCTATGGACAACGCTACCGAACACAATTAATCCGTTTGAAGAGAGCAGTAGCCGAAAAACGCCCGGAACATGCGACCAGACACGAGGCAATAATTTTCCATCATGACAACGCTCGGCCCCACGTTGCTATTCCGGTTAAGAACTATTTGGAAAACAGTGGATGGGAAATTTTACCCCACCCGCCTTATAGCCCAGACATTGCCCCTTCTGACTACCATTTGTTCCGGTCGATGCAGAACGCCCTCACTGAAATACGGTTCACATCAGAGCAGAATATCAAAAATTGGCTTGATTCATTCTTGGCAGCCAAGCCGGCGCAGTTCTTTTGGGATGGGATCCACAAATTGCCAGAAAGATGGGAAAAAGTCATAGCTTCAGATGGGCAATACTTTGAATAATACTATTGTACATGTTTTTCTTAAAAAAACGTTCAAATTTTGACAAAAAACCGCACGAATTAAGTTATAAACCCAATATATAATATATAGCTCTAGCTGTTATGGCTTTCGGCTATTCTTTAAACTAATTGACAATTTTTATATTCTACTTTCTAAGTTTAATAAAGATAGCAATTTGTTGATGTTCTGAATATTGTGTTCTGAAGGGACAGAAAAAAGTTCGGCAAAAAGATAGGTTTATGGATGTTTTTTATTCTGGATTTTATAGTGCTGCACTCCCAGATTAAGTGTTTGATGGTTAGTAATGTGCCAAAATTACAAAGATGACAAAAGGAAGGATCAGTTTGATTCATGAGGTGTGTTAGGTTTGTGTGTCGAAGTCGTGTATAGTTTTTTATCATCTTCGGAGAGCAGGTACCTGGGTAGTAGACAGGTTGAGCTTCAGGGTTGATTGTGCTGTAATGATGTGCATAATCTTGCCAATCAGTATCTGCGACTTCATTGCCCTTGATTCCCACATGTCCTGGAACCCAAAGAGGTTGTAGTCTGTTTTTATTTGTGTTTAATTTATCCCGGATTGATTCAATAATTGGTGTTTTGTTGTTAGTATTTTTAATTGCTTGTAGAGTTGAGAGGCTGTCGGTGCAGATTATAGTTTTGTTATTCTTTGCTTTTACTATTGCCTGCATTATTGCTGTTGCCTCTGCAGTAAAAATTGAAGAGTAGTGGGGCAGAAGCCCTTTGGATATTGTTTTTCCAGTTTCATCTACCACAGCGTATGCTCCACCGAATTCCTATTTTGAGTCATCAGTGAAAATTAAGTTCCATTTCGACGATAATTGACCTTCTATTTACATTTTTGCTTATATGCTTCTTTGGAAGTTGAAGCTTTCTTTAGTGTATGGAGGGCTGTGTTTACAGATTCTTCTATTAATGTCCACGCTGGGTATGATGCAGGCTTTGTTTGCTGAGGTCGTACTGGTATATCTAAACTTTTGCCAAGGCAGATGGCGCTGTATATTGCAGGTGGGTATTTAGGCAGTTTTTTTGCTGACATACGAGGGCAAGGTGAAAAGTTCTCGGCCTAACGCAGAGATGGCGTTCCAATCAGCCATGTTTCCTGCCTGGGTGCACTTCTCATTAGTTCGTATGACAAGTTTCAACTTGTTCTCTCAAGTAGTTTCTTTACACGAATTTTTGCAGTGGACGTCTTTCGTGTTTTTCGTTAAAATAGTTAAACTTGAATATCGTGCGGTGATAAAATTCTTCGTTTTGGGTGGGTTAACCCCTAAGGAAATTCATTCAAAAGTTTACGGGGACTTTGCTCCTTCCATGTCAACCGTTAAAAAGTGGGCAGATGAATTTAAACGTGGTCGCACGTCCCTCGAAGATGACCCTCGTGAAGGACGGCCAAAAACCGCAACTACACCCGAAACCATAGATAAAGTGCATGATATCGTGTTGGACGATAGGCGAGTGAAGGTGAGTGAGATAGCTGAGGCTGTGTGTATATCGAAAGAGAGGGTGCGAAACATCTTGCACAAAAACTTAGGGATGCGAAATCTCTGCGTAAGATGGGTGCCGCATTTGCTGAATGCCGATCAAAAGCAAATGCGCAAACGATATTCGCGGCAATCTTTGGACCGATTTAATAGGGATCCGACCGATTTTGTGCGGCAATTTGTCACCATAGATGAGACATTCGAAGCAGTGGGTGGAAGCCGGTGGTTCAGCGCCAAAGAAAGCGAAGTTGATCGCATCTGCTAGAAAGGTCATGGCCAGTGTTTTGGGATGCGAAAGGGATCCTGGTAATTGATTACCGTGAGAAAGGCAGAACAATTACAGGCGAATATTACTCCAACCTTCTTGACCAGCTGGATGTCAAAATTCATCTTTCACCAGGACAGTGCACCTGTATACAAGTGTGCTTTGGCGATGGGAAAACTGCGGGATTTGGGGTACGATTTGCTCCGCCATCCCCCCTATTCACCTGATTTGGCACCCTCAGATTTCCATCTGTTCCCAAACTTGAAGAAATTTGTTTCTGGGAAGCGCTTCGCATCCAATGAAGAAGTTGAGAGGGTCGTAGATGAATTTTTTCACAGCCTTCCAGACTCTCACCTCCGAGAAGGAATACTGGTGTTGGAGAAACGCTGGACCAAGTGTGTTGAAGTCAAGGGAGATTATGTAGAAAAAAAAATATTTTTTTAACTGAAAATCGCAGTCTTTCATTGTCAGGCCGAGAACTTTTCACCTTGCCCTCGTTTTTGATGAGGTCAATTTTAATATGATCATTGATGTGAGGAAATCTGCTCTGTTTTTGATGGATGGAAGTCCGGATTCACTGACGATATTCCTAATAGGTGTTGATCTGAAGGCTCTTAAACTGGTCCTTATTGCCGAGTGATATGTTGGTTCAATTAGTTTCAATGATGATTTAGCACATTTTCCATATACACATAATCCATAATCTATCTTTGCCAAATTAGTTGATCTTGTGATTCCGAGTAGAGTGTTGACGTGGCACAGGCTATTTTTAGAACTAAGGTATTTTATAATATTTGCCCTGGTACTTAGATTTTTCTTAAGTTTAAAACAATGTTCCTTAAAAGTAAATTTACAATCGAAAATAACTCCAAGGATGCTTAATTTGTTTACATTTTTTACATTGAAATTGTTAGAAATAAGAGAAATGTTTTTAGAACAGCTAACTTTTTTACATACATATGTGCAATACTCGTATACTACATTTTTCGTGAGAGATTTTAGCGCCTGATTATGACAGAGACTTCTGTAAGGTCTTTACATTTTGTAAATATAATTAAATCATCTGCATACAAAGAGTGGTCCAACGAGTTATATTTAGTAAGAATTTTGCTTAAATCGTGAAATGCTATTAGGAACAGTGTTACAGATAAGGGGGATCCTTGCGGTATGCCATTTTTGAGTTTGTAGATAGGGGAATGTGTTCCATTTAATTTGACGAATTTTCTGTTTGATAGAAAAGCCTTAATAAAGTTAAACATTCTAGGGCCAACTTTCCACTCTATTATTTAATATAACATGGATTCCAATTCTATCAAAGGCTTTTTCAAAGTCTATTGATAGAATTGAAACATGGTTTTTGTTCGATAGGGCAGAGGAAACAAAATAGTTTATGTGTAAAAGCAGCGTCCATGGTGCAGCGCCCCTGTCTAAATGCTGCTTGGTTTATGTGTATAAGGTTTCGTTTCACCAAGAACCAAGATAATCGTTTTGAGATAATTTTCTCCTGTACCTTTCCGGTACATGGAAGGAGGAATATGGGGCTGTATGAATCGACTTGGGTTGGGTCCTTCATTAGTTTTGGTACCGGTATGGTACTTGCTGTTTTCCACATATCATATTTGGCTC